>CM073747.1:6868330-7338330 GCA_037127355.1 Schoenoplectus tabernaemontani
GATGTTCAAGTTTGACCTTAATAGTATTTTTTTTTTCATTTAATTCACTAGAGATGCATGGGAACAGTCGAGTGAGATACTGAGATGTCTTCTTACTCTTCTTTACAGTAAAAAGGAATGCAACTGATAAATGAAATGGCAAAGAGTGGCCTTTAATCTATGAGTGATGCAACAATGAGCATTAAAATTCCAATGTTTAGGGCACTTCTGTTCATCTTTTATTTTTGTTTCGTCTGAGAAAAGTTCGGTTGAAGATGCCATAGAACTACAGATGCATTTTTAAGCCATTTATAATTTATTAAATAAATTTTTTTATGGAGATACTACTGTTGAGGCCCTAATCAGTACGATATATTTTTTTACTAAATCGTATATGTTTTGCCTATTCTGTCGGACACTTGCTCTCATCTGAATTGGTAGCTCCATACACTGTATTTTGTTTTTGGAGTCTTTTTTAATCAGAAAGTTTGTCAAAGGGTTGTTTATGCCATTTGTATATAATAAGACTATGTATAGCATAGCTTAGGGTATAAGAAATACAAAAATTGAATTGTTGCTAATCTGTAGATATGGATATCTTGACCAATAGCTGACAAATTTTAATCTGAGATATATATATTTACGCTGATATATATTCTACATCATATAAAAAAGTAATAATAATATATTTCGATGTTCAAAAAAATATTTTTTTGCACTTTTTTAATTTTTGATGTTTTTAACTTTTTATTTAAATTTTTTGAGGATTAACGTAAAATTATTTTTATTTATACAGAGGATAAAATTTTAAAAAATAATAGAAGATCGAAAAAGAGAATTAGAAAAAAAAAATGTAAGAAAGGGATCAATAAGTGAGAAAGTTCAAAAAAAAAGGGAAGAAAGAGGACTGATTTATAATATGACGTACTTTCTACAAGATGTATAAGGGGGAGATAGGGCTCTAAACTTTCTACAAGATGTATAAGGGACCCGGAAGGGGATAGGGCTCTAAACGAACGACCACGCGTGCGCTGCGCCGCACGCGCGACAGCTGATCTGGTTTCGATGTATAAGGGGATAGGGCTCTAAACCTGTCTAGAAGTTCACTCTACTTTAGGGCAAAATGTCTAAGGAAAGCAAGCATGAACAGAATAGGAACAAGCGGAAGAAGAAACGATTTGAACATGATTTAGAACCCTTTTTGTCAAAGTTTTTTGTTTGTTTACACAGGAAACATAATTCGGTAAGAGTAGATATAAGACCTAGTAAGTCCAATCCACGGAAGGCAGCTTAAGTGTTGGACTCATTAACCAGGGACCATAGATTACATCATCCATCGGCTATGCCCTGGCATCTCACCCTTCGTCCCAGTGCTTGCAAGGAACTAGGGGAGTTACAGCATAGTGAATGTAAGGCTTGAGAGACGAAAAGGAAAATAAGGCTTGAGAGATGAAGTTGGAGTACCAATGGACATTGTAAAGAATGGAGATTCGGTGTTTGTTAACACAAATTTGATTAAAAATTCTGAGGAAATTATGGTACAGTATGTTGGGTTCAGCCCAACTCAAATCTGGTACTGGTTTTTGCCCTTTGAATGTTCTAACATTCTCCAACCCATATCATAAGGCATCCAAAAATATAAAAGAAAAAAAAGTTTAATGAATGTAGAGAATCAGGCCTCTTCCGATTGGGTTAGAAAACTCCATACTATCTGAGCCTTGCAACTCTCAGTATCCACTGATGGGATTCATATCTTCTGTTAATATCCATAATTCATAAAGAAAAACATGCTCCTGTCCTGCTTTTCTCTAATATCAACTGTCAAGTTCAGCGAATTGAACCTTTAGAAAGGAAGATAAATAATTTATCTTGTCAAAATCCAAAACTTTCAGGACTATATCTAAATTAATTCTTTCTTATGGAACAATCCCTTAGATACTTTTATTAATAATGCTGGGCTAATGATGTATTAAATCAGGCGATATGCTGGGAGTAAATCTGAAATTGCATGAATTCATTAGTGGTAAACAGGTAATACGATCAGCATTCTTGTCTACCTAGTTAATAGAAGTTCAGAGTAACAATTTTAACATCTAATAATCTTCAAACCTAAAAGGAAGAACATGAGATTTTTTTGAAGAAAAAATTCGTGAGGCTTCAATTGTATGATATTAAGAAGGAATTGAATCATAATAGAATTAATATGTGGTTTAAGGAAGGAGAAAGATTGACGAGTGAAAAATATGAGGGAATGCTGGAATGAAGACAAAGCTGAAAGAAGCCCATGTTGGGAGAGAGAGAGAGCGAAAAAAATGAAATGTGGAGGAAAAACATAGACTGATTTTTTCTATAGAAGAAATATAGATCATACATTTGTTAATGATTGAACAGTTTAGATCGTCATGCTTGGCCTCAGTACAATGTAAAAGCGTTATCCCTAGTAAGATGAATGGCTGCGGTTGATTTGAACAAATTTTATGCTGGAGAATTCTATCCATAACAGAGTAACTCAAAAAAATATATCGGAGGAGAGGAGTGTATTTTACTTTTAGGAGAATTCCTCAAATTTCTGAAAAGAATAAATTGATTTTTAACTTTTATTTACATCAAGTTGGTCTTTCAATATCTTTAAAAAAAACAAATTAGTTATTGGACTTTTTCAAAAAAAATCAGGTTAGTTTTTAAATTAACTTTACACAACGTTAAATATTTTTTTGAATATTTGACATGAGAACTAATTTATCACTATTTTTTTCTTAAAAAAATAAATTGGTTCTTAAATTTTGATTTCAAGGAGTTTTTTTTGCTTGCTAATAAAATAAACATAAAAATATTTTATTAAGAATAGAATTTGTCTTGGGAATACCTTTTTGAATAGTTTTTGCTTTCTTAATAAAAATATTTTATTAATAATATAATATGTCTTGGACTATTAATCGGATCCTAATAATATGAGACAAATACACTTGTTAATACATGACATTATATATTTCAAGGTACCAGAGGAACTGCACTTACTTGAGAAACTGTGACTAATTTATTTTATTGGACAATCCATCCGGTATAAAACATCAAGCATCATATATACTTGGAAATGAAATGTACAGGAGTCCATGACTGTGTTTGAGCAATGATCTTAAGAAAGAAAAAATTGGGTCCCTTTATTTTATGTTCGATTTCCTGTTGCAACAATAACAGCAAAGTACAGAATAATAAAACAACAGCTCATCATATGTTCAAAAGTTTAGAAATGAACAATGGTTTTTACTTAATAGAATTGTGAGGCCACATATGAAATTTACCTTTACATTCGTTCATGTTATCCATACCATATCAGTCTAATGTGCTTCGAATCAGATCTAAAAATCCGATACAATAATAATTATGTATCTGCTTTTTAATCTTTAAATTATTCAATATAAATTTATGTGTTAATCTTGAAAAAAAAATTCAACGTAGTCACATGTAAGTTGTGCAATTAAATTTCGTCCAAATCCAATCCATCTGCATCAGACTTAGCTGCGACTAAATGAAAAATAAGACAGTTGCATGTTCATTTGACCCGTTCGTATACCATGAAATTCATGATAATAACCGATACTGTACATCAACGCACCATCGATTTTGGGCCGTTGGATCAGATAATCGGACGGCAGACAGCGTGTCCAGTTCTCCAGTGGCGATATCTCATTCTCATCGCCAGTTCGCCACAGCCACGGGCCCACCCTGGGCTGTGTTTCTATTTGGACCATTATGTGTTATTAATGACCCGTTAATTGTCTCTTTCCAAATAAATGGAGGCGAACATATGATCTCTCTCATGCTGCTTACATATCTAATCCAACGATTTCATAGACATTTTTGGATTAGAGAAAGATTTCTCTATCCTAAAGTCTGAAACTAAGCCCCAGTCTTAAATAGGAATAATTAATTGCATCTTTGCAGGCCAGCCCGGGCACCGCTCGGGCAACCTGACCTATTGAAAAATATTTTTTTTCTTCTTTTATACAATAAAAAATATATAATTTTAATCCGAACACTTTTTCTTTTGACCTGGACACCCTATTAATCATTTATAATTCCGCTCTCATTTCAAATCAGTTCAAAAGTACTCTCTATAACATAGGACATTTTGCTACAAAAAAAAAAATCTTCCAAATTATCTGCACAAATGCTTGATGAAGTTAGTCTCTTGGGTTCGTTTTGGTAAATTAACGAATAATTTTGGAAGAGTGGTAGAATAATATATTTTTGGAAAAGTGGTATTCTTGACTATTCGGAATGAAAATATTATTTGACAGTTGTTAATCAGAATAGTTAAAATATGAATAATTATGATAATAAAAATGATGATGATGATAATAATAATAATAATAATAATAGTAAAATGATAATAATAGTAATAATAATGATTATATATAATAATAATAAAATAAAGATCATAATCCATAATCATAATCATAATAAATAATAATATTCATAGTTGTAATCATAATAATATAATAGAAATATAAACATCATCATAATATAATAATATAATAATATAAAATATAATTATAATCATAATCATAATAATATAATAATAAATAATCATAATTCTAATAATATAATCATAATATAATCATAATATAATAATATAATACAACATAATCAAATAATAATAAAATAATAATCATAATCATGATAATAATAATCATAGTCGTAATCATAATATAATAATATAATAAGAAAAATTATAATTATAATCATAATATAAAAATAATAATAAATAATAATAATAATAATAATAATAATATAATAATATAATAATATAAATAATTATAATATAATAATAATATAATAATAATATAATAATAATAATAATAATAATAAATAATAAATAATTATAATCATAATATATAATTATAATATAATCATAGTTATAATCATAATCATAATAATATAATATAATATAATATAATATAATAAATAATAATAATAATAACCATAATCATAATAATATAATCATATTTATAATCATAATAATAATAATAATAATAATAAATAATCATCATAATATTAATATAATAATAAATCATAATCATAATAATAACATAATAATAAATCATAACTATAATCATAATATAATAATATAATACAACATAATCAAATAATAATTATTATTCCAATGAGAGCTAATTCGGTATATCACCTATAACTTGATATACTGGATTAACACTCTTCCGCACTCTTCTACTTAGTCTAAAATTCATTTGGCAAATTAATTAGTCGGAATAACTATTTTATTCCAACTTTTTGCTATTCCACCATACGCAAACACAAACCCTGAAGAAAAAGTGGTATTCCAAATAGAAATCCTGACAAACATCCGTGCATCTGTGATCATTTATTCTAGAAAAGGCCATGGACAATTTGCTAAATTTCTCCAATTCTCCACGTAACATAGTGAAAGAATCAGATAAGAGATAAGAGTATCTTCAATGTAGCAACTAGTTCTAAATCTTTTATTATTATTATATAATATTTAATTGAAAAAACTGCTAATTAAAATTAACACTCTCCAATGTTGAAATCATCTCTAGATTTTATTTATTCCAAATCATTTAATGAAAATAGAAAAAAATAAATAGATTTAGCAAAAATAATCTCCAATGCTAAATTATATGAGTTGCTAATATGATGTGACAATTAGAAATAAGTTACTAAATTAGAAACTATAATTAAAGTTTCTAAATTAGAAATTACCTCTCTAATGCTAAAATTTAAAATTAACAATGATATATAAGAATAAAAACTCAATAGAAATTTTCATTAGAGATGTTTTAAGGATTCCACGCTAATGACAACCTCTGCATATCTCCTCTGTAATTTTGTTTTTACTTTTACATCTTTCAGTTGATAGATGCTCGCTATATTTTATAATTGTGTTTGATTTGGTCAACTGAGTCAAGTCACCAATTTTCATATTTTCAATTTTTTTATTATTTTGTGATTTTTGTGATTTATCTTTGTATTTATTATAATTTTTATCTTTTCAATTATTTAAACACTAATGATTAATGATAATGCCTACAAAAAAGAAGAAGAATAAGAAATGCCAAATAAGCACAACTTGGCATAGCCAGCTGAGCAGGTTGCCTAATAATTAGTGGTCCTTTGAATCGGTTGGATCAACCCATTGTCTGCATTGGATCCACCGTGTAAAGGACCAGCTCAGACCCCTCTTTATTGGTTTGAGCTCCATCCGACAATTCATGCCTCCTCCATGATTCCATCCATCCAGAGGGGACCCCAATTACAGTGGAAATTCTAAATGCAATGTGAGTATGTGATGTTGCAGCAAGGGAAAATATCAACGAAGTATAATTTTCAGCAAAATGCAAGTTTGTAGAAATGTTATATACAGAGCGCATTTTTTGTAAATGTAATTAATGGGTTTAATTTAATTCAAACGAGCATGTGTTGGTACTTAGTGTGAGTACAAAATTTGTGTTGGTTCTTAGTGTTAGTAAAAAATTTTGTGGGACCTATAAGTTTCTTTATTTAATAGAAGATAAAGAACTAAAAACACGTAATAATAATAATTAATTTGTTTAGTTTAATTCAAATGTTGTCCTTGTGCTACTTATTTCTCATTTCCCATTAACTTACAATATTCTTGTTATAATTTTAGACAGCGTACCGACAAGGGATGGCTATCGAATAATTGACAATAGTTAACTTGCATAATATAAAACAAAATTAATAACGAATAAGAGAATTACATAAATAGATATAGAAATATACACAGTTTGATCATACTATGGTATATAACCAAATACATACGTCGTTATGAGTAGGAACAACTTTAACTTTATTCTTATTAAAATTGTTTATTCAATAACTCTTAATCATATTTTCTGACAAACTAACAATATCCTTAATATCAGTCAAATTCTAAGATAAATATCACTAATGGGTTATTCTCATTTTCATGAATGCTGCCAAAATGATTGTGGGAAAGTATGCTAGCTAATATCTGCAGCATTATGGGAATCGTTTCCCTAATAATACATGTAGCACTAATTTCTTTTTTCAGAATTTAACACATTGTAAGTATAAAACAATGATTTGTTTTATAAAAATAAGCCATTTTCGAATTATATTATGCTATATTCGGAAATAATTATAGATCTCATCGATTTATACTGAATTCGAACTTAAACCCTGTTTCACAATTCATAATTTCATACTGCGTAGACACTTCTGGCCGCCACACCAAATGCAATGCTGGAAATGCCACAAAGAAAAGAGAACAATGTCATTTCATGACTTCTCTCGAAACATCACCGTTTCTCAGGGAATCGGTACTTACTGAAGTACCAGAATATGCTGCTCAGCCACTATTTCGTGGGCCCCACAATCTGAGATCATAATTGCTCAGTGCTGATGTCTAGCAATTTTTATTTTTAGAAATAAATTATCTTTTTGTCAGATTTTCATCCAATTGGTTTTTTGGATATACTAGAAGGAATCGAGGTAAAAACCCACTAAAGATCATTTTTTATTTCATTTTCTTGTTTTTTTAGGGGCTAAATTAATATTACGGTTCCTTCCCATTTTTAAAACTATATGCAGCCACAATTTTTAACTTTCAACCTCTATATTTTATTTTGGATTTTCCGCGCCAGTTGTAATGTTTCTGAGGAAAAATTATACTTCATAAAAAGAGTTAATTTTTTTAACTTCTCACACATATCACATCATCAAAACTTCTCCACCATTGATTTTATTTAAAATATTTTCATCCACTTGAATTCAATGATTTATATATAATTCCCCTCTCTTCATTTGAAGTAATATATGTGATATACTTAGAATAAAATATAACTCTTAAAATAATTTGACTTTTTATAACCTTTATAAATTATCATTTATTTAATTATATAATTTATAATATTTATTATTATTATTAAATATTTTTTAGTATTTAAAATAATATATTTAGTTTTTTTTAATATGAAAATTTTAAATATATTTAAATTTTATATTTTTAATTATTTATTTAAGTTACAACCCGAATACTCGTAAAACAAATAAGGATGCAAATTCTAGAAAATAATGTGTAGAAAAGGACTCATCACGTGATTACTCTAGAAATTAGAAAATAATCGAAATATACAAGACCCATCGTAAAATTTATAGTGATCACTCTCATCTTTGACTAATTTGCAAAAAAAAAATTATTGAAATGCGTCACCACTTTTTAACTTCTATATTTGTATAAAATTTAGCCCATCAAATTCAAACTAAATCTAGCTCCTAAAATAAATTTGCACTAAAATAAACTCAAGCTAATCGAATTTGAACTAAAATAAACTCAAACTAATCGAATTTGAACTTCAGATGAACTCAATTATTTTAATTTTTACAGTTATTTTGATATTATTATATATATATTATTGAATAAACAGTTCAAAATTTATATAAATAATTATATATCCAACTATTACGAATTGAACTGAACTAACAGAGAAGTTTAATCGAATGAACCAAACTCAAACTCGAACTTGAACTAAAATCAAATCGAACAAGGATTGTCAATGAGTAGGATAGTGTACGGGTGGAGATATTTTCATATCCATACCTGTTAATTTTTTTTATCCATATCCCACCATTACTCGTTAAAAAGATGATTTTATCTGTACCTTCTTCTTACCCGTTAAGAATTTCAGGTAATGAATGGATGACAGTAGATAACGGATAAAAAAAATAATAATAATAATTCAATGTAAAAAATTATATGAGTTGGACAAATTAATAACATCACATAAATATACTAATAAAGTGCAATAATGAATAATACTTTAGATATAATAAAAAACATATAATTTCTTCTTCTCAATTGTCATAAAAAATATATACTAATTTTAATTTAATTTGATTATTACTAAAATATAAGATAAATTATTATATTAATAAATTTTATTTATCTATCTATCTATCTATCTATCTATCTATCTATCTATCTATCTATCTATCTATCTATATATATATATATATATATATATATATATATATATATATATATATATATATATAATTTATTATATAAATAATGGGTACAAAATAGTTTTTATCTGTATCCTGATAAATTAATGAACAAAAATTCTTACTTAACACATTACTCATACCCATCTTATCGGTTACAATATGTGTCAGGTATATGGCCAAAACGGTTTCATTGATAGCCCTAAAATTGAACACTGAATAAATTATGAATTATAAATTTTTCTTGCACCCCTAATCTTTTCTTAACAAGAAATTGCAAAAAAAAAAAAAAAGTGAAGTAATTGTAATAATAATTTGGTCCCTAAAAAAGAAACCGAGGTAAAAATTCAGTCCTTTGGAGGGGTCTGAGTAACAGACCGAACTTTTATCTTAGTTCAATATAGCGCATTGAAAAAAAAATGCCGTAAAAATACGATAAAAATATAATATATTTCTGAATTAAAAAAAAAATTGGATGTTTAGGAAGGAACTTAGCTAGGATTCTGAATTGCTTTTGCGTTCATAATATGTGAACAGGGACTTCATAATTCGTTAATTAAACGAGCCAAATTCCTGACATGTAATTTTTCAAATTTAAATTAACATATAGATTGGTCCATACTATGAATATATTTTTTTTTTCAAAATATCAATAGTCAATCCGAACCACTCGACATGATATTCATATAAAAATTTATTTATTATTAAAATTATATTTTTTTTACAAAAAAATACTATTTTATATAGATAAAAATATCTCTTTTTAAATGATTCATGTTTTTAAATCGGTTGATCATATTTTAATAATCTAAAAAAATATAAAATATATTATAAAAAGTATAAATTTTGATCTATAAAAAAATTATATATAAAGATTTGGATCAAATATTTAAACTTTGAAAATAAAAATATAGATTCATATTACCGACCGATCATGTTATGCATAGCATAATAATCTATCCCTTACAAAAAATATGCATTTTAACAGCATTTTAACAACTAGGTTGTAATGTTTCCACTTTACCTTTAATGTATCTAGGAATGTCATTGTACTGGAAAAAAACTGTCTGTTGAACATTAAAAAAATTTAATTGAAAAAATTGAAAACAAGCTTCAAGGGTGGAAAAGGAAACTTTTGTCCCTTGGAGGAAGAGTAATTTTACTCAATTTAGTGTTGACAGCCGTACCATTATACTGGATGTCTTTATATAGGATTTCAAAAAAGGTTAGACATAGAATTGATCAATTGAGAAAATATTTTCTTTGATATAGAGGTAATAATGCTAAGAAAAAATATGCTTTGGTGGTATGAAAAAATATTTGTAAAGATAAAAAGCATGGAGGAGTAGGTGTTTTAGATTTAGATATTATGAATAGAGCATTGTTAGCTAAATGACTGATTAGATATAAAGATCCTTTGGTACAAGGTTATTGGAAAAGTATTTTATTATATAAGTATAGTAATATAACTAGTAGAGAAAAATTCTCTTTTTTTTTTTTGGAAAGATATGACTTCAGATATTGAAGTTATAGATTTTTGCTTAAATAAAAAAATTGGGAATGGATTGACAAATAGATTTTAGTTAGATAGATGGTTGCAAGATACATCTCTCTTATGCATTTCCTCATTTATTTTCTCTAGCTTTGCATACTAATGTTATGGTAGCACAGGCCTTTCAATTAGGCATATCTAATATGCAGTTTATTCAGCTTTTTATAGGTCAAAGTTTAGTTGAGATGGAAAATTTATTAAGTATAACAGCTTCAATCACTTTATTACCTGCTCAGGTTGATCTGATCAAATGGAGATGGTCTAAAGATGGAATATTTACAGTTCATTCCTTTTATTTGTGGCTTAATGATGGTGGTTTATTAAGTAAAGATTTTGAGACAGTTTGGCATTCTAAAATTCCTTTGAAAATTCAAATTTGTATGTGTTTAGTGAGGAAAAATAGAATTCTCACTAAGATAAATCTTAAAAAAAGAGGTTGGTCTGGTAATGTACAGTGTGCTTTTTGTGGGGAAGAAAAAACTAATGATCACTTATTTGTTAGCTGTTTTTATATATTATGTATATGGTGATGGATAACTCAGTATAATAATTTCAATTTTAAAGGGACTGAATTACAAAATATTCGGTCTCTAGATGTTTCAGTACCCTTTAAAAATATATAATTAGTGGAGATGATCATTAGGGCAGCTGTTATGTGGGTGTTTTAGTTAGAAAAGAATAAAATTTGTTTCAAAGGAGGAACTCCAAAAGTCATTCAATTAATGGGCTTTCATATTATAAGCTTAGTTTTTTTTTTTGATGTAAAGCAGTTGATGAATCTTTGTTTCATAATTTATCGTTATTATTGTCACAGGATGTACAAAAACTTTATATGCAGGTTGGAAATCAGGTGATGGAGATGGATCGGGTGGAGATGGAATCGGTACCAGATTCAATGTTTAACGTAGAGAGTGAAGTGTTATATTTGATGAATGAATGACTTTTCTCCTTTTGTTATTTCTGAATATAGTAAGGACTGATATGAATATTACTGTTGTCATGATTTTGTGGGTATTTTTAGCGTATCTGACGTTTTTACAAAAAATGTTGTTGTTAGTTTTGTTGTGTTTTAGAATTAAGTAGATATTTGAGGTCTTGGTTCTAATTAGGATTAGCTAGTTAATGTGAGAAGTTATATTTTGCTACTCCTGTTCAAGTATCAGCTATTTGGTACTATGGACAATTATTAGTTTGTAATTTTCTATGGTTTCAATGAAACCGGTGGAGGTATTACTCCACTGTTATAAAAAAATATTAAAAAATCAGCTCATGTTACAAGTATCTAATATTTTTTAATATTTATTTTAATTTATTTGCCAGGTGACTGTATAACTGTAATACTGAAGATTTTCTCCAACAAGGATATATTGTTCAATTTTCCGAAATTGGCAAAAGATAATCTTTTGAGATGGACGATTCGTAACCAGATCGCGGTAAAGTGGTTTTGTCTTTCTTTAAAACGAATTTATTACATTTATATATTTTTGTATTGAGTGATTCCAACGCTCATCTATTCAGTTTTTATGGTATATCTAATATTTTCTAAATTACTTCTTAAACTATATTGTTTACATATGTCATGAATTATTGAAAGAGAAATTTATTAAAATTTGTCTAATTTAAGATCGTACACTATTTCATAATGTAATTTAAGAAAATTTTAAAACAAATTAATTTGAACTTTTTTAATTTCCAAACAAAATCTAATTTTATTTAAATGTAAGAAACAGCTTATTCAAATAACGAATGACACATCTAACATTTCATAATTCGAAAAATATATTTAATTACAATATCTCATAGATATATTATATATATAAAATTTAGATGTACATTAGACTCAATGTCTTTTCATTTTTCTTATATAGTCCTGTTCTTGATGTACTTGCTATCCGTCCATCTGTGCTTCCTCCAAGTCATGCACGTTGTTTTTCTTTTTTTTTTTTAATCCGATCCAACACAATGAATGTTCATAACAGCTTTGAAATAATTTGGTAACCTCCAAACGCTGCTGATAAGCTGTCCTTCTATATCATTCAAGATGATTCTAGGCTTCTAGCACTTTAAGCACTTCAGAAGGAAGAAAAACACATGTAGAGTAGAGATAAGATTAAGCACACAAATCAACTGTACTATATACCTTAGTAGTATACTAAAATTATTGGTGTTGGGGTTTGGTTTTGTCATTATAAAGAAAACACACCAAACCTATCATCAATATTTTTTTCCTTAATTTTTGTAGTTGATCTCGAGCTATGATCACTAGCAGTCACTAGTATTGCAAATAAATTGCAGTAGTTGGTAATAGCTACTTACTACAACACATGATGTCATTTCCGGTTAATTTGCTTATCAGATTTCATTCCCCCCAAATTAAAAAAAAATAGATATTGAATATATGAAAGAGATTTTTTTCATAAAATAATTTTCGTTACAAGTAATTTTCGGATACAATATTCTTTTGGAATATTCATAAATTAACAACACGATTAATCACGATATATTTTATGCACACTGATACACAAAAAATATTTGTTATTTTAGAAATGAAGTTTCAACTTAAACGCATCGTATAAATTTCTTTCAATGAGGATAAAGAAGCTTGAAACATAAAAAAAATAACTGATCAAAAAATATGAGGAGAGAGCAACAAAATAAATACTTTTCCGTGCTCTCTTTTTTTTTAATCTTTTGCATGTTTTTTGATAAAAAAAATGAGAGTCGAACTCTCAAATTTTATAAATATTCATAAGAAACCTTCCATTTAAATATCAAATCAGCAACCCCGCATTGATGACATTGCCTTTTTGCATTTTACCGGCTCTTTCTGCCTTTCTATTAAACAGCAATTAATGTCTTAGCTATTTTTATTCTTCCATGTTCTTATTGATAGATTCTTCACCATTTACTCCTATATATAGACTTCTCCAATAATAAGCCAATATAATAATAAAACAAAAGAAAAGAAAGTGGTATCAAATGTGCTTACTGCTTAATTAATACGTACAATTTTACATCGATATCAATTAAGTTTTACAAATCATATTGTAACTTTTAACTAAACAGTTTGCACGAAATTCGGAACTATGACACGTTCCACTATAGTAAACACAAAAATAAAGATACGAACCATTAACTAATTTGAACTATTTGTCCTAAACATATTTCTGACGCAACAACTAACAACAAATGTGAATCTCCTGACAAGTAAAAACTGAAGAGGAAATTATTGGTTGTTGCTCTATTTTTTTCCTTTTATATCAGCGAGAAACAATTTTTCTGTCTAGGTCGAAATGGTTCAAAATTTTGCCTGCTATCGACATGTTGTCATGCAAGTATACTTTCTATGGGATATTAAAAATATGAACTCTATTCATTTTTTTTTCCAATAATCTCAGAACAGAGTTTCATCCGCGATTTCTTTTTAATAATTGTGAAATAAATTATTTAATTAAATTTTTAATAATAAATATGATAGCACTCAAGCGGAGCTGCGGGTTTAAAACACACGAGTCCCACTGACTTTTTGATTAGGCGCCAATCCTACTAGCTTTTTGATTCATTTTTGCATCTGAACTTTTCATGTTAAACATGTTCATAAAGGTTACTTATTTCTACTAATATCTTGTTCATGTATTAATATGGTGATGTCTTTTAAAAATATAAAAATTCATATCTTCATGTAAAAATAAAGAAAATAAAAATAAATATACTATAATAATTAATGTAATTTTCAATCATGAATATATAATTAATATAAAATAAATACAGAATTGAGAGGAATGTTGTCTTTTAAAATTTAAGAAAAGTTAAAATCCATAATTAATGACAATCTAAGGAAATAAAGTAGAACAATTGTACTTCTAAATTAGTATATTGTTTGTGCTTTACTATGGTAATATTTTTTAAAAATATAAAAAAATCATATCTTTATGTGAAAAAAGAAAATAAAAATGAAGATAATTTAGTTATTAATGTAAATTTCAATCATGAATACATAATTAATGTAAAACTAAATACAAAATTGAGAGGAAAATTGACATTCATAATTTAAGAAAAGTTAAAATTCATAATTGATGACAATCTAAGAAAAAAAACAAAATAGAGCAATTGTACTCCTAAATTATGCAGTATTTTGTGTAACAATCAAAATTGAGAGAAAATTATAACTTCAATATAAATGGCCATAGAGATAGTAACATTATTTGACGAATAATTCAATCCAATGATTAGTTCTAAAAATTCAATAAAAATTTTGGATCGTTGCAAGATCAGAACACTTACTTGCTTAATAAAGTATAGAGATTATGTAGCATTTCATGTAACAATCAAAATTGAGAGAAAATTATAACTTCAACACAAATGACTATAGAGATAGTAATATTATTTGATGAGTAATTCAATTCAATGACTGATATTAACTCTAGACATTCAACAAAAATATGAATCATTGTAGGATCAGAATACTTAAGTACTTAATAAGAAGTAGAGATATTATGAAAGACATCAATGAGATTAACATGTTTGGTGAAAAAAATATTAATGAGACTGATGCATTTTAAACGGATAGCCCCATATACGTCATATTTATTATTAAAATTTTAATTAATAGTATAATTAATTAATATTTATTATTAAAATTATAATTATTTTATAATTATTAAAAAAATCAGGGGAGTTTGATTTGGGAGCAGTTAGGATGCAAAGTCTAGGACAATTTTATCCTGATTCCTGAATCAGGGGTTTGTTTGGCACTTGGTGGAATAGCAAAAAGTTAGAATAAAATAACTATTCTGACGAATTAATTTGCCAAATAAATTTTAGACTAAGTAAAAAAAGAGTGCGGAAGAGTGCTAATCCGATATACTAAGTTATAAGTGATATCTTGGATTAGCTCTCGTCGGAATAACGATTATGGTTTGATTATATTATATTATATTATTATATTATGATTATAATTTATTATTATATTAATATAATCATAATTATTATTTATTTATTTATTATTATTATATATATTATAATAATTATTATTATATTAACATCACTTTGTTAGTATTATTATTATTATTTTATAATAATTATAATTTTAGTATTATATTATTATTATTATATTATTATGATTATGACTATGATTATTATTACTTATTATTATTATTTTATTATATTATATTATATTATTATATTATGATTATGATTATAATTATATTTTTTCTTATTATATTATTATACTATTATGATTAGGATTATGATTATTATTATCATGATTATGATTATTATTTTATTATTATTTGATTATATTGTATTGTATTATTATATTATTATTATATTATTATTATATTATTAAAATTATGTTTATTTATTATTATATTATTATGATTATGTTTATATTTCTATTATATTATATATGACTATGAATATTATATTTTATTATGATTATGATTATGATTATGATTATTATTTTTTATTATTATATTATCATTATTATTATTACTATTATTATTATTTTACTATCATCATCATCATCATCATTATTAGTATCATAATTATTTATATTTTAACTATTTTGATTAACAACTGTCAAATGATATTTTCACTCTTCTGAATAGTCAAAAATACCACTCTTCTACCACTTTTCTAAAAATATACTATTCTACTACTCTTCTAAAATTATCATTATTCCAAAATTATTTCTTAATTTGACAAACTAACCCATGTAGAATGTTAGGCTCTATCTTTCTTTTTTAATCTCTTCTATGCAGTGCTATCGAATTATTAAGAGAGATAAGGTAAGAGATGTGAATCATTGTAGAATCAGAATACTTAAGTACTTAATAAGAAGTAGAGATATTATGAAAGACATCAATGAGATTAACATGTTTGGTGAAAAAAATATTAATGAGACTGATGCATTTTAAACGGATAGCCCCATATACGTCATATTTATTATTAAAATTTTAATTAATAGTATAATTAATTAATATTTATTATTAAAATTTTAATTATTTTATAATTATTAAAAAATTCAGGGGATTTTGATTTGGGAGCAGTTAGGATGCAAAGTCTGGGACAATTTTATCCTGATTCCTGAATCAGGGGTTTGTTTGGCACTTGGTGGAATAGCAAAAAGTTAGAATAAAATAGTTATTCTGACGAATTAATTTGCCAAATGAATTTTAGACTAAGTAAAAGAGTGCGGAAGAGTGCTAATCCGATATACCAAGTTATAAGTGATATACGGATTAGCTCTCGTCGGAATAACGATTATTGTTTGATTATATTGTATTATATTATTATATTATGATTATGATTTATTATTATATTAATATAATCATGATTATTTATTTATTTATTATTATTATTATATATTATAATAATTATAATTTTATTATTATATTATTATTATTATTATATTATATTATATTATATTATTATGATTATGATTATTAATTATATTATTTTTCTTATTATATTATTATATTATTATATTAGGACTATGATTATTATTTTATTATTATTTGATTATGTTGTATTATGATTATTATATTATTAAAATTATATTTATTTATTATTATATTATTATGATTATGTTTATATTTCTATTATATTATTGAATATTATATTTTTATTATGATTATGATTATTGATTATGATCATTATTTTTCTATTATTATTACTATTATTATTATTTTACTATTTTCATCATCATCATCATCATCATTGGTAGTATCATAATTATTTATATTTTAACTATTTTGATTAACAACTGTCAAATGATATTTTCACTCTTCTGAATAATAAAAAATACCACTCTTCTATCACTTTTTTAAAAATATACTATTCTACTACTCTTCTAAAATTATCATTATTCCAAAATTATTTCTTAATTTGACAAACTAACCCATGTAGAATGTTAGGCTCTATCTTTCTTTTTTAATCTCTTCTATGCAGTGCTATCGAATTATTAAGAGAGATAAGGTAAGAGATGTGAATTTTGCCACATGTCATGTTGGTGTAGATTTCACTTTTAGGTCCAGTTTGTCTTCTTGTCGTTTTAGAAAAATCTAGATTCTCTGTAGCACTTTACTGTGAGAAAAGATCTACCATTCTAACATTTTTGCTTAACGAAAATATGCATAGCCACGTCTTTAAGTCTTTAGTGTCCATCATGCAGTATTTATATGATAGTGAGATTTATAAATTTATATTTTATGTTACCGGCTTTCTGGCAAAAATTTGTGATTTGTCAATAGGCCACGACAATGAAATTTCAGATTTTTTTTTTTAATGAGAAGACGAGGGGTATGCCCTCAAAGTTTATTTGTTGGTACATCAAAGGTACGTTATGTACAAGATAGCGAAAATGAATGTGATTTTCAGTTTTAAGTGGTATGATTTTGGATTTAAATTTCAGGTTGTTTGACTGAAATAAAATGAATGTTAATTTTTCAGTTTTAAGCGGTGTGAGTTTGGTTTGAATTCGTGTCAGCATCTATCGCTCTGTCGTTATTTTCTTAATTGAACTCCCTGGTTATCGAAAGAGACGCTAATTTATTTGGAGAGTGAAATTTCTGGAAAATTAAAAATTAATATGTCAAGATTACCGACCTAACCCTTTTGAAGGAGATGTTTAGATTATTTAAATAAAATACTGATCTGCGTGGTAACTGATGCATGTTTTTATCTTGTTTGTGGTTCTTCTACTAATTAATCCGCCTCAGAATCAAAAGTGTGCAAAATTTAATGGTGGGAAGATGAGAAAGAAACAATGAAAATGGAAATACAAGAAACAATGGAAAAACGGACTTAATTGTTACCTGAACAATTATTAACAAGAGAACTACACGAATCAACATATTTAATTATCAAAATAAATGGTTCCAAAAGAGAGATATTTGAACAAACATCATCTCACCATTCACAAAACATTAATTAAACCCGCACCCAGAAAGAAAAAGGAGTACAAAAGAGATGGACACTAACAACCAGACTTCGATCGATAACCCGCAAACCACTCACTAATCGGGTTATCGACACAAACCATCATCGATTTAGTAGTTCTCGGTGGTAGGCAACTGCTCGTGAGTGCTTGTGATAAAGAACACATCGTAGATGATGGCGGCGATGGCACCACCGATCAATGGGCCAACCCAGTACACCCACTGGTGGGTCCAGGACCAGCTCACCAATGCGGGTCCGAATGAAACAGCAGGGTTCATCGATGCACCGTCAAAGGCACCGCCAACCAAGATGTTTGCGCCCACAATGAAACCAATTGCAATCGGAGCAATTGTGCCGAGGTCGCCCTTCTTGGGGTCAATTGCAGTGGCATAGACGGTGTAGACAAGGCCGAAGGTCATGACAATTTCCAGAACCAAGGCTTCCCCGGCACCTGCATGGAATAACATAAATTGTCCAAGTTAAAGCTATTCTGTTTGGACTCAAGCCTCACTACTAATTATTTGATTAATTACTTTTTGTTAAATATAACTCAACAGCAAGCATATAATGGAAGAAAATTTATTAGAAGTACTAATTACCAATTCCAGTGAGGCCAAAGGTGCCAGTGGCAAGGCCACCGGTGGAGAAGCGAAGCAAAAAGCAAGCAAGAGTCGAGCCGAGGAGCTGGGCAATCCAGTAGAGGATTCCACGGAGGAGAGTGATGTTGCCACCAATGAAAGCACCAAAGGTCACAGCCGGGTTGACGTGGCCACCGGAGATGTTGGCACCGACTGACACAGCGACAAAAAGAGCGAAGGCGTGTGCGATGGCGGCTGCGATCAAGCCGGCTGGGGTGCTTGCGCCATCGTTGGTGAGTTTGTCTGTTTAGAAAACAGATAACTTAATGCTGTTCGAACTTGGAAAATATTAATATTTATTGTGGGTAGTCAGTGACCCGCCACATGCATGCTTATCCAGGAAAGATAAAGGAGATCTGGTTACTGGATAATTCTAATATGTCACGTGAGACATTTATTAAGTATTTTAAATCCAGATGCGAAAAGTTGGATCATCTATCCAGTGGTGAGACAAGGAGTGGTGAGACAAGGGAACCCAAAAAGAGTGAGCTGCTAAGGCGGTAACCAACCACTACACATTCGCTACAGGAAATTGGTTTCTAACATTTAGGTTCAATCATTAGGGCCAGAAAAGGTACATATTGACGGAAAGTTTTGAAATTGAAAAGAATATTAAGGACCTTTTAGACATGATTGTTTTTGGTAGTTTGTGTTGTATCTTATTCGTCAAAGGTGAGAACGGACATCATCACAGAAAGAAGGCAAGAGCTTCAAAAAGCTCTGAAATTACACATCAACAAGATCTAACATTGCATAGGGCTTACAGATTTTAAACACTATGCAATTGAAATAAATATGCACATATATTTATACATAGAATAATTTTATTTTTTTTACTTGAATCTAATCTGAAACAAAAATATTATTCTGAGGTTAAAGTTTCAGAACAACACACAGGATCTTCACCTTTTCCAAGAATTATGG
This sequence comes from Schoenoplectus tabernaemontani, assembly GCA_037127355.1. NCBI lineage: Eukaryota > Viridiplantae > Streptophyta > Magnoliopsida > Poales > Cyperaceae > Schoenoplectus > Schoenoplectus tabernaemontani. The sequence continues at coordinate 6,888,395 of CM073747.1, forward strand.
CTGAAGATGAAATGAAGAAAACAAAAAAAAAAAAGAGAGGAAAAACATACTGTAGGCCATGCCAGAGCCTTGGCCGGCGAAGACGAAGATGAAGGTGCAAATGAACTCGGCAAGCGCCGCCTTGAGTGCACCAGGATGGTAAACATCCTGGGTGTTGCCTATGGCGATTGATCTGATCGGCATTTTCTCTGGACCTCTTTGCAAGATTGATAATAATCAAAGAGAGGGGAGAGAGAAATTGACCAGTGGATGACTGGAGGCGGAGGGATGGATGGTGTTTTATAGAAATTATAGTACGTTCGAGCTTGCTCCATGGGGTGATTGTTGACCGGATGTAGCCGGTTACTGGTCCTTTTTCCGGATAGTACGGACTGTCTGTCATTGGATGACACATTTTCTGGATCAACCCCCCAGATTTTTTATATTTATCTTCATCATTGTGTGAGATTTATTTTCCATTTATGCAAGAACACAATTATCTAGCATGATCAGTGGTGAAGCCAGAAAATTTTTAAATGGTGTTCAATAATAATTGAATATTAATTTATATTATCATCTATATTTAAAAATACTACACCATAATATATCAATATATTCATTTATTTGTAACAATATTATATTTGAAAAGGGTTCATTTTTTGTGCCTCAATCAAGCCTCTGTTTTTTAAATTTCTAATAATTCAAAATTAAAACTAAAATATCAAAATAATTAAAACTGTTAGATTTGATTTAGGACCTATTATTTGTGTATAGATTAAAAATTATGACATTTGAATAGTTTGAATATTATTGTGTGTGTCATCAAAAGCTTGTAAAAATACACTAATATGATTAATTTCTAAACGTTGATTTTATTTTGAATATAATAATTTTGTTTTGTTATTTTTATTTTAAATTTTGAGTTCTTAGAAACTTAAAAATAGAGGCATGATTGAGGCACAAAAAATTAAGGTATTTGAACCCTCTCATTATACTTTTATGGTTTAAATTAATTCAAAAGTCACAATATCTAGAAACCTATTTTATTAAATTATAGAAAAAATAAAACTCAACATATATTAATATTTTGACTTACATAAAAATTATTTACCATAATTTTAAATTTTTCCTAGGTCAAAATTATGAAAGTAGAATCAATTTGAATATAAATCTAAAATAATAACAGAAGATAAAAAAAATAGATAGAGAATGATTTTGTAAAATAGTTTTCATGAAAAGATGTTATAAGGATTAATTATCTATTTGTTACTTTCGTAGTACTTAAAAGGATAAAAATTTGGTTCAAATTCAATCTCTATGAAATTTAAGAAATTACAAAATTTACACAATAAAATATTTCATAATATAATGGGATTCACTAGTGAAATATAATACTGAATTTTATGAGGTTCAAATGGATATAGTTATTCAAAATTAAGCAATGTTAATATAAATTTTATCAATGTATTAGTTATAATATAAAATTAAATGGGGGAGATTGACCTCCATTCTATATATTTATATCCGCCACTGAGCATGATATGATACAGTGAGTACGATAATATAATATTTGCTATGAGTGAAATCTACATATTAAATATTTTGGATAATATATCAGATTGCACAAGTCACATTAGTTTGGGCTATATATTATGAGAAGTCAAGGCAAGAAGAAGAAAAAATCCATGTTTAAGCAAAATATTTTTTTGCAGAATACTAATTATTAATTGTTTAACTTTGCAGGGGTTATCTACGTTACACAAATTATCTTGATTTCAATTGTAGGGATGACCGGATGAGAATTGGACGTTCTCCATTTTCTTATTTTATACATTTGACAGAGATTTTTTCGTGATAGTTATTTTACGAAGATAATGAGTGATTTAGGCGAGTCGGAGGAGACAGCTCAGCATAGCCGGCCCAAGCACAGTGATTGGAGACACGTGGCATGTTTGTAGTGGGACAGGCCTCGTGGGCTATGACCTGTGTGGATTAGAAAGCCTCACTTGTGTAATTAGAGGTGAAATCGGACGGATCGGATCAGATTCGAATCAGTTTGATCGTCTAGAGGAAATTGAGTCGGATTAAATTAATTTATATATTAAATATTTTTTATTTTTTAATTAATTTTAATTAAATTATAAATTATTTAATTTCAGATCAGATCTGGTCGAATAAATTCTTCATATCTGATCAAATTATTTCACCTATTTATTTTGAACGAGACTCGCTTTCAAATACAGGCGTGATGCAGGATCCGATCTTCAGCTACAAACAGCAAAAGGATCTTATTACCGGTTCGGTTCGTATGAGCTAATAGAATTCTCCATCGTTCACTCTTGAGAGAGAAACTGCGCCGACACTTTTTGGCCATTTATGAGCCTTGTTCTACAGATTTTTTTTTTTTTGGTAAATAAAATAAAAACAGAGAAAAATAGTATGCGTATTCTGTTTTTTTTTTTGCGGTAATAAAAGAAAATCTTCTTGTTATTTGATAACCAGAATACCAGATCCCAACTCCCAAGTTTCATTGGTTATTATTTAATTGGTTTATTTATTTAGACACTTAAACTTAATTAGAATAATAAGACATCAATAAAGGATAATCGTTTTCCTTCTTCCAAAAAAAAAAACAAAACTTCCTCAAAAAGATAATTGTTTTCACCCAAAACGTAAAAGAGCATCTTCGTTTGCAAATCTTGATGATATAATACTTGTAATTTGAATTATAAAGATGTAGAACACTTACTAACTCAACAACTTTACTAATTTAACAAATTATCTAAATTTGTTATACAAATTTTTGCAATCGTTTTGCGAACAATATGAGCGTCCCCGGGCCGAATAGAATTTTTATGAGGGTCGACAAAATGTGTATTGTTAATAATCCGAAACCGAAATAAAATAAATATCAAGACAAAAAAATACATAAAATTGAAGTGAAACTATCATAATTAAGAACAATGAGACCCATCTGAATTTTATCTTACCAAATTTATATATTACATCATCCTATATAAAACTGATTTGCAGGAAAAAAAATTAATTGTTTATCAAATTTCCGTCTAATCGGATCGAAATTATTATCACCTCCGCTTAGATCTTGTTTGGATGGTGGATAAATTGGTCCGAGAAGAGACAAAAAAATAGAAAATTACTATTATAGTATTATTCAGATTAAAATCTGTTATTTTTTAAATTTCTACTCTATCATGCTCTTTATTTTCTGATGATAATTTGTTTAGTGAGACTCGCTGTCAGATAATTTTTTAGTGAAACTCACTGTCAGAAAGAGACGAGTGTATAAGAATAAAAATTTAAAGAGCATCAGATGCGCGGATCCTATTATTCTGCTTACTACGTGAATCACAATGCACATGGAGCATCCAAAAAAAAGTGAATGGAATAGCAACAAACTGACACGTCACCAGTATTTGCCTGTTTGTGTTTCGTCTTATCAAAAAACAAAAAAAAATCCTGATGGACAACTCAATATAGCTGTTAAATTTGTCATGCCCTTTTCCTTCTTTGTTTCTTTTTTTTCTTAGAGCCTTCTAAGCGTCGATTAGCCTCGATTAATTAAATCCAGGGGTCACATTAGCCACTAGGTCATCACTTTTATTATTAGTATTAATGAATAATGATAGAAGGACATCCTTATCCACATACTGTTTTTATGTATGCTCATCTAAACTTTTGTACTATTGTCCGTAATTTGTCTTGCATGTGCTCTCAATTATCTTCCACATGTTGCTTTAGTCGTTGCAAATTTACATTTTTGAATTGCAGCAATTGTAATAGGATAATTTGAAGTAGGAAACTTACTAATTAATCTTGATTACCTAGTTAGTGAATTTAATTATATTGTCTTTGTTTATAGTTCTTTGTATATAACACCAAAAATTGAAAATAAGTACATGATTTTAGTTCAAGTTTTATGTTGCGAGTTTTCAAAGGAGATTTAATTCAACAGTCAATAAATACTGTCACTCTCCCCTTCCTACGTGTAACGATAGAAATGTTTTGACTATAAAAAAAAAAGTACTTATGACCTGTTCATTTTCATTTTTTTTTCCTCCTCTTCTTTTAATACAAGGGCCTTGCTAATTCGAACCTATATCCTTCAAATGTTTTGTATGGAAATTAAATTTGTGTCTCTTCGGAAAAGAGATGACACTCTTCACTGCCTATGTTGATGCAATCCAAAACAATATTATGAGACATAATTAAAAAGGGCAATTTCGAGAATAAATTAGCATATTAATTTCCATTATTTTTTTCAAAAAAAAGAAGCTTTAATGCACACACATACTCTTTTAAGCCACTATAATTAAATTGCATATTGGGCTAACTGTATTGCAAGATAATTCTCTAAAAGAAATGATGCAACTCATGTGAATAATTTTATTTATGACGCGTCTGTCTTACGACAAGTATCACAAGTGTAATTTTTTTTATAATTACCATAATTTTACGAATTTTGTACAATTCAAATAATACTCATCTGATATGCGCACAAAAAATCCATTCCTATAACTTTTAGTTTTAGCATGCATCATTTTTATAATCATGGACATGATTTTAGTACAATTTTCAATTTACAAGCAAGATCATGACAGCACTGGTAGTCTACAAGCGATCATCTTTTGTGGCATAATTTCTCTTTTTTTTTCCTGGTAACGCTGGTTCAAAACGTCTAAATATTTAATTACAATAAATAAATGATATTATAATATTTTTGAGAGATATGTTGTAATATTTATTACTGAAAGATTAAGTCGTTTTCATTAATGATAGGATTTTTCAAAGATGCGCGGTGTATATACCTGTAAACCCTATCCATCCAGCCACTGTAGGTCCATTTAATTATTTTTGCAAAGATCAGAACAAATCAAATATTCAAAAATTAAATGTACACGGTTATGGAATAAGATCAGGTGGATGAGATCAATCTGCGGTCGCCCGGTTTATATTAAAAATATATTATACATTAATGACATCCATCCTAACTTCTTGTACAAAATAATCAGATCACGCCACATTTCCTTTTCGCGAAGCAGATAAAAGAGAGAAAAAGAATTTAAAAAATCCACAAGAAGAAGTTAATTTAATAATTTAAGATGATATGAAGGGTTGGATCCAGAAGTAAATCTATTTACTAATATTAACAACCGATTTATCATGAATTAAAAAATATATATTATCTACAACATAGATATGTATTAATTTGGATACATTTAATAATAATTATTATTAATCGAGGATTGATAAGTTTAACAATTAAATTTCCAAATTTTTTTGATAAATGATTAATAGATTTTTTTTAATACCATCATGTATTGAAAAAAATCTAAATTATAAATGTAATTGTACATTTATATTTTGCTTCTCGTTAATTATAATAATTATTTTGATATCATCGATATTTGCAGCTATTAAATAATTATAATATCAATATATTAAATTTTTAAGATGACATACAATGATGAGAAACCAAAACCGAATCATTTGGCACTCTTTGGAATAGAAAAAATAGAAATAACATTTCTATTTCAATAAATAAACTTATTAAATAAATTTTAGATTAAGAAAAAATAGTGTGAAAAGTGCTAAATCAAGATTTCAAGCTATAGGTGGAATGCCAATTTAGTAATTGTAGAATAGCGATTATTACTTGATTATATTATATTATATTATATTATATTATTATATTATGATTATGATTATGATTTTGATTATATTATTATTATATTATTACTATTACATAATCATCATTGTTAGTATTATTATATTATTATATTATTATGATTATAATTATAATGATTATTACTTATTATTATATTACTATCACTGTTATTATATTATTATTATTATAATTATGATTATGATTATTATTTTATCATCACCATCATTATTATTATCATCATCATTGTTAAGATCATAATTATCAATATTTTCACTATTCTGATTAATAACTATCAAATAGTATTTTTGCTCTTCTAAATAATTAATAATACCACTCTTCTATCTTTTTTCTAAAATAATATTATTATATTATTTTTCTAAAATTATCATTTTTTCAAATTTACTAGATATGCTATATATATGGGACCCGAGTCTTCTATGGCTTCGGCAGATATTGATTGTCAGACACTTCTGCTAGATTTCGTCAAGTATATTTATATTGTTTCCTTTCAGTTAAAAAAATAAATCATTTAAAGAGCTGATATACAGATATCAATCAATGATACCGTCGTCATATTGTTTATATTAAAGGAGTTATTATTTATAATAGAGTAATTCTAGTGTACATTTAATTTTTACAGTACATTTAATATTTATGTTTTTTTTTCTGAAGAATATGTCTCAAATAAAAATAAAAATTATAGATATATTTCTAATGATTTAGATAGAATATGTATCAAATTTTAGTTAATTTGAAGAAGATTTTATCTCTCATATATAATTTTAAAATTTTAAGGATGAAATTTCAATGACATAGTGATGAATGATTAATTGATCTCTAAATCATTAGAAACAAGGGGATAGCGCAAAAAAGATTCACTCCAACTAGTGTTGTAACTCAAATTTCACACCGATAATATAGTTCTCAAATAAATAATTAGCAATATAAAATTTCACATTTAAAAAAAATATCTACGATATTTTTATATGCTAAATAATAATAATGAATATAATAATAATTATTATTATAATAATAAATAATATAATTAAATTCATAATGATCTATAAAGGATCATATAAAAAGTTCAAATTATTTTAAGAGTTAATATATATATTATTTTAAATAAAGACAGAGAAACTATTTTATATAAGCCCTTAAATTTAAAAAGATAAAGAGAATTAAACAAAATCAATAATAAAAAAAATAATAATATAATATATTTATATATTAAGAATTCCTTAATTTATTTGTCAAACGATCCGAAGTATTTAAATTATATTCATTTTGTCTCATGTTATTAATTAACGAAGGTTGGAGCCGTTGGTTTATAAGGCCACGCCATCATCCACCTACCCTATTCTTGTTTTTTAATTAGATGCACTTGGAGATCGCATGTTGCCATTTACCAGACGTTCCAGAAATGTGTACGCCCCGTCACATCACTTCTGTGGTTTTCATGCTTTGATTTATTGTGCTCAATTATCAAACTAGAAAACCAGCTCTTTCGTAATTTTTTGTACGCTACCGTGTGGTGAATTTTCTTTCGACCGTTCGATGGGAATATTTGCGACGAACACGTCAATTTGATTTGCTTGCTTACTTCCAAAAGGTCTGATATAACCGACACGATAAGATTGCTTTCAAAGTACTTTATTTTTATGAATTTATATAAAAAATCATGTCCGATCTAAGCTAGTGAAGATACAGTAATTCGGTGAAGTGGTGAAGTGGTGAAGTGGTGTTGAATAAAAATAACATAATTTATTAAATATTTTGATTATAATTGAAGGATCAAAATATACTTACTTCTTATATTTCGTGCATATTGTATTATGAAATAAATTATTAAAGCGATATATAATCTAAAATTGACAAGCCCCAAATGCTTCCAATATCACTTCCTTTATAATTCAAATAAACACTTGTCGAACCTTCTTTAGCATTTAGAAAATTTACTTTATTCATTAGCAAAAAAAATCATTTCAAAAAAAAGTTATTTTCTACTGTTACGGTTTGCTAATTTTGGGTATTGAACATTGAATGTATTTCTCTCCTATTAACAACCTAATTAGTCTAAAATGGAGAAAAAATAATAATTAGCAACAATTTTATTTTGACTAAGATTTTGCAACAAACAAAGAAAAATTAGCAATGAGAGGCGCTCCGCAGGCGATTTCAAGGGCGAATTCCAGAGAAGCAACGACACAACCACTGAAGGAAGCCATTAATGAACCACCCCTCCACCTACCAACGCAATGAACATACAAGCAACATTAATGACGAGGGATGGCAACTGGTGCGCTCTAGAAAAGACAGAAGGGAGTATGAATCGCACAACCATGAACGCAACACAACCACCCAAGAAGCATCAACACGGGTACAAAAAAGGATTTGCAACCAAGCAAATTGAAGTAGCCTATGCCAGGGCTTTTAATGAAAAACTCTGTCTACGCTGCCTGGGAAAGGATCACAAGAGAAGCCTTTGCAGGGAGCCAATTAAATGGCTCAATTGTAGTTGTTGTTAGGACACCGTGTAGCCCACTGTCCACGAAACTATAAGAATGTAGTCTAAGCTAAGACATCGCACCACCAGAAAACTGTCAACACATCTTACAAACAGGCTCTCACTCAAAACCTAAGCAAAAACGATAAGGAAAAAACATCAATGGAAGACCAAAGCTATGTGAGGCCGGAAACACAAGATGTCTTTTTTCCATTTAGAAAAAACCTTAGAGAACAAAATGAATATTTACATAGAGCGGCAGTGGTGTTCCTCATGAGAGGGGGTAAATCACCACCGGAGCTACAACAAGCCATCCCAGCAGTGATAACACAACAGCTGAGAAGGTGCAACGAGAGGAGGGATGCGTTAAAGGTGCTATCAGCCAGAACAACGTCAACAGTCAACACCATACGTAATCTTATGCCTCGAAGAACGTGATACAAATATCATGGTAAGGGACAACCCCTACGAAGTGACACCAGACTGGAGGATGACCATTCAATCGCATAGTCACCATAACCGACCTCCCTCTGCAAGCATGGAATAATAAAGACATCAGAAAACTACTGGCATAATATGGCTGCCACACGTTCTATGAACCGTATGGACCAGAAACTGGCCACCTAGAGGACATCCAGGTGCATATTATAGGAGGGCATCCGATGAAGATACCCCGATACATGCAATACAGAGAGAGGCATATGACAAGGGTGATGATCACCCTGCACAACTAGAGAGAAATTCAAAATAGCCCTTTCCCGTTGGACTTCAATCAAGACAATGGGCTACCGGATGAGGAGGAATCTTATACAAAAAATGACTCCCATTCAAGCTCACACACGTCGCCGCCGCAGTCCACACCACCGCGCATGCAACGGAGGGAAGGCTTAGGCCACAGTAAAAATCACAGGAACCAACATACTGATAGGTTAGCTGTAAAATGAATTTGGAAACCGAAAAGGGTCATCGGCAAACTGCAAAATCAGATATGGGTACCAAAAGCCACGAAGAATGTGTCACAACTAGCCACAAAAAATCTAGGAAGCGACAACGGCTCTCTGATGGGAAGAAAGGAAACGCGCGGTCAGAATGAAATCACACTGCAGTTAATGTTAAATATACCAGATTTGACATTCATCATGAAGATAGCCAAGGACGACGCTATTGTTTACTTAATGATGACAATACAGGTCGAGGGCCCGGTCAGAGCGGTCTCTTTCTCGCAGAAAAAACTCAACATTAATATGATTTAGTGTGTTAAAAAAATCCGTCCGGTAAAAACTTGAACCGCGGAACTTGTCTTTTCGATCTGATTCATGCTCAAATCCATTAGATCTATGATCCGTTAGAACCGACGGTTTTTGTACGGGTGTGAGCAAAAAAATTTGAAAAAAAATCCGTACTAGATCCGATCCGTTTTAGACCCGTCCTGTCCCGACCCGTTCAATCCGCCCTTATCCGTCCGACCCGACCCACTTTACTCGTTCGACCCGTCTAAAACTCAGAGAAATTCAAAAAAATTGGAGAAAAAAATAATAATTTTTTTCTTATAAATACCACCCAATTTCATCTCATATCCTCACACAAACAATTTCACTCTATCTCTCTTCTTAATTCTCCAAACCAAAGTCTCCCTCGTTAATTCGTTAATTATTAGATATTAATAATTCTCTAATTATATTATTATAGTAATTTTGTTATATTATCCAGAAAAAAATCAAAAATATTTATATTAGTGTTATTTATTTATTATTGTCAATTTAACATTCGTTATATTATTTATCGTTAATTCGTTTTAAAATTTCGTGTTTTCGACAATCTTTCGATTCCGACAAAAAAAAGTTAGTTATTAGTATATATTATATTTTATAATTAGTTTATATTTTTTGGTAATTAGTTTTTTAAATATATATTTATATTCTTTTTTTGCCATTCGTTTCTTTTAATTAGTTTTTATTAGATTCTATATTTTTTATAATTAGTTATATTTTTAATTTATAATAATTAATTCTTTTTTATATTTATAACATTCATTTTATTCTATTTTTATTTTTTTAGCAATATCAAATGACATCTCTCAATCCCTCTCATGCCGAAAAAATGACAAATCGATTGAGCGTTGAAATTTTTGGTGAAGATATGCCACGTTCTAACCCTTCGAACCCATATTATAAATAAAATATTAACCCTCCGCATCCTTATTATCAATAAATTCCATCACAATAATATTATCTATCACAACCACATGTTGATCCTAATAACAACCCGCAAATCACTTCCTTTAGTGTCGGACAAGGTTCAACCTCATTTTCGTCACGTTCTCAATATTCGTCAAGTTCTAATCAATATCTGCCAAGTTCCCAATATAATACCGATACAATAACTAGTGGTGGACTTTCACCGTTACATCCAACGAGTGCGGGATGTTCCACACCAACACTCGACTCAAGCGTACCGAAATCTCCGATCGAATCCGGAGCTGAGAAGAGAAGGAAGATAGCTCCCCAAACTTATGATGCACCTTGGTGGCGCTATTACGAACAAACTTTAGGTCCCGAAAGTGTTCTAATCAATGCACGATGTAATGTAAGTAATTGCAAAATTTCGTACAATTATGTAATAAAAAATAGTTTAAGTCAATTTAAAAAATATGCCGATAAACACATAGCAAAAAATGAAAAACCCCAAGAAAGACCCGATACCCGTATGGTACAAAGTTGTTTGAACTCGTACAGTATTAGAACTCTTGTCAAATATGACGAGAAAAGAATGTTAAATGAGTTTGCTCGATATATAGCGAAAAAAGAACAACCAATAAGTATGACATATTGTACCGATTTTGCCCGATTGGTAATTAGAGGTTGTGGTCAACCATTATACAAAAGATTTCATCAGAACAAAATGGTATCTGAGTTAAAAAAACAATATGTTGAACGAAAAAGTGAATTATTGACAATATTTGCAGTTGCAACATATAAAATATCAATTACATCTGATATAAGGACCGCCGGTAAACATGGTCTTAGTTATAGTTGTGTTACCGTCCATTATATTGATCATGATTGAATTTTACAAAAAAAAAGTATTATGTTTTTGAACCATTAATTATCCGCACACCGTACAAATTATTTATCAATCCATTATAAATATATTGCATGAGTATAATTTGAAAAGAGATTTAGAGAACAAAATATTTTCAATTTCTTTTGATGATGCAAGCAATAATATTAAATCTATTAATTATTTTATGCGTGCACTAAACCCAATTATGGATAGTAGAATGTTTTCATAAAAAATATGCATGTCATATTCTTAGTTTAAATGTTAATGCGGGTTTGAAAATAACTTCCGTCAATAATTTAATTTACAAATTTAAAGATGGTCTTCATCATATTTATTCTAATAATATAAGAAAATAAGATTTTCATATCTTGTGTGGATGATTAAATTTGAGCAAGTTAAGAGTACCATGGGACATAGATACACGTTGGAATTCAACATATAGAATGCTATACCGTGTCATTCCATACAAACATGTTATAAGTGAGATCCTACGTAACTCACCCGAGGGATTAACATTATTATGCTCCACGGAAGAATGAGACCAACTCGAACAACTTCACACATTTTTAGAAGTTTTCTTCAACGCAACCGTCCAACTATCATGCTCGTACATACCATCCGCGCATCAATTGCTTCAACATCTCTATTTGATATCCAAATTTTTTTTTTTCGTCTTGTATTTTTTTCGTTACAAATTTTAAATTATTTCATTACTAATTTATTTTATTTTTTTCAAGGTGTACCATGATTTTAAGAATATAGATATTCGTCGAATCGCGGAGGATGTGCACAGTGACTCGTCTCTGTCACTGATTATAGAAGCCATGAGAGAGAAATTCCTAAAATATTAGGACGAAGTTCCTCTCATTACAATTATTGTCAATTGTCTCTATCCTTCATTCAAGAAGAATTATACTATAAGATTGCTTAAACGGTATAAAGAAGAATCTAAATTTACCACATATCGGGGAGGAACGTGTGACATCCGCATTGAAAGAAATGTTCAACCTATACAACACCTAACTTCATGCAAACCAAACGAATCAATCATCTTCTTCAAATCCTCGTAATATTAGGTACTAAAATCTAACATATTTATAATATTGTGAGATTAATATATTTCAATTTTTTGAAATATGTTAGGAGCAATAGTCGGTCTGTGTTATTGCGAGACTTGGAGGAAGATGACGACTCATAAATGCAAACAAATATGAATGAATTAGTTAGCTATTGTTTAGGATGTATGGAACCCGATGGTATTGACATTCTCGGTTATTGGAAGAGGAATAAAACTGCATATCCAACTCTCGCCATGATGGCACTTGATATATTTGTCGTGCCCGTGTCAATCGTCTCTTCCGAATCTTGTTTTAGTTCAGCAAAGAGGATACTAACAGATAAACGCAGCAGATTGGGTGCAAAGACATTTGAACGACTCGTATGCTTGAAAGATTGGTTTGATGCAGAACAACGTAATCAACATGCACCCGTAGAACAATCATCCGGTGAATTTATGACTGAAGCGGATGAAGACTCAGATGGTATGCTAGAAAATGATCTATGGTATATGAAATCGAATTTTTAGACGATATTTTTAAACACTTATATTCTTTATTTTTTTCCCATTTTTATTATTTTTCTAGCATTTATAATCCTTATTTGATTTTTTCAATAAACTTTACTAACAAAAAAAAAATTAGAACTCCGTCTATGTATTACATAGCTGGTCCTAAGCCCGGAATAAAGGAGAATGGTAACTTTATTTTTAACCCATTTATTTTAATTTTTATAATATTTAAAAAAATTTCTCACTTTTTTTAAAATTCTATCATTTTATTCCAATTCTTTAAGATTTTATTTAATTTTTTACTTAAATAATTTCATTTAAAATTTTATTTCAATTTATTTTGAGTCATATCAGTGCCTGAACCGTTATAACGGTTTGAGAATCGTTATAACAGTTTAGAAAAAATAGCAACCGTTGGATTAATTGAGCTAAAACGTTATAACGTTTTATAAATCGTTATAACGTTTCATAAATCATTATAACCTTTCATAAATCGTTGCAACGATTTATTGAACCGTTGCAACGATTTACTAAACCGTTATAACGATTTTTGAATTTTTTGAAATTTTAGAAAATAAATTTGACCCGCCGACCCGTCCCGTTCCCGACCCGACCCGCCTCTCCTTGGACCCGACGGGTCTAGGACGGGTCGCGGCCAAACCCCCCAAAATGAACATGTCCTAACCCGTCCCGTATAAACCCATTGACCCGTCCCGACCCGTCCCATCAAAACCCTCCGACCCACCATAACCCATCCCGACCCAACCTGTCCCGATTTTAATACACTAATATGGTGGGACATGAAGCTGTTCTAGACTTAACGGACTCAACTCAGGAAGCAGATGTAGACTTAACGGACTCGCCTCCTACTCAGCAACCAGGACCCGACAGCATTTTAGGCCGGGAAGGTTGGGCCTAACAAGGAAATACGCCACTTAGAAGGAGTGATAGGCTCTCATCGAAGAGGAAGGGAGCATATAAGTCGGCCCAACAGAGAGCGTAGGAGGTCTACTACCCAAAGGAGAAGGTCAACCCACAGCCCACTCGGGCCGAGCGTAAGAAGGCCATGCTGCAAATTAAAGACAGGAAGGAGCCGTTGGATGAACAGTTCGCCCTTCAAACTATTGTTGTTACAGGAGTGCAAATAACACAAGAATTGCACTACAGCCTGTGCGAGGCATTCTGACAGGTAGCAAAGGAAAAATGCCCTGCTAAGGACACAACAGCAAGGCTCCAGCAGAAAGGCTCCAATTGAAACTACAAATTGTTGCTAGTATCTGTTATCTATGCACACAACAAGCTAAGAGTGCCGACCATATGTTTGGTTGCTGTCGGTACACGCAAGAAGTAAGATAAATGATCCAAAGCACGTACAAAAGTAAACTGAGTCACGACTTTACTCAAAGAACTTATGCTACTGATATCCTTTATGATGGAAACAAATTCCAGAAAAGAGTACAGATCACGATGTGCTTCGTCATTTGGAGGTAAAGATGTAGCAGCATATTCAGAGAGGTTTCACAAACTATGGACTATATTCATCTGAAAGTCATACAGGAGCTTGCACAGTGATTTAATATAGACACCGGTGATTGAGCACAAAGAAGAATTGCACTGACAAGGAATGTCGCAAATCATCTTCCATTATTTCCTTTACAACACTCATTTATATTTCATTTTCTTTCAGTCCGTTCTAACTCGATTTTCATTTTTTTTTTGTCTTTTTGTTTATTTTTATTAGAGGTGGCAGAATCTGACCCGACCCGAGAAACCTGTCCGGATCCGAACCCGATCCGACCCGATTTTTTAAGAAAGTCAAACTGATCCGACCCGACCTGATCCGAACCCGACCCCACCCGACCCCACCCGACCCGACATCAAATGACCTTTAATCCAATCGAAATCTATCAACGATCTGAAAAAAAAATATATAAATTGATCCGACCCGGCCCGATCCGATTTCTTCTAGAAGGTCAAACTGACCCGACCCGCCCGATCCGAATCCGACCCGACCCGTCCGATTGCCACCTCTAATTTTTACTAAAACTTTTGTAAATACACACCACTGTTTATTTTTACTAAAACTTTTGTAAATACACACCACTGGTGTAACAAAAATTAATGAAAATTTATGAGCATGACCCTCATCTTATTCTAAAAAAAAAATATTTTGACTGAAAATAAATACGTTGTGCTACAATGTGATATGCCTAACGTGATATGGCACGTGTACGGTACGCTACGTAATATTATGTTTAGTCACATTTAAACATAAAATATTATTTTTATTGAAAAAATATTTAAATTTATAAAAAAATATAATTTATAACAAAATGAACAAAAATATTAGAATATAAAAAATAATATATTTTATATAACTAGATATAAAAAATTTGAAAAATGATATTTTTGCGTGACGTTCTAATATTAATTGAAGGAGACACGTCATGAAAATGACATGGCACTTGACATGCGAGACACATCACACGATAAGCAAACGTGCTGTGACGGAACTAGTCACGACATGCAATATTTTGAACACTAGCTAAGACAACTTGTTTTGTTGTACTATTTTTCTAAGATGAATTATAATCCCCAATCAATGCTATATTTTGTAGGTTTAATCGATCAATTAATTAATTAAACTTGCATTAGTTGTTGTCTTCAAATCCAGCTAGTAAAATACTTAAAATGTACTTGTTTTTGTTCTTTAATTGTTTGATTATATAAAACATTGATTTCTGTTGTTAGCTTATTTTATACCACTGGATGATTTAGGTAGCAAAGTTTTTTTTGTCCATTTATATACTCGAAATTAAATTATAAAATGTTGTAAAACAGATGGAACTTAGTATGGTGAACAAAGCAGGTAAGGTAGGAGGACTTATTTACTATCATTTGAAATCACAGATAGAGATTGGCAAGTGGTTGTTTGAACTTTGAACACACCCATCGAATCAAATTTGAATCCGATGAACAAAAGAACCATCTGATTATCATATCTGATATTTAGTAGGATTATTGACAGAATCGGCAAAAAATAATATGCAAAGTTTGATAGCAGCGAACAATTGTTCTCTCCATCGAAATCAAATTTAATCTAATTGATATTGAAACTGGCCATTGGAGAAATCTAGCTAGCCTAGAATTCTTTAACGTAGAGATCCAAATCACCCGAGTTTTATTGGCATTCCTTTCTACAATTTTTTGCTTCTCGTGAGTCCAGCACAAAATGTTAGAGTAGTTTGTACTTTGGCTAACATCGGATTTTGGGCTGTGTTGTTATAACTTTTTATTTGATTTCAGCTGCGACTTTTATTTTTTCCTCTTTCATGAGACAGAAAGTCTGATGGAAATTTATCTACAAGTTTTGTTTGCTAATCAGATTTACAAAAATCAATTTACTAAACTTAATTACTCCCCCAAAGATCGAGAATGCAAGAAACTATAAATTATTCTTCAAATATATATGAAATGCACTTTGCAACATATATAAAAGATTAGCTAAGGACGATTCATAGATCACCCATTTCCAATTTTATATTTTTAATGTTATGTAATGTAAGCACAAATCCACGTTTACAACAATTAATCTTGTTTTACCTTCTTTGCAGTTTTATGTAAGAAATTAACTAAGCTTGTGCCAGCTTGAGAGGGGCAGAGTTATCTTCGGTAAAGCTGACAGGGCGGTGAAATCGGCATGACACACATTTGGTTGAGAGCAAAGATGAAGTGCAGTAGCGATCCTCGCCTCCCATCATGGGCATTGCAACTCCTTTCTTCACAGGGCTCACATAGCCTGATTGATAGGTCTGACCCAAAATGCCCTCTACATGCTCTGTCAGATTGCCGAATTTGAATTGTGTCTCAAGATGAGCGAAAGAGTCGCCTTGAGGGATATTATAGCCGTGCATCTTGTCGTCCTCCTCTGTAATAGGAACAACTTTCACATCCATCTCAATCAATCCGTTGAGCACTGTTACCTTAATGCTGTTGAATTGACGTGTTCTCTCCACAACTGCTATCGCATTATTTCCATTTTGCCACTCGGCATCTCCATCTGTCGGGACAGTGATGTCTTTTCCATCCCAATTGATTGCCAGCGCGTCAATATTATCATCCCATTTTGCAACTTTTCTGGCAGCGATCACCAATGTATGTGAGTCGAACATGACTGACAGAGCCTGAACCCACGTAAAGTCCCGCTTCCTGCTTTCAGGACGTGTCCCTATGAAATGAACATTGATCTGGAAACGCTCCTCAGATACAAGAGCAAAGTCACCCCCATTTGCTCCGTGGAAGTAGAACATCACCCCATCACCTCCGACAAACCGTGGGTCATAGCACACCGATCCGTAACCATTACAGTTGGGGATCCGATCTACATATACCGAACAAAATTTCAAAATAAAAAGCTGAACCAAATATATACTTCATTTAAGATATCAATTACTATGTAATTACTCTTAGCCAGAAGGCACATACTCTTGCATGTTGTCTCACAACGGCTGCTACAGTCAGCAAAGCAGGCCTTGACATCAGTTTGGTTCAGCAGAGGCTTGCGCTGGGGACACTGCTGCGGGCAGCTTATGATGTGGAAGTGGCAGCGGCCTCTTGCGAGGCAAAAGAACCGCTCTTGACCTGTTGTCCCAACTGGACTCAGCAGCAGGTAATTTGTAGACGCTGGATCCAAGTACCCCTTCTTCTTCCCTGGTTGAGCCACCACCTGCTGTTTCTCACCTGACATCAAGGAGAGTGACATTATTGTAAAAACCACCAACGTAGCCATCTTCATAGCCATGGTGATAAAGTTGTCTCTCTTGTTCTCCCTCGAGCTATGACTTTTCAGCTGTATATATCCATGTTATATTCGCTATATATGATTATTTCTTTACATCCATGTTTATGTTCTGGATGTGCAATTAAATATTCGGTTCTACGCTATTACAAAAGACAGATGGTTGTTTGTATGCTAAGTATTGACTGTGCAAGCAATGAGTGACGAACAAGAAAAATTCACAAAATTCAAGACAAAAATAAATGCCAGTGGCACAAAACAGCTCATTTCAAGCTGGTTTCTTTGCATACGACCTCGTCTCTTTTAAGTTTGTGCCCCCCTACTCGGTTACTTTTGCTTTGCAATTGGGCAAATCTATAGATGGTTTGACTTGGCCATACAACCAGAGAAATTTCACCAAATGATTGTTTACTCTGATATGGCGCACTTATCAAGGTTTTGCTACTTTGCATCATTCATAAGTGACAATTTTTCAGCGGCTACTAATCGGCTTTCCTTTTACTTCTAGTAAAAGGAAACAGCATTCAAATTCCGATGTGATGAAAATATGAAATGAAATTAATAGACAGCGGCATGTAGTTTATTATGGGCTTTGAAGGCTTAATTTTACATATCTTAATTGCTAGGCCCGGCTGAAGAAAAGAAGCGGTGCTGTCAGGTGCATAGCACGTGCTTGACTCCGTTGGAGGAAAGCGACTAGTCGTTCTCTCAGAAACCGGACTTGGTCCGGAGTCGAATTCTACATATCGACATTGCCAAGTCTAAAACCCTCCTAAGACAACCCTAGATAGTGACATATTGCGAGAGATACAGAGAGACATGGCGGTGCCAGGAGGGAGAAACGGGCTGGAAGACGACGACGACGAACAGCAAGGAGTGAACTTGGACGGTGGGGATGGCGACGCGTGGGCTGATTTCGACCATGATGTGCCACTGCACCTCCGGCCTCTCGTCGACGCCGCTCAGTCCGGCGACCTTGACTCTCTCCGTACCGCTCTTGGTATACTATTCAGCAGTTCTTTAGTGAATTATTCAATTCAAGTTATTTACTCTTAGTTGATTCTGTTGGTTGGATGAACGGTTGGATTGAAGTAATTTTCTTTTAGCTCTATTTTGTTTTTTTAAGCCCAACATATTATCTCAGTACCAGGACCTGAGAACAACATGACAGCATTAGATTTTTAATATGGTATTTCTTTGATTGCTACTAAACTCATGGTATCTGGCAGTTTCCATCATGATTAAGGATTTCATTGCATTTTTGGGATCAATTAGGAGATAATTGTGGTGTTTCAGCTGAATTACAGGTGCACTTCTGGCTGAGGGCTAAAGTGCGGTATTTCAGCTTGATTAGGGGAAATATTGTGGTTTACCTCTTAAATCTGAATTAAGTAATTATATGAGAGGAGAAACCTGCACTTCATAATTTTTGTGGAATTGCAGATAATTATGAGGGTACAATTGATGATCCAGTAGAGGATGGAGATACTGTTCTACACTTGGCCTGTCTCTATGGCCACCTTGCTTGTGTTCAGGTTTCATATCTTTTTAGTTAGTTCTCTTCTTGTTTTTTTTGTTTGAATTCCAGTATCTGAGAGAATTAATTATTTTCTGATGTAACCTGCATTATTTTGTAGTACCTTTTGGGAAGAGGAGCTAGTTTGGAAATAAAGGATGAAGAAGGTGCTATCCCTCTGCATGATGCCTGTGCTGGAGGTCTCTCCTTCTCTCCCTCCCCCCCCCCCCTCTTTTCTTCTTAACCTACCAATATTGAATTTTTATCCCTTGCATTTGATTTATGGTTGAGCCATCTTTGTTGCAGGATTTACTGAGATAGTGAGCTACATCCTCAATTTTGCCTCTAATGACCCTGAATGGATAACAAGAATGCTCAATACTGTTGATGTGGAGGGCGATACTGTAATTATTTGCTTCTCCTTTTCTTATTTCTTTTGGGGCTTTTTAGTCCTTTTGAAAATTCTAATAGGAAGAGCTGTTATTTCAGCCTCTTCATCATGCTGCACGTGGAGAACATATGGACGTGGTAAAAATTTTGCTTCAAGCAGGGGCTTCTCCAAAAAAGACTAATGCATATGGCCAGGTACCTTTACTTTCATTCTTACTAGCTTCAGCTGTGAACTATTTCTTCCCTTCTGAACCTGATAAAAAAATGTGAGCTATAATTATTGTACCAGTATATATTTGTACCTGTGTGAACTAGATTGCATTTTGGCTATCAAGCTGCTTAAATTTTGGACCAATGTGTTTTGCTCTGTACTGCGGTGTTTTACTAATTAGGAATCGTTTTTTGTGTACCAAAACAGACGCCTGCTGAGCTGGCAGATCAAAACACTGAAGTGCGTGCTTTGCTAGCAGCAGCTGAAACAGCCAATGAGGCTGATTGATGCACTTTTTTGTCTACTTGAAATCACCGATATGTAACCTTTTTTTTTCCTCGTTATCATTTGACAACTTGGAAGCTTTGTTTGCGATGCTTGGATTCTGAACATGATGATTGATGTTGAGAGAACTAGTCTTTTCACTTTTATTACAGGAGTCTTTTAAGCTGCCTATTATATTACAAACCTCATGCGGTATTTAAATAATCACGAATTAGTGCCTGTTCCTAATGAAAATTATGAACCTGAGAAAATTTCGCAACGTACAAATGCACATTCATGTGGGAAAATCTGATACGAAATGCATCAATACTCAATATCATATGAAGTGAGAGAGAATAAAAGGTAACCACTTTTTTCAACTTTGACTTGTACAAGTCTTTTGTGTTAGGAAAAGAAATAAAATGCTTAAAGATAATGCTCACTTTTAATAGCAGTAGTGAGCACTGCTGTGATTTCATTAATAAAGAAACAAATATTTACATGGTATTTACATTGTGAGGGAAAAAGATATTGGATTTGGCCCAACTCACGCTTGATACTCGTTTGGCCCAATACATTTCTGAAAGCAGAAGTACAGGCAGGATCAATGATACCAAATAGTTGGAGAAGAATTGTCAGTATGAATTTACTTAGCTTGTAACTAATGAAGTTAATGTTATGCACTTCTTTGATTTTGATTTTGATTTTTCAGTATACAAGTCAGTTGTCTTAAATATATTTTGGTAGCACGGAACCTTTTCCATGTCAAATCCAGCTTATTGCTTTCATTTAATCAACTAATTAAGATCACTCATAGCCACAACAGATGATGGTCCGCATTTCTGAAATCCGATATTAACAATTTGAATCCGGAATTGAAAGTTTTATTTCTCTATAAATATGTCCAGCTTTATGTGAACAGAAATAGTTTAAAATAAAGCAATTCTACTTTGTAACATGACAGATTTGAGGGTCCATGATGTATTTCAGAAGACAGCAGAATTGTATTAAGAGTTTCGTACCTTATTTTTTTCAGCAATAAAAACGGTAGCAGTTGCCAGATAAAAAGAAAAGAAAAGAAAAGAAAGGGATAAAAAAACTTGCAGCTTTGTAAATGTTTAAATGACTTTTTCACACTTAATTGTTTGTGGTTTTGTTATAAAAGTAGGTATATAAAAAAAAAAAAGATGAAAGGCACTAGCAGACTAGCTTTGTACAGCAGCCCAATTCAACAATAGCATCTGGCAAACAGGGAATCATTGGCTTGTATAGTCCAATTTACAGGCTGAAGAAGTTTGGAATTTGAAGGATTTATTATTTTATTGTAAGTTGATTTTCTGTTATCATTTATTAAGAAGTCCCTTTAATAGTTGACAGCTTAAGACTGTATTGTCAGTACATCGCCATTTATAGCAACTCTGACGTCGGACACCTCATGCCATGAAAATGAAACGGATAACCATCTTTTCTGTGCATTTAGATTCGTGGTTCCAAACTCTTATTGCAGATTTAGGTCAGGTAAATTTCTAACTAGTAAAATTTTTGAGGAATCTCAAGTTACCTTGTAGCTCAAGAAGTGAGGTACTTAATTATCTTAGAAAAAACTAACGATTCAAATCCTCAAAAATAAACAAATTAAAGAATGGAATTTCCATCTATCTAAGGAGTACGGGAACAGGTGTGCATTTGAGGAATCACCACTCATTAGACCAGTAGAAGTAGAACTGCAGTCGTAGATGGGGTGTCCCACTGCACTCGTATAAACTATAAAACCATCAGGTTGTTGGAGATGAAAAGATAATACTCGAGGTGAATTTCAGTGCAAACGAGAGCACACCAAGATATAAATATCTACAATACGTCAAAGACATAAATGTCCTTAATTGATAGTACAAAAAGGCCCAACCATTTATTCTTGCTCCGCTCTTAAAGAACAAAGACATATAGTAATTTCAAATGATGGAGCCCCCTATTTGCAGCATCATATCAGTATTTTAGCAGTTCATATCATAGGCCACAAGCCCTTGCAATTCTGGTCCCTCCAATCGTGGATTATTCTCAAAACTGCGAGAGAGTACAATAGAAAGTTCCTTTTAATACTGATATTGTTATTAATAAAATATAAAACTACAATTGCTCCATGGATCATGAAACTAACAAGCAGGTGCAAAACAAAATAACACTTCATTAATAAAACTGATGCCAGTAAATGAGTCTTTTTTTTCTTATGATAATGATCATAATGTCAGCAGTCTTATTGCATAGGTGACATGTAGATACTGAAGAGGAGGTGATACGTCATGATTCTAACAAGCAAGAAGAGTAAGAAGTGCTAACAAACTAATTGATTAAAAATTTGTGCAACCATGGTCTAGATTGTAGAGAGCACTAATAGAAAGGCTAAAATTAGGAGGACACATACTTGTTCAAGGGGATATGCTCAAAAGGCCCAGCAGTTGGGATTGTGCCACACAGATTATTGTTAGAGAAGTTCCTGTAATAAGAAAACAAGATGGCTTGCTTATATGTGATGATATATTAAAATGCACTTGAAGAACAAAATAATCACTTACGCAACCACCAAGTGAGGGAGTTTAGTGAGCTCCCTTGGGATTCTCCCAGTTAAATGATTATCATTTAGCCGTCTGGAAAAAGAATTGTATAACAAAATATTTAACACAAGTTTATATGTTACTGAATTCAAATTGGCAACTGTAAAGGATAAAACCCATCTGGTCTGCATATATAATTCATTCATATTTATCAAGCAAGTTCAAACCAACAAATTAACTTAAATTTGTTGAAAGTCGGGACAAGTAAACAAAATGCATGGGCCACAATGCTAGAAAACAGTTGCAGCGGATACAAGATAGCACAATGATTAAACATGCATAGATAAGATCAATTTTTTTTTCACTCCATTTTTAATTTTACCTGGCAAACAATGATGTATTCTTTATACAAAAAAAAGTCCTGTTCTACTCAGCAACTGTTTAATTCAATGTACTTGATGAAAGATGAAACCAGGACAAAAGTTTGTACAAAGCAGAATTCACTGATGTATTTTGTGGTAACCCAAGATGTACTTTGTGTAGTTGGTTTCTAGGCATGCAAAAAAAAAGGACTTACAGAAATACAAGGGATTTGAGATTTTCAAGCTCTTGTGGAATGTTTCCTGTTAAGTTGTTGCTGTACAGATCAAAGCTAATAAGGTTCTCAAGGTTGCCAAGCTCTTTTGGTATTGATCCTTGAAAATTGTTTCTGTACAGTTCCCTGGATGACCAAAAAAAAATTATACAGGTGATATATTGTGCAAAGGAAATTGGGAATGATCATATATTTGCATCTGATAAAAACAATGCATTTTTTATATAATTCAAGATAGACTTTCAAGTATCTACCATGCAATGAAATTGAAACATGTCGTATTCGTTTTGGTACTCCTGGATTTAATAGTAAAGTATTAAATTGAATGTGATTCCCGAGTATTCTTGAAAATAAAATCAAACTCACATGTATTGCAAATGCTCTAGCTGTGCAAGGTCAGCCACAAGTGGTCCTGACAAATTTAAAGCGCCCAAATCACTGCATACAAAAAAGAGAAAATATATGAGATTAAAAATACTTGGCTGTCAACTCTTTTTCAATTTGCTTTAATGAAAATTTATAGTAGGTTTTTCATCTACTACTAAAAAAAAAAAATCTTGACTGGACCTCAGTACAAGAGATGCATAACTCAACCTCTGTTTATAATTGTTCCACAAAATAGTAAAAATGAGAATCTCATGTGCCTGATATTGAAAATACTGCCACTGTACAGTCCAATTATTTTTGAACTGATCATGATAACGACGTAAAGGATCAGCCTAGACATAGAATCAGACACTGTTCAACGGATGCATTTTCTTAGGTTCTGAAACCATACAGGAACTTGCAACAGAAACAAACAAATATCAATGTTTAAATTATAAGAAGATAAATCTCGGTTGCGATGTCTCTCCATTATACGTAATTAAGCTCGAACCAGCTAAAACCTCAAATTAACAAGCCATTACATTTCCTATTCAAACTTTTCAACCGAAAGAGGTAAATGAAGGAAACCAGTTCAGTTCTGCAAACTCTAATCTCAAAAATTCAGTTAACATTTAACAGAGAAGTATCAGAAATTGAACTTACAGGCGAGTGACTTTTTTATCCGCGTTACAAGTGACATAATTCCAAGTGCAAGGATCCACCAGATTGGGATCCCAGCTATCCAACACTTTGTCTGGATCAGAGACGCTTCTTCTGAGCGCATAAAGAGCATCTACTTCTGGGTTAGAAGAGACTATGCCCGGCCCATTGATCGCGATTAAAGTAGCAAGACATGCGACGAACGTGACAACTGATGTCGCCATCGAGGGTTAGGGTTGCTGATTGGAGGAGAACTCAGGAGATGGTGGTACTATTTGGTTGGGTTGGAAGTGGGGGGAGAGAGAATGGGGAGCTGTGAAACTTTGAAAGTGAGACTGAGGAGGAGAGGGGATAACACCTTTTATTAACACTCTGCTCCAGGCTTGTGCAGTGTGTTGTGATGGGTAGGTTCTTCTGTCGTCATAACTCTGTAGTTTACCATGTGTGACGTTCTTCATCATGAAAAATTAATTATTTCAAGTACATATAATCTAAAAATCAGCAGTTGATATAGCACTAAATTCAATATTATTTCAAGAATAAATAAAATGCTTCAAAATTATTTTTTGAAATGTTCTAAGATCTGAAGCACAGAATTTTTCCTAATTTTATACCCCGAAATTCTTGAAGATCTCAACTATCAAATCAAGCACAAAAATTTCAACTTTTTACGTGAGTTGCAAATTAAGTCATGGTCACAAAGGATATAACGACCCCCATTAAACTATTCTTGCGGCATTGGTTTTGGTCGGATGATTAGTTGATTACAGCCTACAAAAAGTGAACAAGTCAGAATTTGTTTGAACAAAAATTAGAAAGATGCAACTAAAATATTAAGTTCTTCTCGTTTCTGGCAGACAGCACAGCATACTGTTAATGGATAGATAGGATAACGAAAACTCTTATTATATTTATATCTGATAAATTAATGAATTCTTTTTTTTTTAATATTTATATTCATATATGACAACTTAATGAAAATAAAATCTTACCTGTACTCATCTAATCGGGTATGATACGAACAGATAAATAATCAAATGGCTTTTAAATTAAAAAAATTATAATACAATATAGCAATAAAAAAGATTGTAATACAATTAAGCAGTAAAAAAAATGTAATATAATTAGCAATGGAATAGATAACGATAAGAAATAATTCTTGTCCATACTCATTTTTGAAAAGTTAATGAAATTTTTTTCTTTTCCATACTAATATCGGATAACTTAACGAAAATAAAATATTATCCATATCCATTTTATTAGATATAATTCGGATCCGATAAACGATCAGAAACATACCATTGACAGCTTTAGCAAATCAGTTGTTTGTGCAACAAAACATTCCTTCGGTGCTGTACATTTTTATAAGCTGACGATGCATTCCGATCACAAACATGAATAATGAAATGATGATGCCGTTTGATTTTGGAATATTATAATTACTTAGAAAAATGGGATTCGTATCTGTTGTTATGAAATTTATGACAGTAAAAATATGATAACGAATTTCAACCGTTTAATTTATTTAAATGACTATAATTAAATATATTAAATTATTATTATTATTATTATTATTATTATTATTATTATTATTATTGTTGTTGTTGTTGTTGTTGTTGTTGTTGTTGTTGTTGTTGTTATATGAGTCTAACATTCATAGACACAAAAACATATAGTAATAAGTTATCATATTAATAAGTATAAGAGCGGATGTATTTAAAAAATGATCTACAAAGATTATATATAGCCCCCTAGTCATATTAATTATCTATTTCATAGTCGAGAAAATTTGTAGAAATTTATAATTTATAATACAAATATAAGATTAATATCCTTAATAATACAGTTCGTAAATCTTATTGATAATGTAAATAAATAAACATATTTTCCCTATAACTTCACAATACACAAATAAAGTTAGAAATGGAGCTGATACAACGATACACAGGTTGATAAAAAAAATGATACCATTAATTCAAACATAAAATTAACTTGAATAATAAATTCACTTACCTGAGTACTAGATGAATTGACACAAATAATAAGTGCATTAAAATCTATTTGAATATCAAGTTCACTAAGTTAAATATCAAACGGATTAACTTGAATATCTTATTCACTAATTTAAATATACATAAATAATATGAATAACAAGCTCCCTAATATGAATACCAAACTCTCTAATTTAAATTTAAGTTTAATTAACTTGAATAACGAGAAAAAAACGAAAGAGAGAGAAGAGAGAAAGATTAAGTGGAAGGGAGTAAGAGAGAGAGGAAGAGATAGATCTAAAGAGTGAGTAAGAGAGTTAGAGAGTGCACGAATATCAAGTTAATGTATTATATATTTAAGTAAGCAAATTTGATATTCAAATTAATCACTGTCGCGAAATTAAAAATTGAAGCATAAAAATTTTAATATCGATTTCGATATTCCCCAAACATTTCTCATTTAGAAAATGT
This sequence comes from Schoenoplectus tabernaemontani, assembly GCA_037127355.1. Lineage (NCBI taxonomy): Eukaryota > Viridiplantae > Streptophyta > Magnoliopsida > Poales > Cyperaceae > Schoenoplectus > Schoenoplectus tabernaemontani. The sequence continues at coordinate 6,915,007 of CM073747.1, forward strand.
ATTAAAAATGATAAAGATAGCATATTACTTCTCAAAATCAATCGCACATTCAAATACGGTAAGAGAATAGAACCCCTTATAAATATTTGAAGTGGAATGATTTGACTATTTTATATAAGAGAAAAGCCATCCCCACATCAAAATTCCATATAGCAGAGCGGTGGGAAAGAAACAACAGATATAGACCACTAAAGAAACAAGACAGTTTTTTCGTGTCGCCTTGTCTAAAGTTCTAATTAGGTTAATGCTCTCATGAAACTTTTTTAATTTTGAAAAAGGACCATTAAAAAGTTTAAAACGGGAAAGAATCTTAGGTAGTGGATATTATGGCGCAGAACATTGAAAACGATTAAGTAAAAAAAAAAACATTGAAAACGACAAGGGTTGACCTCGTAGCAAGGGGTTATGTGGAGCCATAACAAACCCGTGTAACCCCATTTTTCTATAGTTTAAAGATGACTGCTGCAATTAATTTCCCAGCGTTCATGACTATTGTCGGCACAACTGATGAAATTTCATAGAAACGAGAGTTCCTATTTGTTTGAATTATATGATTTTGTTCTTTTAGAAGTCAATGTACATCAACATCAGTTGGTGATGAATTTGATGAAAAATAAGAAAAGAGACTCGCGTGCGATTTTTCTCAAGGCGAACAGTACGGACTGAAAAATACTGAATTTTGTTATCAAAATGAGAGAGAGTAGTCGGGACGGATGTAAAATTTTGATCAGGGATAATTATCGAATTGTAATAGTTTTATCGGGTTCTAATTTATTAACTAATCGAGTACTAAATAAAAAAATAATAATTTAATATATATTCTTACCTAATAAAAAAATTATTAAAATAATAACATTTTATATATTGAAAATAACAACAAAATAAAGCTCAAAGTAATAAATTATCAAGTTGATGAAAAAAATTATTAGTAATAGATTATCCAACCGTCCCTGCAGCAATAAGTAGGCATGTTTTTTACTTGGGGAATCTCTGGCCATCCGTACCTACTTGAATTGTCATTTGATCCCACATCCACTATGCACTATTTAATATTTTACATTTTAAAAATTTTATTTGCTATATTTTTTTGGTATGAAGAAAATCTTTATTATTGGACGATTCAAAATTCTCAAATCAAACAATTTTTTCTTGACTCAATTTTTTTTTAAAAATAGAAAATTTAACTTTCTATAAGAGTTTAATATGAAAAATATATTAAATGGTTTGAAATAATAATTTTTAACTTAAAATTTAAGATTTTGACGCATTACATTTTAGACTTCCCCTCTCTCTCTATATATAGTAAAACTAATATATTCCTCTCCGTGCTTCTAACTCAAAAACGTATCTAAATATCTCTGAATTTTATTTTATGTGTCTCAATAAATTCTTTATATCAAAATCTTATGGGATATATTTTTTTATTTTTAGAATTTCTTAAATGTTTGTTTTAAATTTTTTATAATGGTTTATTTTCATATATAAAGAATGATTATTTTATTATTATTTTCAGTTCATCTTAAAAAATATGAAATAGATATTTTCGGTTCATCTCAAAAATAGTAAATTTTAGTATTCCATAAGATTTTGATGTAAAAAATTATTTAGAGAGAAAATTCAAAATTTAAAAATAATTAGATATATTTTAGAGTTAAGAATACGGAGAAACTCAATACTCCTGGAAGCACCGGAAAGCTTGCCATTGCCGGATTGCTTGCGTATGTTAATGACTTAATGGGAGAGGATGCCATGGCGGCAGCAAAGCACGGACAATGGGAACTGCATCATACAGGGAGACTCTGGTCTGCCTTACATGACTGTCTCAAAAAATAAAAATAAAAAAGGAAGAAGAAGAATAAAGTATTCTGGTACAGTCCCAATTGTCTTGCCAAAAGGATATAGATAGGCCATTTTGTACCTGCCATGAGGCATACCAGTGAAAGAAATCATATAGAGCAAGCATTTCAGTCCAGAAATCTCATGGGATAACTGTCTCTGCTGTGCAATTAGATGCGTGGTTTCCAAATCTTATAGCTGAATTAAGTCATGTTAACTTCTGTCTGGTAAATGTTTTGAGAGGTATTAAGTTCAGTGGCAGAGTCAGACTTTCATATCAGTGGGGTTAATTAGCATTATTTAAATTAATTAATTAATTATTATTATTTTTATTTATACAGTTATAATTCAAATTTTGAAATACTTTGCATCCAAGATCTAATAGCTTAACAAAAAAATTAATTTCATAATTTGATAAAATATCATGTATAATTAATTTTCACAATTTTTAAAAAATGGTCCTAAAATATTAGAAATTTTTATATTATTATCTTAGAAATATTTCAAAAAAAATCATCAAAAATAATAGAAGTTTATACGATTGTAAAAATTATTTTTCTATAAATTTTAATTTAAGATATTATTAAGTTACTTGGATTATTATTTTGAAATTTAGCACATATGCTGAAAAATATGCAAGCATATCAATTCATGTCAATTTAAATTTATAAAATAGCCACAATTGCTTTATCAAAAAAGAATAAAAATGCAAAGTTTTTATTTCTTTTCAGATTAAATTTTTATTTCATTCTTTTCTTTGCTAAATTGTGTATATGGATAATTATTATATTACCAATATAGTACAAAATTTTGTTCTTGATATATGTGTCTAAAACAAGCATTCATTTGTTGACCATAAGATTTATTTATTTCTTATTTAAAAACTTTTTTATTTTTTATCTATGAAAAAGTGAAAATATTTTTTTTTAAAAGTGTAAAAGTTAATTTCTGCATGATCATAAAAATAAAAAATATAATCAGTAATATAACGCTGAAACTTTATATTAAGTTTAAATTAATTTTCTCGACAAACATGATCTATCATTTTTATTTCATATTACAATCCAACTTTTGAAAAGAAAAAAATGAATCAATTTTTGTTTTTCTAAATTCGTAACATTGATTCTTTTACGAGATATGAAAGAATTAATTAAATTATTAGACTAAAATCTTCTATATATTGAGTTAAAATTAAAATAAATATAAAATGATAACTTAATTATAAATTAAAAGTGAATTCTATTATTTTTCATTATTAAATATTCTTTTTCTTTCCTTATTGGTCCAAAAAATTACTGGTGGCAATAGTATTTTTTTTCAATTGGTCCAAAAAATTAGTGGTGTCAATAGCAAAAATCTCAGATAATTTTCAGCGATTTCAAATAGATAATAATATAAAAAATATTAACAAAATATATCAAATTTTTGAATATCATATAAAAATTTAAAATTTTCAGTGATGTCAGTTGACACCACTTTTTCTAATATAGCTCTGTCACATAAGTTAGCTTGTAGCTCAAGTAGTGAGGTACTTGAATTCTCTATAAAACCACCAGGTTATTACGGATAAAATGATGAAATACGAGGTGAATTTCAGCGCAAAACGAGAGCACATGAAGATATAAATATATATCAACAACAAGTAGAATACATACTTGTCCTTAACTATGGAACCTCCTATTCAAATTATTTTTGGACCGAGTTCTCAATAATCAAGATCACTCTAGTAAATCTTCTAATTTAAATTTAAAAATATTTAAATTTATAGTTTTGAGTTTTCAGAGATGCACAACCGTGCTGATCACCGATCTTTTTCAAAATTTAATGGAGAGATCATAAGAAACATACATATAACTGGATATCCGAACGATTTTGTATCTTGTTTCAGAAATTCTCAATTTTTGACTGGTTGTACTATATTGACGTTTCTGTCTGACTGTACCGTATATCTAAATGATTGTATCTTTATTTCTTATTTGGATGGATCAAACCATAGCTATTAATGTCTATTTATAGGTAAGTTTAACCGGCTTTACAAAGTCGGTTTATTAATCTTGGACCAATTATAACATGCCACATTGATGCTATTGGTTTTGTAATAGCTTACTGTTTGGAATCTAGTGGCGATTATACATATTGATGGCTATTGGTTTTTAGAAAAATAACGGTTCCAATCTTAAATTCACAGAGCCAATAGTTTTGCTATTTAACTATATGTGGCCAATGGATTTTATTTGGTCTAAAACCAACGAAACACAATAAGCAACTTCAATGTTGCCTGTTTATATATTTTGTCTCTCCATTTAAAAATCAAAATGGAGATATCCATTTTGGTTGATTTTCCATTAAACAAAATTTATAATCATTCTTGTATCAAGCTATTGACAATTATACATGTGTTCAGTTGCGTTATGTAGTGAGACAAATAGCTTTTGTATTATTAATTTATAATTTCATAAGATTCAGACCATCACTAAATCATATAAAATTATAAATTTGTATTCTACATATTAAGGATTCAATTCTCATGACATATATATTATCCAATAATTTACTAAATTTGATCATTTTAATTCAAATTTTGATCAATTGACAGCTGAAGCCTCCGTGAGCTTAAGCTCACGGTATCTCCACTCTATATATATATATATATATATATATATATATATATATTATCCAATAATTTATTAAATTTCTGTAATTCTGTAATTTAATATATAATTATATCATATATAAGCTCATAAAATTATTAAAATTATTTAATAATTAGTTTAAATAATTCCAACACTTAACCGATAGTACAATTAAAAAGTCACAATCACTTGATCTTGCTTTGCTCTTATGTAGTACATAAGCTTGTTTCAATTTATATAATAATTTCAAATGATGGCGCCCATATTTGCACTAGCACTCCAGTATTTAGCAGTTCATGTCATAGGCCACAGGCCCTTGCAATTCTGGTCCCTCCAATCTTGGATTATTCCCAAAGCTGCAATAGAACAATAGAAAATTCCATTTAATACTGTTGTTATTAACAAAATATAATATTACAATTGCAGTATTTGTAGTTAAAGAACAATTTTACTAATTTCTTTCTAGTAAACAAATGTTGATGTTGCATTAATTTACCCTAATTCTGTTGATGCTTAATAAAAAAATTTACATATTTCTGACATTTACTTGCAAAACTAAAAAAACAACTTTCCTGGTGTTTAATATATCGAGTTTTTAACACTGCTCCATGAATTAGCAAACTAACAAGCAGATATGCATAACAAAATGGACACTTCCATTAATTAAATCAATGCCAGTAAATGAATATTATTTTTTTATGACAATGACCATACTGGCAGCAGTCTTATTGCATAGGTGACGTAGATACTGATCAGATAAAAGGAGGAGATTGTGAATCTGATTCTAACGAGCAAAAAGAGTAAGAAGTGCTAATGTACTAATTGAGTAAAAATTTGTGCAACCAGTGTGTAGACTCTAGAAAGCGTGAATAGAAAGGATAACAAATAGGAGGACACATATATACTTGTTCAAGGGGATGTGCACAAAAGGCCCAGTAGAAGGAATTGTGCCGCACAGATCGTTGTTAGAGAAGTTCCTGTAACAAGAAAACAAGATAGCTTGCTTATATATAACAATGTGAAATATGTGATAATATTTTAAAATGCGCTGAAAGAACAAAATGCCTACTTACACAACTTTCAAGTGAGGGAGTTTAGTGAGCTCCCTTGGGATTCTCCCAGTTAAATGATTATCATTGAGCAGTCTGGAAAAAGAATTGTAAAACAAAAAAATTAACACCAGTTCATGCGGTACCATTTTAAGTTGGTAACTGTAAAGGATAAATTAATCCAAACAGGTTCGCATATACAATTCATTCATATTTATGAAGCAAGTTCAAACCAACAAATTAACAGAAATTTTCCTCAAGGTTGAGACAAGCAGACAGAATGAAAGCCCAAGAATGCAAAGAAGCAATTGGCAGTAAATAGATAGCATGATGTTTAAATATGCATAGATATGATCAAATTTTGTCCAGTCATGAATTTCAGTTCGCTAATTTTTAAAACGATACTTCTAAAAATGATGTGTTTTTATACAAAAAGTAGTCACGTCCAACTCACACTACTAAAATCTATTGTATTAATGGTATTAATGTGTGTATAAATTTTAGTAGTTTAAGTATAAATAGTGATTGACATAAGCACTCAATATGCACATTAGTGCACAAAATTCTAGTAGTGTCAGCAACTTTTAAAATTCAATGTACTTGATCGACGTGACATGAAACAAGGACAAAAGTTTGTACAATGCAGAATTTCAGAATTCACTCACATATTGTGTAGTTGGTTTCTAAACAAAGACATATTACATGTGGTAACCCAAGACATATTTTGTAGGTGGTTTCCAAACAAGCAAAAAAAAAAAAAAAGGAACTTACAAAAATTCAAGGGATTTGAGATTTTCAAGCTCAGTGGAATGTTTCCTGTTAAGTTGTTGTTGTACAAATCCAAGCTAATAAGGTTCGTGAGGTTGCCGAACTCTTTTGGTATTGATCCTTGGAAATTATTTCTGTACAGTTCCCTGGATAATATATCCAAAAGAAATTAAAGGAATAACAAAATGACAAAAACACAATGGGATTGGGGATGATCATATACATATAAATATATAGTGAAGATACCGTGAGTTTAACTTAAAAAATATATCAAATTATCTTCAAATTTTAATTTATCATTTTCATTAAATTCTTTATATAAAAATCTCATGAGATGCAAAAATTTGGAGCGTTTTGAGCTTTTTTAAGTCGTGATTTTTAATTTTTGAAAATCAGCTCTAATAATAATAATAATATATTTAATATTTGAACATCATTTTAGAAAATTAAAAACAGTGGGTTAAAAAGCTCAAAACACTCCAAATTTTTACATCCCACATGATTTTCATATAAAAAATTTAATGAGCATGATAAATTAAAATTTGGAGATGATTTGATTTACTTTTTGAGTTAAGCTCACGGTATCTTTACTATATATATATATATATATATATATATATATATGTGGAGATACCGTGAGCTTAACTCAAAAAACATATTAAATCATCTCGAAATTTTAATTTATCATTCTCATTAAATTCTTTATATAAAAATCTTGCGGGATGCAAAAATTTGGAGTGTTTTGAGCTTTTTAAGTCACCGTTTTTAATTTTTTAAAATGATGTTCAAGTATTGAATATATTATTATTATTTTTAGAGCTGATTTTCAAAAATTAAAAATCACAACTTAAAAAGCTCGAAACGCTCCAAATTTTTGCATCCCATGAGATTTTCATATAAAGAATTTAATGAGAATGATAAATTAAAATTTTGAAATGATTTGATATGTTTTTTGAGTTAAGCTCACGGAAGGCCTCTGTGAGCTTAAGCTCACGGTATCTCCACTCTATATATATATATATACGCATCCGATAAAAAATACATTATTACATACTAGTATCTTACCCGTGCGTTGCTATGGTAATATCTTTCAAAAATATAAAAATTCACATCTTCATGTGAAAAATTAGAAAATAAAAATAAAAATAAAAATAATTTAGTAATTAATGTAAATTTCAATCATGAATACATAATTAATGCAAAATAAATATAAATTAAGAGGAAATTTAACATTCAATGTTTAAGAAAAGTTAAAATTCATAATTGATGTCAATCTAAGAAAAAAAGGAAATAAAATAAAGTAATTGTACTCCTAAATTATGTAATATTTCGTGTAACAAATAAAATTGAGAGAAAATTTTAACTTCAACACAAATTGTCATAGAGATAGTAATATTATTTGATGAATAATTCAATCTGATGAATGATATTAGCTCTAAAAATTCAACAAAAAAATCTGGATCGTTACAGTATCAGAACAAATATATACTTAATAAGGAGTAGAGATAGAGATAAATAATTGAAGTTAGATTATCAACTATCCACGAAGCAATGTAATTTTTTTTGATCGAAAACGAAGCAATGTAATTAAACCTTTTTTGTATTAGTTTTGATAGTCGTGGATTTTATAATGAAGTATTAAATTGAATGTGCTTCACAAATATTCTTGAAAATAAAATTACAAGCAAAACTCACATGTGTTGCAGATGCTCTAGCTGTGCAAGGTCACTAACAAGGGGTCCCGACAAATTTGAAGAGCCCAAATAACTGGGGCACATAAAAAAGAGAAAATAGATGAGATTATATTTCCCATTCAAACTTTTCAACCCCAAACATGTAAATGAAGGAACCAGTTCAGTTCTGCAAACTCTATTTCAAAACTTCAGTTAACACTTAACAGAGAAATGTCAGAAATTGAACTTACAGGCGAGTGACTTTTGTATCCGTGTTACAAATGACATAATTCCAAGTGCAAGGATCCACCAGATTGGGATCCCAGCTATCCAACACTTTGTTTGGATCAGAGACGCTTCTTTTGAGCGCGTAGAGAGCATCTACTTCTGGGTTAGAAGAGACTATGCCCGGCCCATTGATCGCAAGTAAAGTAGCAAGACAAGCGACGAAGGTGACAACTGATGTCGCCATTGAGGGTTAATTAGGACTACTGATCGGGGAGAACTCAGAAGATGTTGGTACTATTTGGCGGGGTTGGAACTTGCAACGGGGTAGAGAAAGAGAGCAACAGCTAGAGAACGGGGAGCTGTGAAAGTGAGATGGGAGAAGGAGAAGAGGGGCAACACCTTTTAACACCGTGCTTCAGCCCCTCGAAACGCTAAAGAGCAAAAAAAAAAAAAAAAAAAAAAAATTCTCGAGATGACTATTTATGATTTGATCCGTTTAATCTGAGATCAACGGTTTTAATTTAATAATAATAAACTCTCCGTACATCAAAATTTGTGTTTAAACTTTACCACATCATTGTGATTAATCTCTAAAAACTCTGCACAAAAAAAACCTCCAGAGGATGCGCTCTCTCAGCCATTCAGGCTTGTGACTGTGTCTGTCGTGTGTTGTAATAGGTGGATTCTTCTGTCGTCATAACTCGGTAGTTTACAGTGTGTGACGTTGTTCATCATGAAAAAAAATAATTATTTCATTTTAGTAGATTATAATTTAGAAATCAGCAGTTTACATAACAACAAATTTGATATTATTCCAAGAATAAAACGCTTCGAAATTTTATGTCTTGAAATGTTCTTAAGATCTTAAGCACATAATTTTTCCTAATTTTATATCACAAAATTCTTCAAGATTTCAACTCTCAACTCTCACGCACAACAACAACATAACAAATCTTTTAATCCAAAGAAACTGGGGTAGACTATAAAATAGAAATAAAACTCAATCCAAAATCATACAAATTAGAGATTTTAAATATCAAAAATCAATGATAGTAATAGAACTCTCAAGCACAAAATATTTGAAACTTTTACGTAAGTTGCAAATTCACGGCCACAAAAGGATATAGCGAGTCGGATTAAACTAACTTTGTGGGAATTGGTTTAGGTTGGAGTACAGTTATAAATACTACAAACAGTAAACAAGTCAGAATATTTTTGAAAAAAATAGAAAGATGCAATGTTAAAATATTCAATTCTTCTCGTTTCTCTCAGACAGCAATTGTTTGTGCAAGAGAACCATCCTTCAGTACTTTACATTTTTGTAAGATGATGGTGAATTCCGATAACAATGATAAAATGATGATGCTGTTTGATTTTCGAATATTATAATTAGTTAACTAAATGATCTACAAAGATCACAGTTTCTTATAAGTCATATTAACCATTCCATAATTCGAGAAATTTGTTGAAATATATATATATATCTAAATATATAGAATAAAATTCGTAAAATTTTATTGTAATATAGTTGAAATTTATTCGTAAAATTTCCCCATAAGTCATATTATAAAATCTTTAAAAATACAGTTCGTATAATTTTGTTGGTAATATTAAATAAATAAATGTTTCTTCATATAACTTAAAAATCACAAACAAATTTACAAAATGTTTCAAAAATAATATACATAGCAGATTACCACTCCCAATCAATCGCACATTCAAATACAGTAAGTGAAGAGGACCCTTAAAAATATTTGAAGTGGAATGATTTTGACCATTTTATATAAAAGAAAAGCCAACCCCACATCAAAATTCCATATAGCAGACCACTGGGAAAGAAACAAGACAGCTTTTTCTTGTCGCCTTGTCTATAGCTCTTACTTTTATTACGCTAATGATATCATGAAACTTTTTTTAAATTTTGAAAAAGGACCATTAAAAAGTTTAAAACGGAAAACAATCTCAGGTAGTGGATATCACGGTGCAGAACATTTAAAACGATGAGATCTGACCTTTAAGCAAGAAGTGGCGGATGTAAGATTTTGATTGAAGGGTAATTATCGGATTGTAATAATTTATTGGATTAAAACCCATTAACTAATCGGGTACTAAATAAAAAATTAATAATTTAATATATATTTTTATCTAATAAAAAAATTAAAATAATAACATTTTATATATTAAAAATAATAACAAATTAAAGCTCAAAATAATAGATAATTAATTTGATGAAGAAAGTTTTTGTCTACGTAACTTTATATTTTTATATCTTTGCATAATTATTTCATTATGCACAATATTAAATATTTTTTCTCAATAAAAATAATCAGACAATTCAGAGAGAGGGGGGGGGGGGGAATTTTGACAAATTAGAAAAACACTATTTTTCAAAATTCAGAAGGGCACATGCCCCACTTGGACACCCTTAGATCTGCCCCTATAAGCAAGGTGTTATGTGCAACATAACCCACTCTTGTAAACCAATTTAGGTGTTATGTGTGTTTGGATGGTGGAAGGATTAATGAAATAATAGTATTTTTTTAGGTTAGTGATCGGGAATAGTATGAGGTTATTGACATATCGAAAAATATGAGAAGAATACTAATTTTTGTTATTTTGACTAGTATAAATGTTATTTGAATGATAACTTTAAAATAATGATAGAAATAATTAATGATTTTTCTTTTTTGTTAAAAATAATCGTAAGAGAATGATTTAAAAAAAGGATGCTTGATTTTTTTTTTATTAATTTCGCTAACTCAGGGCTCATAATTCTACTCAACCGGTAGAACGGTTGGCTTAATAGAATAGAGCTTTTTTCTCAAACTATTCCAAAATATTAGTTTGTGTTTGAATCACACATCTTTTTAAGTTAGTAGCGCTATTCTAATTAAAATTAGCACTATTCACTGCCCATCCAAACACACCTGATCAGCGCTCAAGACTATGGTCGGTACAAGAGCACAGATACAATTGATGAAATTTCGTAGAAACGATAGTTCATATTTGTTTGGATTATACGATTTTGTTCTTCTGATCCGAGCGAGAAGATTTAATGAAAAAAAGTCAATGTGCATCAACACCAGCTGGGGGTGAATATGACGATTCACTGAAAAAAAAATAAACCGTGCGCTTTTTCTTAAGCCGAACAATACGGACTGAAAATATTAAATTATGTGATCAAAATGACAAAATATAGTGAAATTAAGTTTTTTTTTTAAACCATAATAGAACCTCTCGAATTACTTAGATAAGCAAGCTTGAGAATCTCTAGTGTCAAAGAGAATGATCTTGGTATCATAGTTTTCACATTCTGATTTGAAAGTTCATGTAGAAGTTTTTTATGAATATTTACAATTGAATAACTTAAATTTTCTATCTTCATTTTAAAGAAAAAAACAAAAAGTAATATAATTAAGACCCATGTACAATCATTGGTATTGTGATACGTTGAATCCTATTGCCATCTGGCAGGCGTACCACTTTATTGAATTTTTAATTAGTAGAAGGTTAGAAATTAAAAGGTTTTATTAAGATAATATGTAAATAATTTCCCACCAGTATCAAGGTGTGATTTGAGGCAAGAGTCTGACATAATTTCAGAGTGGGGCAAATTCTCAAAGTAGAACATTATTTTCAAAATATTTTATATTAGAAGTACAATTTTAGAGACAATTTAAGAAAACCTTTTTTGACTAATAGATAATTTTGTAAATAATATAAATGTTGAAGTATTTTTATTTTTTTTTTGCTAAAAGTAAAATTTTAAGAGATATAGTTTGTAAAATATTATTTTCATAGATCAAGCACCCCTCAAGTCAATGCCTTAAATATATATTTTTAATGAAATTGATGCCCGATGGGAACATATATAAAAGTGAAAGCAGGATCAATGATACCAAAATAGTTGGAGAATAATTGTCAATATGAATTGACTTATCTTGTTGCTAATCAAGTTAAATTTAGGGACTTCTTTGATTTTGATTTTTCACTATACAAGTCAGTCGTCCTGAATTGACTTACCTAGTTATTGCTTTCTTTTTATCGAGTAAATAAGATCACAATATAGCCACAACTTAGAGGACAGCTCTGCATTTATGAAATTAAGGGCGGAATCAGGATTTCAACTTGAGGGGTGTCGAGAGATTAGAGAGAGTTAATTTATGAGTCAGCGATACAAAGATAAAGATAATTAAGGAAGAAAATAAATTGTCATTCGTAACCGGTCAAAAAAGAAAAAAGAAAAAAGAAATCATCAAAAAATAAATTGAAAAGCGAATATAATTAGCTTATAATTAGGATAAATTATGTTTATAATTTAGTTTTTTAATGATTTATAGATTTAAAATAGTATTATAAGGGATGTCGAATAGCTAAATTTCTTACAAATCTATACTATTATATAAAGCATTTAAGAATTGAAGGGTTCATTTTTTGTCATGGTAATTTTTTATTATACCCATTTTATCCCTCAATTAGACGGATAATATTTATTTTTGGTTGATCGAACGTATGTGATCGTGTCCATTGATCCATTTTTTCTCTCTATTTCTTTCCCTTATATACTATTATTTCCATAATATTATTTTTTTATTTAGAAACTTTGGTAAGAAATTAATGGTGATAATATATGTTAGAATAATTTACTTTTCTTGCCATAAAAATCATGAATCATTAACTCATATTGTGCAAAATCTCATCAAGATTAAATATAGTTTTTATTATAGGTTTTCTTTATAATTTGGTGAATTTATAATTTAATATTAGGTAAATGTGAATTTTTTTCTTATAATGTTTTAATGTTTAAATAAAAAACTCTGCTGCAATACGCGGGTATATAGCTAGTATAAATAAAAAATAAGAACTACTACTTGCATAAATTATGGAGGTGCCGGTCCTGGTACCCTTCTCTTTGCCCCTGCTGAAATCCGGTATTAACAATTTGAATCCGGGATAAATATTGCAAGTTCTGTTTGTCTATAAATTTGTCCAGCTTTATGTGAACAGAAATAGTTTAAAACATAGTAATTCTCTTTCGTAACATGACAGATTTGAGGTCCATGATGCATTACAGAGGACACTGCGCGGCATTATATTTCAGGGAATCATTGTCATGTATGATTCCTGATCTCGAGGTTATGATGCTGTATTACATGCTGAAAAAAGCTTGGAGGGTTTATTATTTGTTTGGCAGTTGATTTTGTGTTCTCATTTATTAAGACTTAAGAGGCACTTTAATAGTTGACAGCATAGGAACTGGCAGCATATTTGTGTATTGTCAGTACTTCTGCTATTAATAGCAACTCTGACATTGGATAACTGTGGTTTTTTTTTTTTTTTTTTGAAAGCTTGGCGGCCTACAATAAATGAAAAAAAAATGGAAGTTTACATCAAAGAAGTCAGAACTACAAAGTACTTCAAAAGCACTGAATCTAAGTTCGAAGGTTTGATCTTCTAAAATGATCCAGCAAAATCCGCTGTGCCGCTATGCTTGCGTTGAGTTGTGGTCCTTCAAAAACAGTAGCAATCATGTATTTCCAAATTTCATAAACATATGCCAAGAATAAGCTACAAGATATCTCTCTCTGGTCATCAATCTATATGAAGCTGTGAACAATTGTTGCACTGACTCTCCTCCTCTGGCAATTGTGATTTGTCTGATATCTCTCATGACCAGGTTCCAGGTCGTAGCTGCAAACTGGCAGCCAAAGAACAGATGCAGAGCTATTTCCAATGTGCAGTCGGAGCATAACTGGCATGGCGCAATATAAGTCATATGCCATTGCCATCCATGCCCACTTGAATTGCCATTTGATCCTGCTTGCTCCACTAAGCTCTATGTAGAAGAGCTTGCTGAGTATCTCTGTGTAGTCCCCCATTTCCAAAACAGTATATCATCTTCGGTTGAGAAGTTTAGTTGTGAATTTGTGAGTTGCTTGGGTTAATGTGAGAGCTGCGATGACTCTGATATGCCTTTTTTAAAAAAAAAAAAAAGTGGTTTATTATCACCAGTTTCATTAGTAAGGTGACTCTGGTCTGCCTTACATGAGTGTGTTTCAAAAAAAAAAAAAAAAAAAAAGTATTCTGGTACCGTCCTAATTGTCTTGCCAAAAGATATACCTACCCAATTTGTACCTGCCATGAGGCAGACCAGTGAAAGAAATCCTTCAGAGCAAGCATTTTGATAGAAAGATGAGAATTAGCTTAGAGCAAGCATTTGATCCTCAACAAAAATAAACAAATTAAAGTGTGGAATTTGTGAGCTTTCTGTATACGAGTACGGAAACAGGTGTGTATCTGAGCTATCGCTACCCATGAGAAATTAGACACCGTTTTTGAATATAATAATTAGATTAATTCTATTACTAATAATAATTACGGAAACAACTAGTTGGGACCGAATTTGAAACTCATTCCTATTTTTTTTTTACAAATTTTTGATGTTTTGATTAATTTTTTTTGGAAATTTTTGAAACTTTTTGAAACACTTCAACATGGTCCATGTCACATATACATTTGACAGAAAATTAACATGTAAAGTCTAGTCAGCTGCGCAACAAAAGTTGTTATAAATGAGTACAAACCGTAGACACTAGTATTTTTTTATGTACGTAATTCATGATTTGAATATGATATAAATATATTTTAAAACTTATTGTTTTATTTTTATTACACAACTAATATAATAAAAATATTAATATTTTAGTAACAAAACAAATATATGTAATTTTCATGAATAGTATGAAAAAAATACAATATTGTTTGTAAAATTCAGCAAAACTAAAGATAAGACAGAAAGATGGGCAAAAATATTCAGAAAATCTTGCTAATTATTATGGATTAAAATGAGTTAGAAGAAGTAAGAATAGTTACCATCTCCTGACCGATTTTTTTTAAATCATCATCGTAATTATGTATATTTTAAAAAAAAAATTAAAAAAAAAAGATATTTATTGATACAATTTTATTATCTATCAAATAATTATTTATATTTGATCAACAAATATAGTTATATTTATATGTTATTCAACTGTATGTTTAAATTTAAAAATTATACCAATAAATTATTTTTTATTAGCCAGATCCCTAGCTTAATTGATTAATGATAATTCACTCAATGCTTGCTTAAATGGCTTGACCATTGTTTTGCTACAATAAAAAAATATAAATACACTAATTAACTATTAAATAATTTATATATAATAATATAAAAAATTATTAAGAAGAACCATCAAATTTTTAATTGATTATTGAGTATATAATAGTATGCTTGGATCCTATACCGCACTCATTTATCTCCCAACTTCACCCATCATCATACCATTTTCCTTTAAAGTATTTCAAAAAGTAAAAAAAAATTAATCAAAATATTAAAATTTTGTAAAAAAATTAGGACCTAGTTTCTAACTTAGATCGAATTTATAACTTGAATCTGACTATACATATTTTCATTGAAATCATATCATTTTTTATTTACAAAAAAAAAATCCGTATATCTCCCTTTCTTACTCACGTGGTTTGTTGGCACGTGGTTCTGTTTTGACTTTGATTTGCTAAGTTCACATATGTGAAACCTTTCCAACATCCGATCGTCTATTTAATATAGGGCATTCACTTTCTCTACGGTATAAGTTAAATTATTCACAGAAAGATGGTGTAGCCAAAATAAAAAGTTATTTATTTATGGTGTTGACAAGATGGTCGCTTAGAAATTTTACTTTTAAATTTATAATAAATATATAAAAGTTTACTTTTAAATTTATAACAAATATATAAAAGTTTTACAATTAAATTTATAACAAATATATAAAAGTTTTACATTTAAATTTATAATAAAGATATAAAAGTTTTACTTTTAAATTTATAATAAAGATATAAAATATGATGCTATTTAATGTAATTCCGGCCTTCTAAAAGAAATTAATAGCTTAATAGCCTTCTAAATGGTTATCACGTTGATAATAAATCAGTGAGAGAGAAAAGGTTGATAGAAAAAAGCAACATAATTAATAGATTTAATGTCATTTCATTTGTTTAAGAGTGAAGATAAATTATCAAACAATGCTTGTAAAAAAATTATAAAAGCACACACTGAAAATTATAAAGCAAAACAAATATTTTTATTTATCATGCCATCAACTTTTTAGACTTTTAAATAGTGAAAAATATAATAAAAAATGTAAATGATATTGAAACAAATGTAATTATTCATTATGAAATATTTATTAAATTTGGATGAACATAACAATTCAATTAACAACATCTATATTTAAGATTAGAATTTTTTTATCTTCAATGTTATGTAAATTTTTTTTCTTTTTCTTTTTCTGTTGAATATTATGCAAGTAATTTTGGACTTTTGTGTGTTTTATATGCATATTAATTATGTGAAACACCAAAAATTGGAAATAATAAAGTATAAAAATTTAATTTAACAAAATATAAGAAGATACATAATATAATAAAATTATAAACTTTATGAAGATAAAAATTAGAACTTAAGAACAAAACCCAAAGATCAAATTAAAATTTTATAAAATACATATCCAAATCAAATTTAAATGTGAGAAGTAAATTAATTGGATAAATTGTGAAATATCGACTTAACCTAAAAAATAAATGCATATTTAATCAAGGAATGCAAATTTCAATGAAAACAAATTAACATAATATTCACATAAAATTAAATAGAACAAAATGAATTAATTCAAAATTAGAACTAGGGATGTTACGAAACTAATTAATCTTTGCGGAAGTTAATTGTTATAATGGTCGGCCGAAACATAGATAATTAAATTAATTAATTTAAATGGATATAAAACCTCTGACAATTTTAGATAATCAATCCAAATAAATTGAAGTATAATTTAGTAATGAAGAATAATAGAAAAAATATGAATATAAAGTTTTTTGCATAATTCATTTTTTATTAATTATATTATATATGAATATGAAATTATAAATAATAAAATTTGTAGAATATAAAAGTTAAAAATCTCGGAAAAATGTCAATAATTTATTGTAAAAAAGAAGTTAAATGAATGTTTCTACTTTCAAATTGGTTAGCCATCACAAATAAAATATTAGAAGGTTAATTGTCACGATTAAAAAGAGGATGATCATCACAATTTATTATCCCTTCTTTAATCTGCTATGTAACATCCAACTAAAATATAGATGAATAAAAGAAAATTGATAAAAGAGTTTGTCCTTAAGTTCTAATTGCTTTTAATGATGGCTTTTAACAAATTAGTACGTTTATGCACCATTAAAAACCAAGGGCGGATCAATATTGCCCGGATTTAAAAAAATATATTTTAGGTTAAGATTTTGTGAATCTCATCTCTCTAGAATTAATATTATATTCCCTCTTGATTGTCTAATTAATTTTTATTGAAAAAAATATTTAGTACCGTGAACATTGAAAAATTATACAAAAGCTCCAAAATATTAAGTCCGTAAAGAAAAATTTCCTTTATTGGCATAATTATTTATTATTTTAAAATTTATTTTTTATTATTTTTAATATATAAAAATATTATTTAAATAATTTTTTATTGAAAAAAAATATACGTTAAATTATTAATTTTTTTTATTTAATATCCGATTAATTAATAAATTTAAACCGATAAACTATTATAATCCGATTATTAACCATCTCTAATCAAAATTCTACATCCTCCGGTTAAAAACATCTATTAAATTCTCATACTGCCATTATTCACATACAACCTTCTCGAACATTCCACATCAGTTATCTCAAATACTATGCAAAGAAACGTCGTAGGTACGGCGATTCGAGGCTGGACGGGTGACGAAAATGAGAAGGGTGGGCAGGGACGGAAATGGGGGTTTCCGATTTGTAAGTTTTGTAAATTTTGAATTATTACTATCAGATTCGTGATTTTGTTTTTTTCTCTTTGTTTTTAATAAAAATATCGGATTTGAGATCCCTCAACCCCTGAGATTCTACCATGTGGAGCATCTTCTTATTAGACAGTGGAAATCCAATATGGTACAACGAGTCCACGCGCGTGACTCATCCTTTTGTGTTCGAGTATATAAAAATAATGTGATATATTATTCATTTTAACCCACCTTTTTCTTAAGAGTTTGCTATTAGTCTATTTCTTTCATTTATTCGCATAGAAATCTTAGTCCAATATTATTGCAATTATTGTTAAAATTTGGTATTAATTTTAAACTTAATTACATATATTCTTATAAATGAATAACATAAATTAAATATATATATATATACGTATTTATTCTGTAATTTAACAAAATGTAAAATTGAAAGTTTTAAATGTCAAATAATAATAAAAAAATACTTAATAATTGGCACTCAAATTTTACAATCAAAAGGAAGAGTAAATATATTAGCTAAGTAAATTGTGTCTTATGTTTTATAGATATAAAATATCCTTAAAACTCAAAATTTTACTTAATCTAAATTTATCTCAATATAAACTTTTTATATGAGTTCATAACTTCATTTTATTAATTATATTGATTACAAATGAAAAAGAAAAATTCACAGATACATTAAAATATCTTTAAAATATCAACTTTGTATATATTGTTCTTTTTTAAGAATAAAAGATCCAATAAAAATTATATAAATGCAACTATTCCTACAGCACATAAAAAATAAGATAAAATATTTTAAGATATTATTTTTACAATTATTTGGCACTTAATACTTTTAGTTTCACATATCATTGTATCACAAAAAAAAATATATATTCAATTTATGGTATGAATATAATCTAAAAAATGTATATATAAGTTAAACACTTGATCTTAAACAATGATTGTAATAACTGTCAATAAAACGGAAGGAAGGGCCAATAGCAAACTCTTAAGTAAAAGAGGAGGTTAAAATGAATAATATAACATATTTTGTTTATTTACTCACACATAAAAAGGAGTCACCTTGGCTACTTGTATCATATTTGATCTTCACTGTTAAATAAGATATACTAAGTGGTAGAATTAGAATCTCAAGGGTGCAGGAACCCTCCAATGGTTTCGTACAATTGGAGAGGAGCGGGATCCCACCTTTTAACGGTGTACTACATGTCTTAATCAATGCACATTTTTTTTGGAAAGTACTGTTACCTTAATGCACATTTTAACACTGTATTTCATTCCTTCAGTAATTTATTATGGTAAAGTAATTGCCTGCGTTTTAAATTCGACGGTCCAAATTTTTTTAAGCAATTTCTTTACGTATGAAGTGATATATAGAGGGTCCGAACTCTTCATTCTTTCGGGGCTTGTGGAGTGTATTGTAATGGGTTGGCTCTTTTGTCATCATAACTCTGTAATTTACCGTATGCAACGTTCTTTGTCATAAAAAAAAATATTTTATTTTATTTTTCTACAAAAAGTGGGTAACCCCACCTGTTTTATATTGAAACAATAAGTATTTTGGTATCAGAATCCAATACCATGGATACTTAATTACCTTACTCCTAAAATAAAGTTCTAAACTACATCATAGAGTTTGACCATTATACGATCACATTCAATTTTGACTCATACAGGAGATTAATAAACAATCACACTACAATCTCTCTAGATACTAGTACTAACAAAAGTTCAGAACACAGAAATAGTAAATAGTATTAACTATCCACATCTCGGATAGAGTAGGCAACAAAATAAAGCATCAATTATCAATATTAAGTTTTCCTAAATGCTTTCAAATGTCTTTCAACCCTAATTTACAGTTCCTCTTCACAATGAACCTGTCAATAAAAGCTAAAACAACAAATTCTTACCAATAAGCATAGCTATTGTTAATACGATTGGACTACTATCATTTAAGTATTTTTATTTCTCATCCAAAGTAAGCCTCTTCCTATTAGAGCTTTATTTCAAAATATCCCTTATTATATATCTACACCGGCAAGGAATTAACATTAGCAGAGAGTATGTGATATAAGGAATCTAAATAACTTGAACCCTTAATTAAACATCACTGTTTTGGTAGAGCAATAATTGACTCTCCTAGACTTCTAAAACCCTTACAATTACCACCCTAAAATATTAAATGATTTCTTTCATTCTATATTGTTCATAAAAATGTTCCTCATAAAAGTTAACATAATTTTTGGTCTTTATAAGATATAATCTGCCACAAGTCATTAATAAAATTATAATTAAATATAAAATTATTGTATGTAGCTAATCATTTTCACAAACATAATGCTACAAAACAATGAATAAAAAGGTGAATGGTGGTTTCCATATCACTATAAAAAATACAGGTGATATCTCCTTGCTAGATTTTTCTCCTGGATTTTCTTTTGTCAATAATTTATTTTGTTGAACTAATCATACAAATATTTTGATCTTTAATGGTATATGTGTTGTTCAATTAATATGAAACAATTCTTTGAATACTCCGCCTAATTCTAACCAGATGTAACAAGAATGAGTACTAAAAGTACCAGCATTGTTCCATCTCCAAGTTAGTTGGTTTTCTTCATTAACTAAGGTTATGTTTGACAATCGCTGATATAGTGATTGTAATTGTAGTCTTAGAGTGTTATTCAATATTCTATCAAAATGTAAGTAGAATCTATTGTACTCTATTATTTGTGTCACTATAGAGTTTTTATCAGAAACTAATTCAAAAAGTTAAGAAAATTGAGATTGTAGAGCACATTTTGATAACCATCTGTCTTATCAAAATAAGGTATTTTATTTATTTTCTATTTTCTTATTAATTTCTATTATAAATATAAGTAATTCTTTATTGATTTCCTTCGAGAAATTAGAAGTATTAAATAGAGATCTTCTGTTATTTTTTAAAATTGTTTTCCAAAGTCCTATCTCATTTGGGTCATTATATCTCCATATCCATTTACACATATTTTTAAGATTAGAGATCCCAAATCACCCTGAGTAAAACTATTACAAATTTATTTCCATACTATTAAATTGTATTTTTTTATTTATGATATTTCATCCAAACCATAAGAATTCTGCACAACTTGTCAATTATATTCCTTACTTTTATTGCTATTCTAAAGATAGTCATCCAATATATAAGTATAGCATTAAGAACAGACTTAATTAATGTTAACCTTCCTTGTGGAGTAATTTATAATTTTTAAATTACTAAAATAAAATAATTTGTAAATTATAAATTGCCAAAATAAAATAATTATTTTATTTTAGTAATTTATAATTTATAAATCGCATTTGATACAACCAAAAATTCAATTACATTTCAAGCATATAATGTTTCAAAAATTTAATCTTGAATTCTCTAAGATGTGAAGCTCCGATTCTTTTTAATTTTATATCCTGAAATTCTCTACGATTTCAACTCTCAAGCACAAAATATTTCATTTTTTTACTCGAGTTGCAGAGTCACGGTCACAAAGGATATAACGACTACCATTAAACCATTCTTGTGGAGTTAGTTTAGGTTGGATGAGCACAGCCTACAAACAGTAAACAATTCAGAATAAATTGCTTGAAAAAAAAATAGAAAGATGCAACATTAATATGTTCAATTCTTCTCGTTTCTGGCAGACAGCAGTTGTTTGTGCAAGCCGTAGAGAACCGTCCTTCTGTGCATTTTTATAAGATGATGATGCCATTCCGATCACAAAAAGGAAATGATGATGCCGTTGGATTTTGGAAAATTATAACAGTTAACAAGATGATCTATCTGGTTTATAGCTCTTTAGTTATATTAATTATTCCATGTTTTGAGAAAAGTTGTGGAAGTTTGTAATTCGATACAGATATATATCTATTTTTAATACTTTTACAAAAAAATACAGTTCGTAAATTTTATTAATATAGTTTATTAAATCAAAGTAAATAAATTATATGTTTTTTTCCTATAACTTGAAAATTCACAAATATATAAATTTGGTAAGGGATCACTTGACAATGGATCTTCAAATAAGTACGAAAAAACTTAAAAATAGAAAAAAAATCTTATAATTATATTCTTCTATTTATAAATTGATGGTAATTAAAATTTTATGCAGTTTCATTATCTTTTGATAGTTCATTAAAGACCATTAAACCATTGCAAAGTGTAACATTTTGATGGACTTTGATGAACTAGAAAACGATAATGAAATTATATGAAATTTTAATCACCGTCAATCTACAATTAAAAAAATATATTTATAAGATTTTTTCTATATTTAAGTTTTTTCATTGTCAAGTGATCCTCCTTCGCAATAAATTTATAGATATACTAAATATAATACACATAGCAGATTACAACTCTAAATCAACATTCAGAAACGGTAAGATAACCCCTTAAAAAAAACTGAAGTGGAATAATTTTGACTATTTTATTTAAATAAAGCCCACACCATAACAAAATTCCATATAGCAGGCCATAAACGAAACAAGACAGCTGTTCTGGTTCGCCTTGTCTAAACCTCTTATTAGGTTAATGCTAATGCTATCATGAAACATTTTTAATTTTGGAATAGGACCATTAAAAAATTTATAACGGAAAGAATATTAGGTAGTGGATATTATGGCACAAAACATTGGAAACGACAAGGGTTGACATCGCAAGGTGCCATATGGAGCATGATCACTCGCGTGACCAAATTTTATATATTTTCAAGGTGATTGCTTCAATTTTTTTTCCTTTTGGTTTAAAGCCCTCAGGCATTGATTAACTTAAAAAGTTTAATTTCTCACTGAAACGATTCATTACAGTTATAAAACAACAATTTTTTTGTAATTATATTTATATCTAATTAATTATGTCTGACTAAATAAATTGGTCTCGTAAATTAAGTTGGGTTCTTCATTGTGTTAAATGGCACCTCTTGACCCCTTTTCTCTACAGACTGGGATAAATCATTTATTTTGATAATTTTGACAATCAAGTTTATATAAATTCATAAAAAATCTTAAAATAGAATAAATTTTATAAACATATTCAAAATATTATGGATTGATTGTATGTTTCATATTTCATACAATTTAGATGTCATTTGATATTCTATCGAAAATCATTAACTTTAAATCATTAAATTATTATATATATAATTTTGATAGCTAGCCTTCGGTGGAAAATAGAATGATATCTAAATTACATAAAATTAAAACACAATCAATTCATAAACTTAAAAGTATGTTTATAAATATATTTTATTTTTAAAATTTCCTATAAATTTATATGAAATTAATTGTCAAGAATTCCTATCCTTCTATAAAAAAGTTAGAAATATTCGTAAGCTTAAAAAAAATTTAATCCCTTCTTTCCCTGAAAATGTCAAAGACACTCTTCCTTTCTATGCACGTGTCGTTGCTTTCTTTGCTAAAATAAATATAAGACCCGTTACTTTAAAATCATTTGATTTGAAATTAAGGATACATTTTTCGTATTGCAAAAATGTGAGAAATACTTTCTACCTAAATTTTGAACTTATGACCTGCATACAAAATACATAACCTATTGTTTCCATTCGTAGTTTTTAAATTAATAATCAAGATTTTCTGTTACTGCTATGTTTCTTTTAATTTCTGTAATTTTATTGATATCATATTTTTCTTTATTTTCTCCTCTGTAAACAACTATGTAAATATTTTATTTTGTTTAATGAAAACCAGAAGGACAATCTCCTTCTGCTTAAAAAAATAATATCAAATTTAAATTATAACGTGTATTATGCTGATAATTATATCGTTGGTCCCGTTAAAAAAAAAATTATCCCCGCCACTTGATAGAGTATAATATAGGACACTGCGAATTATTTGAAAGGAGCTAGCTTTTCCAGATGAAAACTAATCAGAAATTAATGGTGGCCATTCTTCAGTAAAAGAAAACATTCCTCAACTTTAAACGGTTATCCGCTTCTCTTATATATGTACTTTAAATAATACATGGGATAATGTCAGTGTGTGGTAAGTGGAAGAATTTATTACTTTATGGGAGAATAATCATTCTTTTCGGAAACCATCTTGCTAGCTTAATCTTTTATTCCACATACATAGCTGATAGCTCAGTTAATATTTTCTTAATTTCTAGATTCCTTTCACTTTATTTTAATTTTGGCAATTATCTTTGAGCATCTTTTGTATTTTTCTTTCCCACGTACTAACTTTTAGAATTATCCAAGTTAGATGCCCGATCTCTATGTTGAAAGAAATCACCCTATAATGTTAATTATGCAAGTTAGAAGAATATGTCTTTTTTTTTTTGGTTATAAGAGTCGTTGCCGACAAAAAAAAAAAATAAGTTCCGTTATTTTTTTCAGGGCTAGTTGGATACAGTGAATAAAAAAAATGACGTTTCATAATGTGTCATGAAAAAAATACAACATGTTTCAACCAATTTACGTGATTTAAATATTTTTCTCGCACGTAGCGTGATTCGTGTAAAAAAATGGAGAGAAGACGTGTTACAGTTTGATACATACAATGTGTCATATTATCACATGTAGCTATCAATAACGCGACATGATATGTGTATAATATATACGTCAGTGTCGTTATGTTTAGTTATAGTTTGTCGTGTTATTTAAATTTTCCTTTTATAAATAATTAATAATAATTAAGCGTCTACTTTTTGAATGATTTTAAGATATATTTTTTTAATCCAATATTTGATCGAAATAAAACAGTATAAATTTCTCTGATGGCATATCAGAGATGATAGTATACCCTAATTTCGTTTATAATATATCATATTTCTTTTATTAAAATTTTAATAAATATGAAATAATACATCTATTTCTTTTTTTAAGCAACAATTTCATAATAAGTTGGTCCATAGAGGAAAAGGAAAAGGAAAAGGCTATGGGTCACAAATATCATCACTTTGGGCCCAAGAACATGGTTGCCCTTAAATTGTATGGCCTATCTGTACCAGGAAATGGAAATAGTGGATAGTACAAAATATATACCTTATGGGCTGAATCTCTGGGGCTAAATTGTATCTGGGTTCTAATATTGAAAACATTTTTTTTTTCTTCAGTCAATATTCATTATAGTTTTTTTCTTTTTACTTCTTCATTGCCCTTATTCTTGAATTCGGTCATTTTCATTCCATTTGATAGCTAGTGTCAAGGTATACACCAATCATGTCCACTTGTTGATTGAAATATTCAATGTATATTGAATTCGTTCTAGCTCCCTTGCCAAGAAACAAAACAGTGGAAAAACACCAGGAAGCGAGCAAAGCTATAAAAAAGTGTGGTCAGAACTCTGAAACAAAAATAATGTAGCTCTTGAGTTGAATCGATAGAAGTTGAAGATGTCACCTGTCTCCAACGTGCAATGGAACACATGCATGTGCTATATATGCTTCTATATTGCACTTATGTGGGGGTAATTAAATCATGTTTTTTAGACGAAGATGGAATTAAACAAACCGATTTTAAATGATCATCATGAAATTTTCATCGGAATTTCGACTCGTACATCAGTTTTTGTCAACATAATCTGATCTAAGCATTAATTTTGACGCAACCATAGGAAAATGACACTTTTGAGAAGCTATTATTGTTCAATATGATGGTTTTCTATTGTATGGCTATTAATTGTACGTCATTAAAGAAAGAAAAGAAGAAGGAACAGATTAAAAAATTTTACAATCCAAATAATTTACATGTTTTCATGATGTAAACTTGTAAAGTACGTACACACATGGATGCTAGAAATAATTTGAAAATCATCTTAATTACAATTAATCAAAGAAGTTGGTTACACCCTAAAGCATGAGATGAGAATCATAATATATAAATTAGGATTATATTGAATTTAAATATATGAACTTGTATTGAAAACTATATTTCAGTAAACACTAAACAGTTTTTTTTTAAAATAGCACTAAAGAGTATTTGATATGAGCACATATCATTATATAGTGTTTAACTGTAATATCATTATGGTATAACGAGCATAATTTAAAGAATCTAGTTATTGATTTTTGGAGTACATATTTTGGCGTTCAAGTCATGTAGTAATTAATTCAATTCATCTTGCACACCAAAAAAAAAGGTAGATTGTATCTAGACTTCAACAGCACAAGATAATGAAATATACAACTTTCGATTGCCCAAACTGACACACAGATCTATATACACACTGTTCATGAGTCATTTGTGGCATGCGGTGATGCTACTCTTAGACAATAATTGCTACTAATGTAGCATCTAAGTTTCCTAACAATAAAAAAAGGAAGAACAAATGCAGACGAAAAGAAAAGGGAGAACACATGAAACTGAAGTTTCTATCAATATATGGCAAAAACACTTCATTACTCATCATCAAGTAGAAAATACCTTCCATTGAGAAGAAAATTAATAATCCTGGCATGCGGTTTTCTCATTGAAGATATCATCTCCAAGAAGACAACAACCCAGATCCTTTTTTCTTTCTTTAATTTCATTGATGCGCATGAATCTAATCTCAAATATACTGATGAGATCCTAATTCATTAACAAAGGGAATTAACAGGAAAATTAAATCCACACTTGTACAATGCTTGAAGCTATTCAAATGGGGGAAAGTAGGTTAATTAATTAATACTCCCAGAAACCATTTCCTATGTGCTGTGATTCACACAGAACAGAGAAATTATCCAGGAGAGGAGAAGTATAAGCCTCTTGATCAGCCAACCCACCTGCTTGATCATCCATGCCTTTGCTAACCACCCCCATCTTTTGCTCCCCTGCCAGATTTTTTATCGGCTCGACTTCTTGGTTGATCGTGTCCATAACGGACGAATCAACATATTGATCAGCCATTGTTTCAGCTACGTTTGAATCCCGGCCGGTTAGCTCTTGGACGACGGCTCGAAATTGTGCGGCAGTTGCAGTGAGCTTTACAGGATTTGAAATGTAAACCACTTTAAGAGGCTTCTTCTTTGCCCTTGCTTGCTTGAGGCTCTTCTGGTTGACGTTTAGCTTCTCCATCTACGATGGTTTTGGAAGGGCGACAAGGTTAGATGAATTTGTTTTTAGCTGTGTATACCTTTAGGAAAATGAGGATCATATGTGTGTGTGTGTTTTTTTTTATAAGATTAGGATGTATTGATCTTTGTTGTGTGCGGTGGTGCAGGTCAATTGGGGTGGGAAAATTGGCAGAATTTCATTGGAGGGGAGTTAAGAATCAGAAAGTGAGGGTTTGGATTAATGTATGGATCAAATGTTGCTAGGTATCTTGTAGCTAGATATACATATAACATGGTTTGTCGAGTGATACAAGCCAAAGAATTCGCAATATATATATATAGGGTGATGCTATGGGTGCTTCGCGAATTAAAATTTTTTTTATGCTTCGCGTCCGTATTTCGAATTTAAAAGTTCAAACGGCCGATCCAAACCGTTGAACATCATCTTCATATTAAAATATCTTTGGACATCAAATTTTATATTTGTTTGATTTTTTTTGCTAATTTTTAAATGGGTACAAAGTTTGTTGATCTAACGATTTTTGCACCATCCAAAACTAGCAACCTTGTACCCATCTAAAAAATATCAAAAAAAATCAAAAAAAATATAAAATTTGATCTCGAAGGATATTTGAATATGAAGATGATATTCATCGGTTTGGATTGGCCATTTGAACTTTTAAATTTGAGATACGGACGCGAAACACAAAAGATTTTGTGCTTCGCGAAACACCATAGCATCACTCTATATATATATATTGGTGAAAATATTTGCAAAAATGAGGTCCTATTAACTACAAATTTAAATATTCAATTTCATGGATGATAACTGAAAAAATAGTAATACTGAAAAAAATTAATCAACTTAGGCTCTTATCGCCACGTATGTACTTCAAGAAATAAATAATAATTTAAGATAGTAGGTATTATCAATAAAAATAAATATCAGCTAGAGCTTTCAGTTAACTAGAGATAAAGTGAAATTTGGAATATCTTTCTTCTGTAACTAGGACTCTCTAGAAATAATTGATTAAAAAAAAGTTTGATTATACATCTTCAAACTAGATACTTATCATTACCAATTAGCAATTGACTAATTAATATCCACGAGCAAAATTCATTGCCAGGCCTACAAGCAAAGGTCGGCGAGTAAACAGAAACTATGCCCAAAAATAGCCCGGGCCTAGAGGCAAAACAATATCGATCCGAATTCGAAGATTTTGTATTGACCTCCATTTTAAATTGATAATTTATTTGCGTGGTTCCATGCTACGATAACCCACTTTGCACACAGCATGCCATAATTTTCACTAAATATCCATAAACAAAGATCTACATGATGACGTTGGCATGGGGGTCCCTCCTGATGTCAGGCAGAGGTAAACACGGAATATCTGGCCAAGAAAGTTAAAAGGGTGGGGATCACTTAACAATAAATTTTTAAATAAATATTTTTTTTAAATAGAAAACCTTTATGAATATATTCTTCTACTTATAGATTGATGGTGATTTAAATTTATGTTATTTCATTATTATTTGTACTCCATCAAGGACGGTCAAAAATTTTATATAATTTACAACGGTTATAATTTGACGGTCTTTGATGGACTATCAAACGATAATGAAATTACATAAGATTTGAATTATCATCAATCTATAAGTAAAATAACATATTCATAAGTTTTTTTATTTTTAAGATATGTTTTGTGTTTATTTAAAATTTATTATCAAGATTGTCAAGATCACCATTGTCAAGTGATCCCTTCCCAAAGTTAAATGTATTAAATAGTTCAGTTGTTTAATACCACTACAATTTTCTTGGATAACTTTTAGTCTTTTACATATTAGTCAATATTAGCTTCTAAGAAGGGAGTTCAGCTAATTTGATCACAAATTCATAAGTGTTTAAATGGAAAATTTTTGATAGTTTTGTTGTCTGGAGCGGATGATGTCTCGGCAGCTTCGTACATTAATTTAGACATTTCCACAGCACACACAATTCAATTTTTACGGTATATAATTTTCAGAATCAATACTGTAGCTAACTTGATCCAGTAAAGGTTATAATTTTCTTTTTCTTTTGGAATTTTACCTGTTCACATGGTACCTGAGAACAATTTGTATTGAAAATTTCGCAAATTGATGTGCCAATATTAAAGCCTTTTCACATTCAATTAATGTCAGATTTGTTCATCAATTCTATGGAAGGCGATTATGAAGGGATCATGGAAATATCGATGAGGACACGTCCCTCTGCCATGGATGACAGAGTGCACAGTAAAGGGCCTCTAATTGTGGTCAGATAGAGGTGGTAAAATCCGATCTGACATGAGAAATCCATCTGATTTATTTGGATTCAAATTTAATCCGTTTTGATTTTTAAAAAAAGTTAAACTGATCCGATCCGATTCAAATCGACCTGATCTGAGATTAAATGACATTCAATTCAATCGAAATCTATCAAAAATTTAAGAAAACACAACATATAAACTAATCCGACTCGACCCTGACCTAGCCCGGCCCGACCCGATTTCTTCCAAATAATCAAACTGACCCGACTCTTCCAATCAGAACTTGAACCTAACCTGAACCACCCGATTTCCACCTCTAATCACAGCTATATAAGCTAGGCAACAATAAGACGTGGCAAGGATAGATAGATGGTGAGCA
The DNA here is from genome assembly GCA_037127355.1 of Schoenoplectus tabernaemontani. Taxonomy (NCBI): domain Eukaryota; kingdom Viridiplantae; phylum Streptophyta; class Magnoliopsida; order Poales; family Cyperaceae; genus Schoenoplectus; species Schoenoplectus tabernaemontani. The sequence continues at coordinate 6,944,762 of CM073747.1, forward strand.
TTAAATTATTGCACTCTATAAACAAGAAAACAAGTACTGTTTGATTGTGTTGTCCAAACAACCACCATTGACCGATCACAAAAATTTATAGAAATGCTTAGTGTATATATAATCTTTTGCACAAAAGAGGTCAATTGCAATAATTAAGAGTAAGGCTACTGTCGGTGATATGAATTCATATTTTTAATACTAAGGAGTGTTTGGCACTCATTGGAATAACAAAAAATTAGAATAGAATAGTTATTCCGACGAATTAATTTGCCAAACAAATTTTAGACTAAGTAGAAGAGTGCGGAATAGTGCTAATCCGGTATACCAACTTATAGGTGGAATACCGGATTAGCTAAATCGGAATAGCGATTATTGTTTGATTATATTATATTATATTATTATATTATGATTATGATTAAGATTTAGTATTATTATATTATTATATTATATTTATGATTATAATTTATTATTATATTAATATTATGATTATTATTATTATTATTATTATTATTATCATTATTGTTATTATATTATCGTTACCATTAGCATTATTATATTATTTATTATTATTATTATAAATATAATTTTAATATTATATTATTATATTATGAATATAAATATAATTATTATATTATTATGATCAAGCTTATTTATTATTATATTATTATATTATGATGATTATGATTATGATTATTATTACTTATTATTATTATTTTATTATGTTGTATTATATTATTATATTGATTATAGTGATGATTAATTTATTATTATATTATTATAATTATAATTATTTTTATGATTATGATTATATTTTTATTATTATATTATTATGATTATGATTATGACTATAATTATTATTATCATGATTATGATTATGATTATTATATTATTAAAATTATGATTACTTATTATTATTATTATTATTATAATTATGATTGTAATTATAATTTATTATTATTATATTACTATATTATGATTATGTTTATATTTTTATTATATTACTATTATAATATTATTATTTATTATGATTATTTTTTATTACTTTATTATTATTTTATTATGTTGTATTATATTATTATATGTTGATTATAGTTATGATTAATTTATTATTATATTATTATAATTATAATTATTTATAATTATTTTTATGCTTATGATTATATTTTTATTATTATATTATTATGATTATGATTATGATTATATAATTATGATTGTAATCATAATTTTTTATTATTATATTACTATATTATGATAATATTTATATTTTTATTATATTACTATTATAATATTATTATTTATTATGATTATTTTTTATTACTTTATTATTATTATTATCTTACTATTATGATTATTATTTTACTATTATTATTATTATCATCATCATTATTAGTATCATAATTATTCATATTTTAACTATTCTGAGTAACAACTACCAAACGATATTTTCACTCTTCCGAATAGTCAAGAATATCACTCTTCCAAAAAAACATTATTCTATCACTCTTCCAAAATTATCACTCTTCCAAAACTATTCCTTGATTTGCCAAACGGACCAATGCTTAACATAATCTCTATCTATAGACAAATTCACTTACATACCAAGCGTTTTTTATAGTTAGAAAATCAATCACTTCTTTGAATGGTTTATAATAATTAAATCATGTGGTTTTCTAGTTATATAAAAAATAGGTTAAAAATTCAAAAATATAAATTTTGATTTACAAGTAAATTTGCATACAAAAATTATTTCGAGTGTTTTAGAACGATTATTTAGATTCCAAAAAACGGAGATATGAATTTATATCGCTGATCGACATATTAACATAGCCTCGCTCTATCTTTCCAACTCATAATTATCTCAGATTGTGCATAAATAAATCTATGTATAGTGTATACAATTGCTTTTACTCTCACTGTTTTGAATTATTTGAACGGGTTGATGATCGATTCTTGAGCCATGGATCACATGACACGTAGGAAACATCAAACGCTTTAATAAAATGAGAAAAATATGTAACGTAAAACAAAGAAACAATTAATTACTGATGGCTTATTGGTTGCTCTACAAGTGTCTAATGTTTGAGGTTAAATTTTTTGGGAGGACAGTGAATTATATTTTAAATTTATATTTGATTGCGGAACTTTTATTTTTTATTTTTAGTTACTGAATTCTAATGTTTGATCATATTTGACTACTCTGTTATTTTTCTCATCCAACATGACCCTATATTAAAGTTTGGATATATTTTTTTCTATAAAATTTTAAAATATAACAATATGACGCACAAATTAAGTGATCAACTATGAATTTAAAGTATAGTTTGACCTCTAGAAAATTTATCCAATTTTAATTCCCTTGCAATATTTAATTGTCCGTGAGGAAAAAACCTATAAACAGAAAAACAAGAATCTTGGTGAAGGTATGGACGTTTATATTCAGGGGCGGATTTAAGTGCAACCAGGGGGTCAACTGAAAATAGTGTTTTTAGGCTAAAATTTTGTTAATATGACATCCTTGGATAAAATTTCCGACTCTCTGGATTGTCTGATTACTTTTAATTGAGAAAAAAATATTTAATATCATGGATAATGAAATAATTATGCAAAAATTTTAAAATATGAAGTCTCATAAAGATAACTTTTTTTATCACTATGATTATTTATTATTTTAACTTTTATTTTTTGTTATTTTTAATATATAAAAGATATTATTTTAATATTTTTATTGAATACCCGATTAATTAATGGGTTTGAAACCGATAAGCTACTGAATCTGATTACCGACCTCTGACCAAAATCCTGCATCCGCCCTTGTATATCTACATAGGGTGTTTACCTTCATATAAAAAGATTAAAGTAGAGACTTCTATATTTGAAAACAATAAAGAGATTGTGTATAAATTAGTAGAATATGCTCAACTTGCTCATTATCTATCTCCATATAGTGAGTTTTTTGAGGTCGGTATGGCGTGAAAAAACACAATTGCAAATTGAATTCCTTAGCCTAGTTTCGGTCAAAAATAGGGATATAATCTCTTTAAATATATTTTGAATGTTCCTTTAGAAATTTTGCCTCTCCATTATTAAATGTCACAGAGCGACCGGTAGTACTGAAATTTACTCCATACGTTATTACAATGAGTATGAGAGCGCCCAACAAAAAAAAAAATATGAACATATGCAAAATGAAAATTATTGTATGAAAATGCGTATTCAGTCCGGTCCCAGTTTTTTTTTTTCTTTCTTTCTTTTTCCCTATTGCACCTTCTTCTAATTAGCAATTAGTAATGGGATATTGAGACTTCGAGAGATAGTGGCATCCCACATTATTGAGTGAAGGATATAAGTGAATGGTAGTCATTTCACCACGTAGCACAATTCTATGAGAAAAATAAACGTTTTAATAAGCTTTTAACGTCCGTAGTTCCATAAACTATTTTGATGTAGGCATGATATAAATAATGAAGCTCTGCCCCATAAATGACTCTCAATTAAATTTTATATGTAGTGATGATATAAAGAATGAAGCCTTCGCCCGATAATATCTGTCTATTTACTTTTTGATGTAAGCACGATATAAAGAATGAAGCTTTGCTCAATAATATAAATCTCAATTAATTTTTTGTTTTATGTAATTGATTTGATATTAGGAGGACAACAAATAGATGTACATAAGATATATAGAAAGACAAAAACAAAAACAAAACACAAAACACAAAAATAAAAATAAAATAAAATAAAGGGCCACGTGATAATTCTAGAAATCTAGCTATCTCTGTCGCAGGAACACCTTTTAGCATTAATGCGAACAGAAAAGAGATAATATCAGAAATATACAAAAAAAACTCATGTGCTTAGTTATTAAAAAACTATAAAAAGATCAACTTATGAACTATTAATTAGGTGCAACTGATGACACATGACAACTTGACAAGCCACTGGAAATGACCATTGAAATTAATGTCAAATCCTCTGTATTTCCCCACCCAATAATATCTTTAAAATCATTTTTTAAATCTTGACATTCAAATCTCGTGCCGGACTAGAGAGGTTAATATAGAAAAAGAGGAAGAAGAAATTTAAATGTTTACTTATAGATTTGTGAGGAAGTATTCATTTTTATTATGAGGATGAATTATTTTAATAACAAGCTTGTTTCGTAAATGATGTAGTAGCTCAAGTGTTAGTTATTTAAGATGACCTCTAAGAGATTATGAATTTTAATCTTTATAGATATAAAATGAAATTTATAAATTAGACTCATCTTTTTCTCAAAAAAAAAACAACAAGCTTGTTTCACAGTTATTACTATATCAATTAAACATGTTATTGAAATACTAAATATAAACTTATTTACATTTTATAAATTTTAAATAGCTTAAGCATTAGTTTTAATAATATTTGGAACTTGCTTGATAATTGTACTGGAAAAAGGACGGCTAAAAATTGATAACACTATATAAATCATGTGGAATATATTTATCATTTTATTTTAGAACTTCTGACGATTTGCTTGTTATTACAATTTTACAAAATGGGTTACTATAAAGAAAAAAATATTGATAAAAATGATACATGGTATAGATGGCACAGTGTTATACTGGGTTATTTTTATAAAAAAAATAAGAAAATTAAAATTATAAAAGTTTTTTTAAAAAAAAATATAAAAAAAGGTCGCAGGATTCAGTCCCCGACCTAAGTCTCAGCATTAACTTCCGAGGACCGAGGCTCATAATTTTTTCTTCATTTATTGGAATTTAATGTTGTTATGCTTTTTAAAAAGTTAACAAAATACTCTATAATATATTAAAATTTCATAAACTTTGGAGTAAAACTCCGAAATACAGAAAGATCTTTGGTCTGTTACTTTTACTCGTATTTTCTTAGGTGAACTTTTGTGGACGCACGTGCAAATTATTTGAAGAATTGTACGTGTGAAATGTTTTTTGATTGTAGGCTGACTATCCTTGATGATGACATGTGAATGAAAACCAAATCACTGAAAAAGCTTGAACACCAACATTTTTGGATGATCTTGGTGTACCCTTATTATAAGGGCAAATATCGCTTTCCAAGTTGCATGTGTTTCTGTTTTTCTCAAACAAATCTTATTTTGTATCTTTTAAGGACATGTATTTTCCAATAGGAAAAAAATGAATTAGCAAAAACAAAAAGGGCTCCTAATATTCCACTGTTTGACCATCCCTTGAAAAAAAAAATAATTGGAACATGACAAATACATAATTCTTTTGGGTAAAAGAAAACATGACGTGGTCTGTTTATGACCAAATTAAATAACTGAAGTTAACAAACAAAACCGAAGGATAATATCAGACTGAAATCAACAGTCAGAGAAGACTGTTTCTCATGATAGAGAGGTTTGACTCCATTTTTCCAATTCAAAACTAAGAACACAGGCCTTCTCCTTCTGCATGAAGCTCAGTATAATATAAGGTTCCTGTTCTGATAAGGCTGTTTGACTATTTGACCGGGCCTCACGCTTGACACTTCTACCCTTCAGAAAGACTAACCTTTGACCATTTGTCCCCAACCAATAATATACGAAAATTTATGCGGTAATATTCCAAGCAGAACAAAACTAGTGTATGTTGTTTGTTTTTTCTGGTTATAGGATGATGAAATCGACAAGATGTTGTAGTTGGGCCATCGCTTGTTCTAAGGTATAAATAAATACCTGCTCGGATGAAGATCCTTAGATATTGGGCCGAGCCTGGGGCCGTGTATTTTTTTCAATACGAGGATATATAAATGGCCCCAGATTATGGGTCGCTGCCACATCAGCCCACTACATTGTTCAATGAAAGACACATCACTGAGTCAGAAGTCAGAAGGTTTAATTGCTTAGCTGGAGGAAGAGAAGCTACGGAAAAGGGGACCACATGCCAGCGACTCTTGCTGCCGTCGCTGCTCTGTCAGTGCTGAGGCAGTCTCTCTCTTGGTTCAGATACAGACAAGCACATCTCCCGAGCCAGAACTTATCCATAATCTATCTCAAATAGGAAAATACATAACTCGAGTTAATTCTCTTAGCCGCTGCACAGAATGGCACAGAGTTTCTCTACCGAAGAAAGAGGCCCCATCTCCATCCACGCAGAAAAAGCGGGCAGTCAGAACTCAGAAGAGAGATTGTCGCAAGTGCGCACCGCGGTGACCACACCGTTCCCCTCCCCATCGTTTTCCTCCCAGCACCCTATCGCATTTGGCCTTTTTCAATCAGCTCCGATAACTCGCCAAAACCCAAACCCACCTAAATCCTCCCTTCCCCGAAAACTTAGGGTTTCTAACAACCCCCCGAGGAGTCGTTCCTTCTTCTTTTCCCGTGGAGCAGTTGATCTCTGAGCTTGAAAGCTTGGAGCTTTGTTTCACTTTCGCTCTTCTTAGTTGCATGATGGTGGGGGGCTTGGATGGAGACTAGAGAAGGCGGGGCCCTTCGCGCAGAAGATGGTACGAGTTTGGTTGCCGTGATGCCGAGCTTCTCTTCTTTGCTTCCAGTGGTTCAATCAGTGTATGCCGTTTTTTTTTATTATCTAACTAGCATCTCTGTTTCCTTTTGTACTTAGTTTGTTGTTAAGGAGTAGATTTAGTCGCTGTAGAAATGATGTACTTCTTTTTTCAGAGTGGCTGCCCTTTAATGTACCGATATTTTTGTTATTGTGTTTGAAAATATTAAGAACTGAAGACTATGCACTCAGGGAACACAAGTACTGCACGGTGCACCACTTAGCATTCTGTACTTGTGGAAACAACTTTGTTGAAGTTCAACAAGTAAAAATAGTAATGCTTCGGTTTTTGTGTAATTGTTGCTAGTAATATTGCCCATTGTTCACTAGGCACTGATATCTTAGATCGGTATTGTACAATGTATTCCAAATTATTGATCTAATTCTCTGTCATAGTGTACAAGACAAAAGAATTCTTCCAAGGATCTCTAATTTTGAGGCAATAGAAAGGTCATTTGGAATCCAGGTAGAAGATATCCCTGGTCAAACTAGAAGTATGCGTTTTTTTTTCTCTTTTCCTCCAATTATTTCCATTTTGTATCATTAAGGTCACCTCTACTGCTACTGTATGACTTATTTTTATTTAAATCCTTATTTCACAGACCCTTTACTTAATATAAGATCACCAATACAAAGCAATCCTTCTGAGCCATCTCAGATTCGTGCACCTAACCAGGTGATTGTCTGTTCATGTGTACATGGTTTAGCTTTGTAAAATATCGTGTTAATTTTGGTTTATTAACACTGACTACCTTGATTTTATGGTCTCCAAAGAGTTTCACCTTAGCAGAAGTCTCACCATCATCTTGGCTTGCACCTGTCAATTTGGGTCCACGATCCAACCTGGCAAACGCACCTGGTTTCCATTTTGAAAATTGGGGCGAGTCCAACATGGCTGAAGGTAGCCCTAGAACGGACACATCTACAGATGTTGATACTGATGAGAGAAACAATAGAGTAATATGGATTATCTGTCTTTTTATTTGTGAAAAAATATAGACATTTTGCAAGTTCCCATTATAATTTTGGATGTTATCTGTGCAGCTAGAACAAGGACAACTTGCATTGGTGGCTTCTGATTCTGACAGGTCGAAAGATAAATCTGGCGACCAAAAAGTAATGACTGAGAATCTGAGATTTCCTTGTTGATTATGGATTAAGTGTCATTTCTGTTTGTTGTACATTAGCTGATTGATGCTTTCATATTTTGCAGACACTTCGGAGGCTTGCTCAGAATCGGGAGGCAGCAAGAAAAAGCCGTCTCCGAAAAAAGGTATTTTTTATTTGCGAAGAAAAGAAGCAAGTTTGTTAAGTTGCTGCTTACAAGGCATATCACAAATTATCTAACAAGAGGTTACTAGCTGAAATCCTGTATGCTACTTGCAACTCAATTATTTACTTTTGTTTACTGTAGTAGACTCTAATTTTTCATAGAGTTACTACAACTATGAATGCATTTTCAATTGCACTTTAAACTATATGCAAACATCGTTCTTCTAAGTCTTTGTGTTTATTTGTCCTTTTCATTTTTGTGTTTGATTATTTGTTTGTTCATTGATTTATTTTTGTTTCAAAGGCATATGTTCAACAATTGGAGAATAGCAGACTCAAGCTTACCCAACTTGAGCAAGAACTGCAGAGGGCCCGCCAGCAGGTAATCTATTTCCAATCACTTTTCAGAAAAAAAAAATTGATATCAAGGATTTCTCTCTATTTGGAAGTTATGCTTTGCAACATCACCGTGTATATGTATTTGTTTAAACGTTTGTAGGGGATCTTTATCTCTGGTTCTGTTGATCAAACTCATGCTATGAGTGGAAATGGTAATACCAATTTCCTATTGTTCTCCCTTTTATATATGTAACACAACTGTAAATTATTTAAAACATGTGTGCCTTCTTACAGGTGCGTTGGCGTTTGACATGGAATATGCTAGGTGGCTAGAAGATCACAACCGCAAGATAACTGAGCTCAGAACTGCTGTTAATGCACATGCAGGTGATACAGATCTACGTGCAATTGTTGATGCAATAATGACACATTATGATGAGATATTCAGGTTAAAGGGGGTAGCTGCAAAAGCTGATGTATTTCATGTGCTCTCTGGTATGTGGAAGACACCTGCTGAGAGATGTTTCCTTTGGTTGGGTGGTTTTCGCCCCTCTGAGCTTCTAAAGGTACAAAATTTATGCATATGATAGTTCCTGTTAGTTATGTTATTGATGAAATTTTGCGTGAATAGCAATGTGAGATTACTGTCGGTCTTATCTTTCGTGAATCTGTGTGCACATATTGTATCCAATATGATGTGAGTGTGGTGATGCGGTGATTTTTAAAAACTTAAGGTTATGGGTGTGGCTGTGTGTATACATTATTTTTTAATTTTTTTATTCTGTTGAAACACATGCACGCATACATATTTCAATTCCTTTTTTCCCTCTTTTGAATATAGAGTATGATACTTGCTAAATTTGTTGAACCTCAAACATAAGTACAATTATATGGAGATATATGAAATATGTAATTCGCAACCTCAAACTTGAAACTAAGATATATGGGGAAAAATTTAAAAATGTTTCTACACAAAATTAAATGTACTTCTGGACAGCTGAAAAACATCCTATTAAGCATTTATGGTATATATCATATATGAACTACATAATTGCCAAAAAAAAAAAAAAATTAGAAAGGAACAAATGGATAAGGATGAAATCTGGAGCATCTTTACCAGCGGCTCCATGGTTTCACTATTATTTGCAAAGCTCCTGACTGATCTTCATATTACAGTGTTTTTTTTGAAATTTCCGTTGGTTGATATGTACAACCAGCCAAATCCTTTAGGTATCCGTCCAAATAAATATTTGAAGATTACAGTGCACCAGCTGGCACATCAGCGTTTTCATCTTCGTAGCATCAAATAAGAGACTTAAAATTAAGTTCATGCTGGTGATTTGTCTTTTGGCTTCATTTATAATTTTGTACTATCTAGTGATGCAACAATATAGTATGTGAATTGAGAAGATGCCTTAGTTGCAGTTGATGTAGATTAGAGAATCCTGTGTTTACTATTTCTTTTTTCTTCTTTCTCATGTAACCATACTATGAGTTTGGCTAGAAGCAGGAAAAATATTCTCTGAAAATAAGGACTACAAAGTTCGAACAACAAACCAACAAAGGTGTTCCTCAAACTTTATTAACAAGGGTTTCTTATTTGTAAATTTATGCACTCTAATTGTGCATGTTACACACATTTATGGACGAATTACAAATTTGCAGCTACTGAGCACCCAGCTGGAGCCACTGACAGAGCAGCAGATGTCTGGCATTTGCAACCTGCAGCAATCATCTCAACAGGCTGAAGATGCACTTTCACAAGGGATGGAGGCATTGCAGCACTCTCTGGCTGACACTTTGGCTGGGTCGCTTGGCCCCTCTGGGTCTTCGGGCAATGTGGCGAACTACATGGGCCAGATGGCGATGGCCATGGGCAAACTTGGCACTCTGGAAAATTTTCTTCGTCAGGTATTTAGCTACTCTCTCAAAGAAACTATATTGGATGTGTTTGGATTTTGATCTGGGTCAAGTGATAAACCAGTCGCTATGAACCTGCTATGCCTGGTTCTTTTAAGCCTCAACAAGGCGTTTAATTTATTCTGATTGTCTGCAGACATTAAGCATGATATTTCCTCGATAGTCATCTGTAACTGATTATACGTCTTTTTCTGTAGAAGGTCATTTCATCTTGTAAGGGTATCATCACTACATTGTGCAGCTTATCTACACTGGTTTTATCTGTTCTTTTTACTGGCTTGTACCTTTTCCAGACATACCAAACATAGTCGTAAATGTTCAGTTGCGGCCTTGTGGCAGAACTCATTTACCTTGTCATTTTGCATGGTCAAGAAACATACATTAGAGCTATGATATCTATAAACTTATCAAGATACAAATGCATTTTTCATTTGTTTATTGCAGGCCGACAACTTGAGACAGCAGACGCTGCAACAAATGCAACGTATATTAACAACACGTCAGTGTGCAAGGGCCCACCTTGTGATAACTGATTATTCATCCCGTCTCCGTGCCTTGAGTTCTCTGTGGCTTGCTCGGCCTCGAGAGTAGAAATTTAAAAGGTGGAGAAATTGGGTTTTAGTTCCGTCACGCGCATATGGGTGTCTTCTTGTGTGCGAGTGGTCATGCTTACAATGTACATTATTTGTTGTAACTTGTAACTGTGTTATTTTAATACATGCTTTGTAACGCTTCCTGGAGAATACACCTAGAAATGACATGAAGTAGCACCTTGATTCCGTTATGGAGTTGTGTAGAAGGATTAGGAAACAAGGCATACGACTGTATTGAATAGTGGATTGAAGATTAGTGAGCAAGCAGTATAGTTGTGTATTCTCAACAGTGTTGTTGTCAACGTACGAAATAGAGACATAGTTTAGTATTGTTAGACATGCAACTAATATTTTTTTTAAATTTATTTTCCTGTTTTGTATCTTGTCGAGTTGTACTAGTATTAAACTCTGATTTTTTGTTTCTGCATATGGCTTCCCAAGTATAAACTAAAGCAGAGCCAAAATGCTCAATTATCACTACCCGGATATTAGCTTGTCACGTGTGGGTTAATTTGTGACATCCTTTTATTAAACAAGGATTTTTTTCCGTTGACATTTACTTGGAAGCGATTGTTGTTGCTACGTTTTTATGCTCGATACCAGTTGTGCTGCCAAGTTGCACAATAGGTAGCACAACTGAATAAGACCTTTAATCTGTTTCACTGATCATAGATAGATAAAGCTGGTGAAAAAAATCTAAAACAAGATCAGAATTAGGAATGTCTAAAATAGAAGTATAAAACCGAAAGGTAGCAGTGAAAGCAAGACAAATGGAAATCCATAAAACACGGAAGAAAAAAAAAAGAAAAATCATCTCCCCTTTTTAAATGTTTAAACTCCCAAAAGCAAATTGGAGGGTGTGTGTTTCCAAGTATCACACCACCTCCCTCCCCTTTGGTACCTCCCTCCCCTTTGGTATCGACTAGTGTTTTGCAAATGGTCCGGACCGGTTTAAATCCGAGTGGTCTATGGTCCACACGGGATGGGTCTAACAAGCTAAATTCGAAAAAATCGAATCCGTCCCACCGTTGGCCCTCGGGAATCTATTAATTCCCATGAGAAAACCGCTTTAAAACTGTCAATTCGCGCTGCCAGCCCAAAAATTGCGGTCCGACATTTTAAAATTGCGATCCGCAATTTTGGTATGGGAATGCTTTTAACTTGATTTCTTCGTGTAAATCCGACCCATCTCGTTCCAAGCATTATTTCTCATGTTAACATCTTTGTTTACACTCAATGACCTGCAAAATAATAAGAAATGCAGCAGTATCTCGAACTCGATATAAAAACTAAATAAATTCTTAACAATTAACATAAAATGCATAGTTTTTGAGATAAAACCCTAATCGAATATAGTATATAAATGAGGCTTATCAAATTCCCCCAAACTTAAACCTTGCTTGTCCCTAAGCAAGATTCAGTCGGAGACCTAGGGTGCATCTCTAAACTAAGCAAAGTTCCAAAGAAATCTAACCTACATGCAAAAGGTCGTGAGTTGTTTGAAAAAGAGGTGACTAACCCTAAGACAAATCCTTTCAAATTTGTTCGGTCATTAATTGTAGTTTTTGGGAAAAGCTTTGGGAATTGTTCGTTATTTCCGACTTCACACGTAGTGTTTTACTCGAGGATTTTTACCTCGGACTCCTACTTTCAATGTAATACCCTAGAATCTTTCCAAAAATGATGAATACTTAAGTTTTTTCTTCCCCTCAACTATGAAACGAGACCAAGAAAATCCATAAAAGAAAAAAAATGACAATGTTAATCCTGAACCTCGCGCGGGTTATTTTTGTGTAGCTCAAACCTTTATTAAGAAACCCTAATTGCGCACATGAGGCTACCTCGTGCCGTGTTGGGGGTTAGGGAGTTCCATAATACCACCCTAGCATAATTGAGGCTTAATTTGATCTTATTTGAATCAGAATTTTTCTTTTTATTTGTTTGCGAATGTCACGGCATGTGTACTCTTAACCATGGTGCCTCGATAATTTGGACCTTCTAAAGATTTACATATCGATTTTCAGGTCCTTTTGATTTTTTTTTAGAAGCACCGGTCGACACTTGCCATAAGCACTCTTTCTTAATTAAGTTTTTCATTTAAAATAAACAAACAAATTGGATTTCCAAGGTTTGATAAAAAAATTTGAGAGGACGTCAATTCTTGAACACTCATCATTCTAGAAACTTCCTAGGACATATATTTTTTTTTTCTGATTTTTCGGACCCGAGAACCCTTTTCATTCACCACATGTTATTTTAGAAAAGTTTGTATATTCCCGAATCAATTTCTCAAAATTTCCAACAAGTCTACTCCTTTGCCAAAATTTCCCTTAGGGTTTTTCAAAACTTTTTTGCAAAATTACCCACTAAAATTTGAATTTCTAAAAAAAAAAAAATTTTTTGCAACAATCTTAATGCAACAATAATAACAACTACATGCTATGCAGATACAAGTAAGTTCCAAATACTCCCCCAAACTTAAATCAAGCATTGTCCTCAATGCGTGAAAGAAAAAAGAAAGGTATAAAGAACTTACAATGGAAGAAGACAATGGAGGCGGGCGGGGTTGAGGCGGGTGCCTCAATCTCTAGGCGGGGGTTGAGGTTTGGAGAAAAAGTAGCTTAATCCCTCCTCACTCGGTCTTTTTCGTCCACAACAAACCCATTTCTTCGTCACTTTGAGAGCACTCAGCCAGTCGGTTTCACATTTCTTTAGTAATCTTTTATGCGATGTCTGAAAACCATTATCTTTTGCCCTACCAGTGCTCACTGAGTCATCGTGCTTTATCACTATTTTTCTTGATTTTTCCTTCATAATCTCATTATGTTTCTCCTTTGTCAGTGGATTAAAGACTTCAACCCTTAGAGTGGATGGTAGAGGTTGTAGCTCGACCTTGGGTGAGATTGGAGGGTTTTGGGTCGAGTCTGAACCTTCTGAAGTTAAAAATGTGATAGCTGGGCAAAATTGCGGACCGCAAATTTCGGACTTCAGACCGCAATTTTGGCTCTGGAATTTTCTGTCTCCGTTTGTGCACTTTTTGCGGTCCGCAAATATTTCCTTCGGTCCGCAATTTTGAAAATTTTTTTCGCTCTCTTTGTTTCGTGTCTCTTTTCTTCAGATTTTGAGATTTCCAACTCCATTTGTTCGAGAAAACTTTCGAATTCCTTGTCAGCGGGATACGTGATCAATCGGTCAATCGGATCATTGACTGATAATTTTTCAAATTCTTCTTTTACAATCACATCAATCTTGTCCACCTTGCAAAAATTACCATCATTAGCGGGGTATTTCAAAGGTTTAAACATATCGAATTTGACTTTTTCTTTTCCGATCTCAAATGTGAGTTTTCCCCCTCTAACATCTATTTGGGTGCTGGGCGTATTCAAGAATGGCCGGCCAAGAATTAAAGGTGTATTGGGGTCCTCATCCATTTCAATTATGACAAAATTTATGGGAATGTAAAATTTCCCCACTTGAAGCGGTAAATCCTCAACTTGCCCCATCGGATATTTTAATGATCCGTCCGCCAATTGTAAAGAAATTTTTCTAATTTCCTTCTATTGGACAAGATATCTTTCAAAAACTTTGCATAGGTCGGCATTTTAGTGACAACATCGGTGAATGGGATGCTGACATTCAATTTCTTTAACAATTCAACAAACCTAGTATATCATGGGAACTTGAGGTGTACTGAGGATGATGCGGTATAGTAAATGTAGGAGTTTGTTGAGGTTGATAGTTAAGATTTTGCGGTATATAAGTTGATTGAGGATGGAGTGGGAGGTTTGCATATCGTAGATAATAAGGAGCGTTAGTAGAGGTGGCAAAATCTGTCCCGACCCGAGAAACTTGCCCGGACCCGAGAAATCTGTTCGACCCGCCCGAACCCGAACCCAACTCGACCTGATTTTTTCATAAAGTCAAACTGACCCGAACCTGACCCGGACCCGAACGACCCGAAACCCGAGATGACCCGAAACCCGACCCGATCCGAACCTGAACAACCCAAAACCTGAGATGACCGGAGATTAAACAACCCAAAACCCTACCTGACCCGATTCATGCTGCATATATGTATCTAATTACTTTAAAATTATACTGTATAAATATTAAAATTCTCTTTATAAATTCAACTTATACTTAGATGTCAGTATATTTTGAGGGTGGTCGGATTAAACACAGGTTTAGAGGAGGACCGAGTTAAGCACGAGTTTCATAAACAATGATTGATTGTCTGTTTATTTTAACATAAATTAATAAAAAAAAATTTTATCAATATAGCACGTACAAATAGTTGTATGTACAATTTTGATAATTTTAATTAAGTCATAATTTTTAATTTTTGAAAATCAGCTATAAAAGTAATAATAATATATTCAATACTTGAACATCATTTTAAAAAATAAAAAAACGGTGACTTAAAAAGCTCAAAACACTCTAAATTTTTGCATCCCACAAGATTTTCATATAAAAATTTAATAAGCATGATAAATTAAAATTTAGTGATGATTTGATATACTTTTTGAGTTAAACTTATAGAAGACTTCAGTGAACTTAACCTCATGGTATCTTTACTCTCTCTCTATATATATATACATAGAGAGAGAAGGGATCGGTTGACAATGGGTTATTTTGACAATCTTGACAATGAACCTCTAAATAAATACAAAACAAATCTTAAAAATGAAATAGAATTTATAGATGTGTTCTTCTACCTTTAGATTGATGGTAATTCAAATTTCATTATCGTTTGATAGTCCATCAAAGACCATCAAATTTTCATGCAATTTACAACATTTCTAATTTAATGGTCTTTGATGGACTAGCAAACGATAATAAAATTATAT
The DNA here is from genome assembly GCA_037127355.1 of Schoenoplectus tabernaemontani. Taxonomy (NCBI): domain Eukaryota; kingdom Viridiplantae; phylum Streptophyta; class Magnoliopsida; order Poales; family Cyperaceae; genus Schoenoplectus; species Schoenoplectus tabernaemontani. The sequence goes on from CM073747.1 coordinate 6,960,245, forward strand.
GAAATTTGAATGACCATCAATTTAAAAGTAGAAGAACATATCTATAATTTTTTTTATTTTAAGATTTAATTTATATTTATTTAGAGTTTCATTATCAAGATTGTCAAAATAACTCATTATCAATGGATCCTCACTCATATATCTATATATATTGAGAATTTATATCTAAATAAAAATATTTCGAATAATAATAATGTCTAATAATAAAAATTTATATGTCATAAATTAAAATTATCATAAAAAAATGTATATTAATCAGAATTATCATAAGTAGTATGTCTTCAGTTTGTTAATAAAATGAATGAAGTATATCGACTTAAAACTGATCTGACTAGACCCAAATTTATTAATCATATCCATATTATTTGAAAATTCAAATTGATTATAATATAATTCATAATCTAGACCTAATATTGTCTAAAATGAATTTCTAAAAAAAAATTAAGTCTTGACGACCTAAAATCCAACCCGACCCAAAATTCGACCCGATCCAAAATAAAACATCATAAAAAAGAACCCGACCCGCCCACCCGACCCGACCCGAAATAAACCGAAACCCGAGATTACCCGATATCAGATGATCTGAAACCTAACCCGACCCAGACCCGAATGACTCGAAACCCGAAATGACCTGAGCTACTAATAACCCGAAAAAACTCGACAATATTCGACTCAAAACCCGACCCGACCTGAATCTGATTGACCCGAACTAGACCCGTGACCCGGTATTTTTTTTGTCAAACTTACCGACCCGACCCGTCCAAAACCCGAACCCGACCCGACCCGCCCGAACCCGAACCCGACCCGACCCGCCCGATTGTCACCTCTAAGCGTCAGCTTGTGGATAATATTTTGAGAGATTTGTATTATCAACTACATCTTCACCAAAAAATATCCACACTCAACCGGTGCATAAAATCATCCACGGGATTAGGAGGAGTTGCCATTTCTATACAAAAATATAAAATAAAGAATAAAATTTGATGAAAAAAGAATATAAGAAAAAATATCTAGTTAAAAAATAAATTAACATTCTAAATAAAATTCTAACAAAAAAATTGAATTTCATATAATAAATAAATTTACAAAAAAATTCAACATTATAATAAATTTCTACTTAAAAAATAAAAATTTAAGATTCTAAAGAAATTTCTAACAAAAAAATGAATTTAACATAATAAATAAATTTACAAAAAAAATTAATATTCTAAATAAATATCTACTTAAAGAATAAATTTAACATTCTAAAAAAAATTCTAACAAAAAAATGAATCTAACATTAAATCTAATATTATAAATCTAATATTATAAATCTAACAACATGAAACTAAAATATAATATTATAAGAAAAAATGAATTTCTATAAATAAAAAAATACAAATAAAAATTAGATTTTTACAAATAAACTAATTTCTATAAATTTTAAATAAATAAATTATGAATAAAATCTAAAACATGAACTAATTTCTATAAATAAAAAATTACAACGAATTAAAATTAAAAACTAATCTTGAAGGGGAAATATTATCGCAACGATGGAAATGGAAAATGGCGAATACCGAATATTATCCTTCTACCTTCTTCGATTAGTTAATTTTTTTCAATGGAATAATAATAAATTAATAATTCTAAAATATTTTTTATTTTTTGGAATAAGAAAATTAAATTTGAGAATTTGAGATTAAATGAAAATTTGAAATGTGATAGTTTGAGAAGAGGAGAATTAAATTTTGATGTTTTTTGAGATGATAATGGGGGTATATTTATAGATATTTTTGGGATGAAAAATTTCAGAATTTTTGAAATTTTTTTATTTTTCCTGCAAAGTTTGAAAAAAAAGTGTTTTTTTTTTTTATTTTGATAGTTTGGTATTTTTTTTTTGGGGGGGGGGCTAGCACATTTTATTTGAATTTTTGCAGTTGGATGGGATGGGGGGCGGGGCCACCCAGTGTCAGGGTGGGCGGTTGGGGGGGCCGGTCCGGGACAGGTGGGGGTGGGGGACTGTCCGGTCCCGCACGGTTCACGGGACGGTCCTGTTCGGTCCACGGGTCCGCATGGGACGGGTCTACATCGTTCAGTTTTGGATGAAGGAGAACCGATCCATTGTTGGACCGGACCAAGATAAGGCACAGAATGGGCACGGGTTTGTCCACGGTCATGGATCGGTCCTGGACGAGTTGGACCGGCCAATCCATTTCAAAACTCTAGTATCGACTTATGACGTATCTCAAGGAAGTGCAAAGGAGAAAAAAACATCTGAGCTTAAAAATAAATTTTGTTTTTCTTTCTTTTCACTTCGTTTTGGATCTAGTTTTCAAGCTAACTCCAGTTTACATTCCGGACAATGTACAAGCCTTAATGTTAAGATTCTTTCTTGTTGATTTCTTATGAATATAATTTTCATATTGGGATTTTTTTTTCTTTTCTATCAATCATATTGGGACATTGTTAAAAATGATGTTATGACAATTGTTCATACTTTCTATCATAATGTACTAGATATTTCTAAACTTAACATGGTTACTATTTGTTTAATTCTAAAGAAGAAAGATGCTAAATTGATTAGTCAATTTAGACCCATTAATTTGATTAATTATAGTTCAAGATTATTACTAAACTTCTTTCTAATAGCCTTGTCCCTATAATGAACAAGTTAATCTCTCCTACACAAATAACATATATTAAAGGGAGAAATATAATGGATAATGTGATAGTTACAATAGAAGTGTTACATTATGTAAAAAAATGTCTATTATTTAAAATAGATTTTGAGAAAGAATTTGATAGAGTTAATTGGGATTAGTTGGATAATTATAAAATTTCTATGAAAAAATCAAAGAAAGAAATGAAAAAACAAAAGTTAAAACTTCAAATGCGTTTTTGAACTTGAAGATGATATTTTTTTGCCCTAAAAATGGCACAATAGTCATTAACCCTGTAGATCTCGTCGTAAGTTTTACGTGGCCGTGTAGCACGTCTCAATCGGAGTTTCCTACCAAAAATTATGATCGTTGAAGTTGAGATGGTCCGATTTTGATTTTTATTTCTTCTCTCTTATTTCTTTCTTATTTTTCTCTCATTCTCTCTCACCTCTCTTTTTATATAAGAAAATAGATGACAAGGGGTTGTTAATTCATGAGATTTAGTTTTTAAATTTTAATTTTTGGATCGTTGTATTGGGTGTTGTCTAAAATGATTTTTTATTATAGTGAAAATATGGATTAATGTACTCAGTGTTAATATTTTTAATATTATATTTTAATTATTATAATATTATGTCTTTTATTATTATTTCACATAACAAAATGATTAGATAAATATTTAAAAACAAACTAAACCAAAAAATAAATATTTTAAACATAACAAACTAATAAAAATTATTAAAATATAAATTCAATCCCTTAATGAATTTAAGTATATAATTACATATAACAAGATAAGTAAATAAATAATTTAAAATAAGGTAAATTAAAACTATAAATATTAAAACCTATTAAACTAGCATAAAATAGATAAGGAGAACAGGCACTACCAAGTTTTAAGTGTGGGTTGCGTAGTCATGGGATCTTACAGGATCAGAATTTCTTAGATGTGAAAATCTAAAAATTTTGAAGTGGAAAACTTTGTGGAAATGAGAATATACAAAAATAAATATTGGTATGCACGTTTGGTAGGTAATTTCATTCTTTTTTCTTTTAAAATGATTTGTAAATTCCAACTAATTTGTTATTATTCGGATTTCTTGGCTTTTTTCTATTCATCATTTACATTAATTTGGAACGACGATACTAAAGGAACTATTAGTGAAAACAAGCCATATTAATATACTTTAGCGCCTAGCAGTCTTAATACTTTGGTAGTTTCAGAGTTCAGACGCGATTCAAATTATCTACAGCCAATTTCAGCGTAGATTGGGGGGGAAAAAAAGAAAATCAGCGTTTTGGGAAAAGACAATCGAGTCAAGACTCAAGACTGTACCAGTGAATCATTTTTCATGTACCGTCACCGAATATTAAATGGAATTAAGTTCCCAGTGGAGCAGGTCCCAAAAGAGAATAAATGATCATTCTAAAATCCTTATCTGTACAGGTGGTATATACCACTTTCTGTGAAAAAATCCTTATCTGTATCTGTCAAAATAAGTCCGGAATTAAAACACAAAAAGGGAAACACTTAACGCAGTCGAAAAGATAAAAAAAATATTATGCATGTAGTTCATTTGTTCATGTTCTGACCAGAACGGGAAACAAACAGGCGGTACCAGAATTTAGATAATAGTTCCATAAGAATTTCAGAAATGCATGAAAAGAGGGACTTAGTCACTTAGGGGGTCGGCACAGGCTGCACACACACACTTCCTCGCAATCAGGTAATTGAGAAGTGAGAATTTTGAGTTCAATATGATTTTAATTTTTTGTTGAAGCAACGCCAAAGAGGAAATTAAGAAATGAAAGGTGACTTTCTGGAAATGTGCTGTTTGGAAAAAATGGTGAAGCATGTATGTCGTTCACATTTAGTATACCAGTATTTTTCATAATTCAAATAGTCACTCAATCAAAAGGATCCATTTAATCAAAAACAGTTTCAAAGAAGCTTAATTGACAATTTTGCAACCGTACCCAAAATTTATCATGAGATTCATTCTATTAGTTTCGATCAAAAGAACAAGCAAGGAATTGGAAACTACAGCACTAGATGAAATCTAAAGAGATTTGGAAGGAGTTTAAAATAAAAACAACGTACCTGAATGATAGGGAAAATTGATTTAAAAACTTGAAGATAGAACTGAATTTTCTAGCAGACTGATTATTGTATTGTTCATGATTCCACCCAAGGATGACTTTTAAGAATTCATTTAATTATATATATTCACCAAGATGAACATAAAAAACTTTTTTTTTTGGTTCTTTATAAAATTTGACTGAGTACTGTTACTGAACATAGATCAAACTTCTTTCTTTATTGAAATTATCCACTTAAAAATTTAAAAACCTTTGTTACAAAAGGAAATTAACTAAACAATACATTATCATAGTTTGACAAAGAATCACAAACATTAGAACCACAATTTATCGTACATGCATGAAATTAAAGCAATTGGAATCTAGATAAAATTAACACTCGATTGATATAATTTATGAGGTGAAGTCTTCAATTCAGTTCCAATTGTTAATAATGCAAAGACAAACTAATTGTGGCCACCAACAGCACTAACTCCAGCATCAGCTCCCAGACTAGCGCCGCCGTTTGAATCACCCACTCCGGGCATCAACACCAACATCCACTCCGCCACCGCTCCCGCTGCTGTTCCCGCCACCACCAACTTGAACATTAACCAGTAGCGGAGCTTCAAACACTATATATCACATTTAAGGGGGGCCAACCTTTATACTCTACGGTAATTTGTATTAATTATGAATTAATTACTTAGTAAGTTTTAATTTTAAGGGGGCCACAGCCCAAAACAAATGCATGAAGCTCCTGATTAACCCCAACTCCCACACCAAAACCATTGTTGTTACTATCGTCACCGAGTCCCCTTCTGCCCCCAAAACCTCCTTCAACTCCGAATTGACAAAGTTGGATTGTTATACCGAAAATGATGAACAAGACGAAGCAAGACATCTTACAGGAAGCCATTTTTTTTTTCTTTTTTCTCAATAATTTACTTGTGTTCTGTTGCTTGCTTACAGAACGCTCATTGATCATCCTTATATAGAGAAATGCATGTCAATGTTCGTCCACATCGATGTTTCCAATAGTTTGGATTTGTTTTTTTAACTAAAGTAAGAGTCACGAGTTGAGGACAATATACGTGGATTATTGATTTGGAGACAATCAAATCAATTACTATAATAGAAATAATAATAAATCATGAGGTGTGAAGCCATATTGTGTGCATTAGAATATAGTACAATGGATCTGGGATGTCTCCTGTAGTATACAAATTAATCCAAGATCATTCTGATTCACTCTTTATCTGCGTCTGTTATCTTCATCCCAAAAATATTCATAATTAACCTAAATGTTATTTATAACATACTTTGATATTGTTTATACCAAGTATACAAAATATTTATTAGTCTTCTCTGAATGTTCATCCTTACTCTTGTAATGTTGTATTGTTTCTCCTTTGAAGGTACTATGCAGGGAGGAGATGGAGACAGTTCATTATTTGGGCAATTTAATGAAATGCCCTTCTTCACAATTTTTTATAACAAAATACACTCTCCATCAAAATCTTTAACAAAACGCCACACATGCAAACCTAATTATTTATTCAAATCTATTCTTCTCATTTAATAACACATCTCTTAAGCTCATGCTTGTGTTTGATTATTTTTTAATCCAAATAATCAAATTTATCACAACCATGCAACTTTCTAATGACAAATCAACTTGTCATATGTTCATAAAAACAATCAAGTATCACACATACATAAAAACACAATCAAAAGAAATATTACATAATTTATATAAAAAGTGTTATCCATAACAAAAATAAAAAATAAAAAATAAAATATTATTAAGATAAAAATTAAAATATTATTATAAATGCTCATACATATTTAATGTAGTAACTTATTGTATTTTTTGTTAATGATAAATTTAAAAAACTGATGACCATTGTTAGGTTAACATACATAATGTAGTGACTCATACACGTCTCTTAAAAAACCGATGATAGTTGGTCCTTAAAATTTCCTCAATTATCTATATTAGTTTTTCTACAACAAAAGAACTTAAAATAAAACTATAATTATAAATTAATAATTAATTAAATTATAAAAACTAACATTTATGTAATTATTTCTCTTTTCAAAGAAGATAACATATAGACGGACTTGAAATAAAAGAATTGAGACACTATAATTAGTTATATTATGTAGTACATAATTATGTTAAACCGATGACCATAAAAACTGATGATTCATCAAATTGTTAATGTAGTGAGTTTAAGAGACTTATTATTAAATGAGAATAATAGATTTGGATAAATGATTAGGTTTGGATGGGTCCACAAGAGCATTTTGTTAAAGATTTTGAAGGGAGGGTATTTTGTTACAAAAATTTGTGAAGATGGACATTTTGTTAAATTGTCCGTTGTTATTTCAAAAAATTTCAAAGCCCCTTGGAAGTGGGAGATCAATACAAATTACTTACAAAAAGGAGCCAGGTTTATAAAAAATATTATTTTCTCTACCATGTTAAAATTCTACTGGAGCAAAAAGCAGACAAATTTTGTCGAGACTTGTGCTAGAGATTAACTTAGAAAAGAGCTTAATATAAATCCACGGCTCTTGACGCACTGATTTTGTATCAGCGCATAAGATAATAATATAATGAGGATCATTATTATCAAGTGCTAAATACTAATCGGTGGCAAAATCCAACTCGATGCGATTTTTTTTTAAAAGTTAAATTGATATGATCTGACTCTATTTGAGATTAAATGACGTACAATCCAATCAAAATCAATAAAATCTAAAAAAAATTAACATATAAATTTTTCTGATCTAATCCCAACTTGATTTAATCCCATCTGAAGCTGAACTCAATTGAATCAGTCTGTTTGCCATCTTTATAAATACTCAATTCACATCCGTTATCATACTTGTGACGGCGGAGCCCTATCATGAATCTATGGCAGGCGGGCCTACAAAATAAAAAATAAAATTTCACCTTCTATTAGCTAAATTTGAACCGTTTAAATTAAATCGGACCGTCCATATCAACCCATGGGTCCTGCGATGTCTTTTATGACAATGATCCATAAACCTAAATACTACAAATAATCCATTGCCTAATCCAGTTACCGCAGTCGAGAGGAGGATGGATTCTCTGTTTTGGTAGAACAAGCTCTGTTTTCTTCTCTGTTTCTCTCTAAAGTCTAAACTGAGTATATACAACAGTCGTGCAACCGTTATGAGTAGAAAAAAAATGATAAGATAGCATTTAATGTTATAGAGGTTACTGCAATATGGGAAGTTCTGATAAATATTCCGGTAATTATATGTAGAATGAATGTTCCATCCTTGCAAAAATCAAATAAAGCAGCGAAACATTACAAAATATATCCTGATTTAACATAAATGCATATTACAAGGCCACATTATTTTTTTTAAACAAAGAAAAACACCTTCAAGCAGCTTGAACTCCCGCCCTTTAAAAAACAACCAAGCGCTTAATTACCATGCCAACCCATATGCTTTACAAATTACAAATATGAATTAAAAAAGTAGAACCACAATTATCCTCCGTAGATGCCATAAATTTAATCACTAAAAAGCTAGATGAATTTAACAACATGATTGATATAATTTTTGAGGTGAATTCTTCAACACAAATCCAGGAGCTAGTGATTCAAAAAGGGACTAATTGTGACCACCGCCGGTGACACTAAATTTTAGTATTGTATTTCCTCCTCACATGGAAATAAAAAAAATATAAACACCATAATTGTACACAATAAACAATCAAGAGATGATTTGGCAAGATACATGATGTAAATATTATTTGTACTTGAATTTCTTAATTAATATATAATTTATGCTAGGCATGAACACGGAAACTAACATAATTTATATGCTACGCTCTTGGTTCAAAACGTATATACAGAGGCGAGGCAGAAACTTGTTATACAGGAATCAGTATCTTGAGTTTTTAATAGTGTAAAATGTTGTAAACATATGGGTTTCAATCAAGAGTAAATTTATGAATATGTCCATAAATTATTGACTTTTTAATAAAAAAAATGGGGTCAATTGACCCCATTTGCTCCATTTCCATCAACCCTTGTGTACATACAAACATATATAAAGAGTTCAACGTTTCTTTTATATTTCTGAAACAAACATTAAAAGAAATGCTTACGGATCAAATTATTAAAAGATTTTATTTTTATTTCTGAAACAATCATTAAAATATGTATCGATTACTGGTTGTTGTGTTGTATGAATTATTGACGAATGAGGAACTTCTTTACTTCGAAAGGCTTAATTTATTCAATGCTAATTCAATATTAAAAACAATCAGTTAAATGAAATAGTCATTTTCTTCATTAAAATATCTAACTTAAATGTAACAAACATTAAATAGAAAATTAAAAATAATCAAAATTTTGTGGTAAAAAATATTTATAAAAAATCTGTGAAGATCAATAAAATAGAAGTAATAGCACAAAATGTTGTGTATATTTTTTCTATTTTAAAAATCCTAACTATTGTTAGAAAGAGTAATTATTTCATGAAAATAAATTAAAAAGAGTAATAAATTTCACAAAACATTCAGAGGAGCCGGAAAAATATATATATGAAATCTAATCAAACTATATATTTTTTTTTCTTTTTCATCATTTTATATAGAAGTTGGATCTTAGCATGAAATTTGTACCCCTCCCACAGTCATGCAAAAATAAAAGATCTACCGAACAGGCCTCAGAAAAAAAATTATTAACCAGTTGGTGAATTTTCCTATAAATTTGCCAAAATAACTAGTTGTTGAATTTTCCTATAAATTTGTCCGAATAGGACATGATGGATTACAGATTTGGAAGGCATGATAGATTACAATTTACAGGTTTAGAAGAAGGGGAGAGCGCAATTTCTGTATCATTTTCCGCTGATTGTTCTATGTTGAATGCAAATTTCATTCCCAAATAAATACTTCAAAACAACTGTATAAAGAATCAAACTGACAAACAAGTGCTCTGCTTTTATATCTTCAAAGGCGACCTATTTGCTTTTAGATCGTGGCAACTTGTTTGCTTTTAAATCATCATAGAACCTTGTCGACGCTCTTAATCCTTATTCAGTTATTCTTGAATCTTGATCGGCATTGTATTGTTGAATTTGTAAGAAGATTTTTGTTATAATATCGGTGCAACATTTTATAAAACAAATCGTCCTTGAATGTGCGCTTCACAAGCTTATACCATTTTGAAGGACATAAATTTTCTTTTTTATTTTTGTTTTGTATTATTAACATATTACTGTATTAGTATTGTTGTGCATAATTTTGGACTATATGAGGCTTTAAGCTTGTACAATGTAAAGCACCTAACATCACGGTCCTTAAATTCATGTCACGTTGTATGCGAGTTATTTGATTCCATTTATCGGGGCCATATTCAATTCCAAACAATATTTTCCATGGTAGATCGTAAGCAATTGGGTGGTGGAATAATGGAGAAATGATATAGTTTTTGACCATCCACTCATTGGACAAAGATTTGAAAATAAAGATTACATTAATCGAATTACAACAGTCGCTCAATGCAAAATAACTGCTTGGCTACCAAAAACGAAAATAGAAAAGAAAATTCTACTTCAAACAAATTATGATATTCACGGATAAAATTAAAGGAAATTCAAGACTGCTAAGAAGTGGCTCCATCCAAAGAAAGTTTAATGCCGGGCACTGTCATCACTGTCGTCGCCGCCTCCACCACCACCTCCGACGCCGACACCAACACCGACCCCGACACCAACTCCAACTCCAAGACCATGACCCCCACCAAGACCATCTCCTAAACCATGACCACCACCAAGACTATTAGCAGCCTCTCCCCCTATTCCGCCACCACCACCGAACCCACCGCCATGTCCCTCTCCACCACCAAGTTCACCGCCACCTCCACCACCTCCACCTCCACCACCACCACCGCCACCACCAAGTCCTTCACCACCAAATCCACCTCCTACTCCAAAGCCTTCACCATGGCCACCACCGAGGCCACCCCCACCCCCACCACCACCGCCACCTCCGCCTCCACCACCACCGAGCCCTCCAAGACCACCGAAACCAGCTCCTCCTCCAAAACCTTCACCTTTTCCTCCTCCAATGCCGCCACCAGAACCACCACCTCCTCCTCCTCCAAGTCCACCACCAACACCACCAAGGCCACCACCTGCCCCAAAACCTCCTCCTTGTCCACCACCAAGACCACCTAAACCGCCACCGCCACCTCCACCAAATCCGCCACCACCTCCAATGCCACCCCCGGGGCCACCACCAAGTCCAGCACCAACACCAAACCCGTGCCCTGAACCACCACCAATTCCTCCCCCTCCTCCACCACCAAAACCACCTCCACCTCCAAATGGAATTCCACCAAAACCGTGCTTGCGGCCAAACCAACCGCCTGCGGCACCAAAGTGACTATCTTTTACTAAGAGGAGAAGGAAGAGAAACGGGATAAAAGGCTTCTTGAAGTACATTATTTACTACCAGTTTAGCTTCTGTTGTACAAGCACTGTGTATGGAGGAACTGATCTCAACCCAATTTATACTATCGATCATCGACTACTAGCTTCTCTACTCCTTCCTACTCAGTCGGTTATAAATGCAAAACCGCACTGGTGGTTGGATCTTAATTAGATGGGGCTCGACAGAGAATTTATGATGGGTGTCAACGTTGACTTAGAAAAAAATAAGCCACGATAATTAAAATACTGATGTATTGTTCCATAAGTCAATTCTGAATCTCTAATCATTAAAGGGTCCGTTTGGCATCCAATGGAATAATAAAAAGTTAGAATAGAATAGTTATTTCGATGAATTAATTTGCCAAACGAATTTTAGAGTAAGTAGAAGAGTGCAGAATAGTGCTAATCCGGTATATCAACTTATAGGTGGAATCTGGGATTATTCTAATCGTCGAATAGCGATTATTGTTTGATTATATTATATTATGATTAAGATTAAGATTTAGTATTATTATATTATTATATTATATTTATGATTATAATTTATTATTATATTAATATTATGATTTATGATTATTATTTATTATTATTATTATCATTATATTATTATTATTAAATTATTATTATCATTATTGTTATTATATTATCGTTACCATTAGTATTATTTATTATTATTATAAACATAATTTTAATATTATATTATTATATTATGAATATAAATATAATTATTTTATTATTATATTATTATGATCAAGATTATTTATTATTATATTATTATATTATGATGATTATGATTATGATTATTATTATTTATTATTATTTTATTATGTTGTATTCTATTATTATATGTTTATTATAGTGATGATTAATTTATTATTATATTATTATAATTATAATTATTTATAATTATTTTTATGATTATGATTATATTTTTATTATTATATTATTATGATTATGATTATTATATTATAATTATATTATTAAAATTATGATTACTTATTATTATTATATTATTATAATTATGATTGTAATTATATTTTTTTATTATTATATTACTATATTATGATTATGTTTATGTTTATATTTTTATTATATTATTATTATAATATTATTATTTATTATGATTATTTTTTATTACTTTATTATTATTTTATTATGTTGTATTTTATTATTATATGTTGATTATAGTTATGATTAATTTATTATTATTACTATTATTATAATTATTTTTATGATTATGATTATATTTTTATTATTATATTATTATGATTATGATTATGATTCTATTATTATGATTATGACTATAATTATTATTATCATGATTATGATTATGATTATTATATTATTAATTATGATTGTAATTATAATTTTTTATTATTACATTACTATATTATGATTATGTTTATATTTTTATTATATTACTATTATAATATTATTATTTATTATGATTATTTTTTATTACTTTGTATTATTATTATTATCTTACTATTATGATTATTATTTTACTATTATTATTATCATCATCATTATTAGTATCATAATTATTCATATTTTAACTATTCTGAGTAACAACTGCCAAACGATATTTTCGCTCTTCCGAATAGTCAAGAATATCACTCTTCCAAAAAAAATACTATTTTATCATTCTTCCAAAATTATCACTCTTTCAGAACTATTTCTTGATTTGCCAAACGGACCCTAAAGTTTCTGATAAGGGAATGATGCATCTTCCTGACTAGAGATGGCAATCATGCGGTTCGGGTCAGTTTCGGGTTCTGGTTCGGACGGGTCGGGTCGAGTAAGTTTGACCAAAAAAAATTTGGGTCACGGATCGGGTTCGAGTTGATCTGGTCTGGGTCTGGTCGAGTTTCGGGTTGAACACTATCAGGTTTTTCGGGTTTCAGGTCGGGTTGGGTTGGGTTTCGTGTTCTTATTAACTCAGGTCATCTCGGATTTCATATCAATCGGGTTTGAGTCGGGTCGGGTTTCAAGTCATCTGATATCGGATAATCTCGAGTTTCAGGTTGTCTGAGGTCAAGTCGGGCCAGGTTAGTTCTTTTTTATCATATTTTATTTTGGATCGGGTCAGATTTCAGGTCGGGTCGAATTTCGGGTCATTAGACTTTAAAATATATTTTTTCCAATAATGAATTTTAACCAATATCAAGTACAGATTTTTAAATATGTTTTGATCAATTTGACTTTTTAAATAATATGAATATGATTAATTATTTTGAGCCTATTCTATTCATCATTTAGGGATTCGGAATGCCCAAATCTCATTAATGCTCAAGTTACGGAAAGAACGTAGAACAAAAATTTTACTTCTACTTAAGTTAGGGATTAAAGTATGTCGGATAATTACCGAGAGATACAGACATTTAATCCTTTACAAAAGATTGTAAAATATTATTTTACTTCTAACTTAAGCTTAGGGTTAAAGTGGTATGTCGGATGATTAGCGAGAGATACACACCTCTTTAAACCTTTATTGATCTACTCCATGATTGATTTCTAAAATATTAATCTACTTAACAATTAAATAGATTAATATAAGATGTTATATCTCGCTTCCAAATTTTAATTGGAATGAAAATCGGCTTGTCTCGGAGCACCAAACATCTGATGCCTCTGTAGGTTATCCATCAGGACTAACCAGAGAGCGTCTTATTTCTTTTGCCAGAAATACCGTAAATTGCGGTTTCTCGCAAAAACACTATTCACCCGAGAAAAAGATGAAATAGTACTATTCACGACTCACAGTAATTTTATTTCACAAATGTGCAAAAATACCGTAACTTTCGTAAAAACACTATTCACCGATCCCGTGAATTCTGAAACAACCGTATACCGAGAGAGAGAGAAAGTAGAACTGATTTTAGTGTAGCTTTCTCTCTCACCCTACCCCTCTATTTATAGAAAATGTGAGATTGACAAATTACCAAAATACCCTCATGAATAGTAGGGAGGTTCCAATGTGAAAAGACCAAAATACCCTTAAAGTTCATCCAATTTACCAAAACGCCATTGGGCTTTTTGGCCAAATTACCGAAATACCCTTGGGCTTTTGGCCAAATTACCAAAATACCCTTGGAGGTCGGCATGGGCTTTTTCATGGGCCTTTTTGGGCTTTTCGGATTTTGGGCTTTTTCAATTTTGGGCTTTTCTGATTTTGGGCTTTTAATTATTAATTAAGACTTTAATTATAAATGGGCTTTGGCCCATAATTCAAATCCATAATTAACATTTAAAATCCAAATCAAATATATATAATTGTCATCTACAATTATATTTTTCTCGGTTGTTGTTTCGGCGAATTTATACGACGTGTCCAACACGTTATAAATTCAATCGATTTTTGCTTCTTGTCATATCTATGACAAATATAATTATATCATATATAATTAATTATAACCATCTTATTATTAATTATAAACAATTTATAATTAATCAATAAGATTCTCAGATTAACTCTATACTATACGGTGTGACCGACGGGATCCGTGTTATGTTGGTAAATAGAGTTAAAACCGTTTTAACTTCTATAATCATAGGAGGCATCGGCATAATGCACTATGACCATCCAATTACACGAGATGATGATGTCTTGTACAATATCATGATCCAGTAAACTATTTACTTGTGTTTAATTCTTTTGTCTCATAGCATTATCGAGATCAGTTTCAAGGTAGGTATGTGTCATCCTTGCAAACTTAATCTTTTCTTGATCTGAGTAAATTATCAAATATAATTACTCTTGTAATTATATCTTGCTAGCGAGATAATCTTACTCTATCAAGGGGCCCGATGATCTTATAACTCGTATAGAAATACGAGGGACAATAGTACTTTTGGCAAACCATCTCTTCCTCGCATAAGTTATGTATACTTAGAAGAGCTACCTTTATAGCCACTTTTACGGATAACGTTTGGTAGAAATCACACACATACATATCTTATATAGGAAAGATGAATACCTCATACTTTAGAATTTAATATTGAACGAAAACATTAATGACACGAACACAATTCCATTTAATGTTTCATTCGGGGTCTATCAAATACGATGTTCCTAGAACATTTATCTATGTGATTAAAATGACAACTCTTTGTCTATGGTCTGTAAAACTTGACCATCATTTAATCCACATACTAACCTGATAATGGTTAATTAGTATTCCTGCTAATTACCTTGGTTAGTGACTTTTAAGAGTATATTCTATATTATGAAGTTTCACAATTCCAATCATGAACTCGGAATGATTCATAAATTCAATAATACTCAAGGAAATAAAATATCATTTAAATATCCAATTCATGAACAAAGCTTTATATAACCAATTTATCGTATTATTGACTTCAAGATTATTACAAACTAACACATCATACTTCATTCATTTTATTAACAAACTTAAAACGTGTTAATTCTTATTAATAGACATTGATTATTCTTATGCTAATTTTAATTTATGACATGTAAATTCAGATTAATATACATTGTTATGCTAATTCTCGATTAAGTGATAATAAAATTTATGAGGAACAAAAATAAATATCTAACAACATTTTAGTGATTATTTTTTTACTATTTGTGGTGTATATGTTCCATTTCTATATATCGTGATTTATGATCTTAGACGCCCTATGATTTTTCAGAATCATAATGTTAAATATTTAGAATAACATCATAAATAATTTGTCAGTCCGCTTGTAAATTTTAAAAGAAAATATCTAATATTACTAGACAATCACACATGTTCTTCATTTTGTAGCCATTTGATATATTTGAAATGACCAACAATTATTCGGGTAGTTAGTTGGTTTGGTTGGGTGATCCAAAGAGTCTAGTTTAACCTTATTCAAACTGTGCAATCAAAGATAAAATGACTCTTTTGATAATTGCGGATGCACACTAGATTTATGTTGTGTAACTTATATGTGACCAATTTTATCAAGAAATAAAAAATACGCGAAATGCATCAACTCTATCGAGTAATTCAAAAAAGAGATATTTTATGTCACTAATTGCTCGTTAGTCACAAATAGATTCAGTCTCATCAGTTCACAATACTTCATTGACAAGAAAATAAAAAAGTCATCACCTAATCCACCTAGACGATGGCTTTTATTTTTCATTTTAAAAAAAATATGGTATAACCACCTGAGAAGCACCTTATAACACCCTGTGTTATATGTACGATACAATTTTAAAATAATCAAATACATTGGATACTATATCATAAAAAATATGTAATACAATATATATTGTGGAATGATAGAGATAAGACATGTAATTTTAAATTTTAATTATAGTTCAATCGTATTTAAATATTTCAAAATTAGATTAGGTCGGGTCGGGTTTCGGGTCGTCTCGGGTTTCGGGTCATCTCGGGTTTCGATTCATTCGGGTTCGAGTCGGGTCGGATTTTAGGTCTTCTGATCTCGGGTCATCTTGGGTTATCTCGGGTTCAGGTCGGGTCGGGTTTCTAATCAACTGATCTCGGGTCATCTCAGATTTCGGGTCGTCCAGGTTCAGGTCAAGTCGGGTTTCGGGCACTTTGATCTCGAGTTGTCTCGGGTTTCAGGTTGTCTCGGGTCAGGTTAGGTCGGGTCGGGTTCGGATCAGTTTGACTTTCTAAAAAAAATCGGGTCGGATTAGGTTCAGATCCGAACGGGTTTTTCAGATCGAGTCAGAATTTTCCACCTTTATTCCTGACAAAATAGATAAAAAAATATTTGTTAAAATAGTAAATAAGATGGTCAAGTATATATCTTCTTTCGTTGTCAAAGTAGTCAATTAATAATATTCTTGTTTTATTTTCCTATATATTAATTTTTTTAGTTTATTTTGTTATTTTCAAGTTTCAACCAATAAGAGATTGCATACGATTTGCATGAGGACCTTTTTGCTGACATAGCCACAGTATAGCAGTGCGAGTAAGAGAGCGCAACTTAACCAGACATCAACACATTAATCAATAATGGCATGGCCTGATTCCTTCTCTCAGAACATGATACAACGCGGCAAATTTGGTTGTGGGGCTGAGACATTAAAATGCACGTTTGACCACTTGACCAAACTCATCCAGTCATCCTAAAGGACCAATTAATAGGAGGCGTGAATTTGACTCGAATCGAGAAAAGTTCAATCAAAGAATTAGAAGAAAGAAAGTTAAACAAAAGGCAAAAATAGAACATCCTCTCTAATCCAATTGCGATAATTAGCAACCTTGCACCGTCAAATTTGTACTGCAGATGTAACAGATCGACTTATTCTGCTTTGTACAACCATCTCGTCTCGTGTGAAATGGCTGTTGGAGCCAAAGAGAATTAATTCACAGAAGTTGGTTGTTGGTTGAGACATGAATGCACTGCGTGTTGGAGGTAATTTCCGATCCAGAGGCTGTGAGAACACATGGATTTACTGCCCCAGATTAGATTTTAATATTGACACTAAATTGATTTGGGAACTATGAAATATTTCATTATAGCTAAAATATAAGCAATTATTTAATTTTTCATATATAGCAATGCAAATTAAAAGAAATATGTGAAGTTCGAATTTTGATTGATGTGATATTTCTCAACCAATGATGACTAAGCATGTGAGATCTGTACACAATCAAATCCTTAATTAATGATCAAATGTAAAAAAAAAAAAGAAGCTTGACAATGCTATAAAAAAAGTGTTTATAAATTCTGAAATATCTTATCTCTATCTCTACTTCTTATTAAGCACGTATGTGTTCTGATCTTACAACGGTTAGATTTTTTATTGAATTTTTAGAGCTAATATCACTCATCGGATTAAATTATTCATCAAATAATGTTACTATCTCTATGACCATTTGTATTGTATTTAGAATTTTCTCTCAATTTTATTGGCTACACGAAATACTACATAATTTAGGTGTACAATTGCTCTATTTTGTTTCCGTTTTTTTCTTAAAAAAACTACCATGAATTATGAATTTTAACTTTCCTTAAACGCTGAATGTTAAATTTCCTCTCAATTTACATTTATTTTGAATTAACTATGTATTCATGATTGAAATTTATATTAATTATTAAATTATTTTTATTTTTATTTTCTTATTTTTTCACATGAAGATATAAATTTTTATATTTCTGAAAAATATCACCGTAACAACGCACGGACAAGATAATTACTCTTGACTGTTTACACAAGCGTTATATTAAATGGGATGATCACTAGACAATTACTCCTGACTGTTTATGTTAATAATTACTCTTGACTGTTTACAAAAGCGTTATATTAGATGGGATGATCACTTGACAATGCTTATTTTGTCAATCCTGACAATTGGGTTTCAAATATATCTGAATAAATTATTAAAAAAAATCTTAAAGTAGATCAAATTTATAGGTATATATAGTTAAACTTATTGAGTATGTTTCAAATTTCATTCAATTTAATTAAACATCATTTCAATTTAATTAAACATCATTTGACAATTAACTATTGAAAAGCTGTTAAATTAAAATTATTTGTAAATTGAATAAAATTTTGATGGATTATCAAAAAGCCATTAAATTAAAATTATTTGTAAATTGAATAAAATTTTGATGGATTATAAAATAATATTCAAATTACATGAAAATTTAAGACATTATTAGTCTATAATTGGAGAATATGCGGTATATCTATAAAAAAAATTCCAAATTTCATGATAAAAATTGTCAAAATAAGCATCGAGTCGTTTTGTCAAATTGATCCCTCCCATAATAGTAAGAAATTATTGAGGATTTCTTTAGTAGTACATACATAAATTTACAGTTTGATAATAGTTGCCATTAGCAGATATGATGTACATGTAAATACTTAATTGGTTACGAGCGCGAATCTCTCTCCCATATTCTCGCCCTAGAGATCTCAACAAACACATACACATTCATTCATCTCTCTGTGGTGATTTTCTTCCTTGCCCTCTCTTGCTCCATGCACCGATTTTTTTTTCATGCACTACTCCATGTTTATACTAAATAAAGCTAACATTTAGCATAAATATTTTTTAACTTGATATAATTAGTGCTAATTTTTAATATGATATAATCAATAATCAATAATAGCATTCAGTATAATATTTTGATCTGATATAATCTAATATTTAGTATAAATATTTTTAATCTGATACAATTAGTCTAATATTTAGCATAAATACTTTTTAATATGATATAGTCAGTGCTAACGTTTAGCATTAATATTATTGTAACGCCTCGAGACGAGGCGTTACGGAAACAATATCTTTGTATCCATCCGACGACCTATAACATGTGTCGTCAACAAATAAAGACAAGAACAAGAGATAGAAGAGATAAAACAAGGTCAGTTATAAAGCTCAGTAATCGGTTATTTAATGATACAGATTTCCTATAACAGTATTATGAATAATAAAATTTCATTTAAAGCATTTTAAATAATAATAATTCATTCTTATTTATTAAACTATATATTTTAAGCAATTATGTATAAACACATAAATATCACACACCGTGCCCATCATGATAAGTTAGAGATATCCCATTAATTCGCTAGAAAACGAAACTCCACAAAGCTATTTTTCACTCATAATCTTTCAGGTTGTATAAACCATCCCATTCAGAGTATGAAAGAGTTAATTTATTACATATAATTATGCATAATTTAACTAATTTCATTATCAACAATCAATCGGTTCGGATAGTTCATGCAATTCAAATAATTTAGATCATCAATCTATATTATAAGTCAAAGGTCAATTCAAATAATCCACACAACTTAGATCAAATTAAAAATTCAATTAATAAATAATAGTCAAATATAAATTATAGAGAAGTCTGATGAAATTACATGAGACGGAATGATCTTAATTTACGACTCGATTATAATTTTTAACTCGATACACGAATTTTCTCGAATGGATCCGTGATACGTTGATCTAGATCACGCGATATATGACTGCATCACTAAGAAATATTTATTGCCGGAATTAATACTGCTGGTCTTTGCCCTCTAAAAATTATATCGAATTGCCTTGTTATTTTTCCTTGGTGATTAAAATCTTTCTTTGTTTGCTTCTAATTATATTGTTAGGAAGAATCTCGAGTGTCTCTTCGATCCAAAGAAAGATACTACCAATTAAGATGAACCTTCCTATGGTCTACAGGTGTGAAAGAAGGTTCCGATTTGAGAGATGAGATGGAGGTGTTCCTAGTATATTCGACATGGAAGGAGGTTACCTAACTCAACTGGGTGGTGAATTGATGAACCGACCGCTATCGGTTATTTACTAGTAAAGAATAAGAACACTTCTATAGAAAATGAAATAAGCGGTTCAATGAGTTTTGTGACTGCATTAATACTATTCAAGATGAAGCGTTTCGGGTTAACTTTGTATGTAAATTTGGCATTCATTAATAAATTGAAATATTTATTAGAGCAAAAAGGTCTTTTTTTAATGCGCTGACGCTCCGCGCCTCATGTGGTTTACGATATGCTCAGAAGTGAATTGGCTACAAAAAGAAGAAAATAAGAATAAGTAGTAATTATCCCAATTTGTAGATATATTGGATAAGAGGATTCAACAAGCTCGCCATGAACAATTGCTTATAAAACTAGCCACGGCGTATGAAGGTTAACCATTCTATTTACCGGCATTTATTGACTAAAGTGGTAGAATATATAGGAGTGGTGTATTTCACTTACATGATAAAGATGAAACTCCCGCCTTAACCTCCTTCAGTCTTCAGCCCCAACTTAACAAATCCATGAAGCTAATAGTTAAAGAAACCAATGGTCTTGTTAAGCCCATTTATACAATATAGGAAGTCGGAATCTGCTGGTCGCGAACTGAGTTCATATTCCTATCATAACTACGGGTTGGCCCACACAAAGTAGTTGCACACAGCGCGTCTAGTAGCAGTCCACTGCCCACAGCCAAAGAAGCACTGGCCCTGGGTAGGCCCTGGACGGCGGACCCAGTTTTTCCTACTCAGCACCCCACAGTAACAGTACATAGGCATGACAGAATCCTTCATGGGGTCAGCAGTTAAAAAGTGATACTGATGGGGCTGTGGCGGGGGGCACACTGGAAGGGGAGGCTCCTTTGGCTTAGGTAGGGAGGTGTGGTCATTATGCAACATTGAACTGGTGATTGTGAATTTGAAGCCCCGATGCATCAAGACAGCAAGAAGGCGGGCAGTGTTGCGAGCATCATCGAGCCCACAGTGTGCCCGACCTTCCCACACCAAACCTGCCATCTGGACTGCCTCCTTGAGGTTGCAACGGATTCCACCAAAAACCTCCATAAATGGAATCTTTAAGTTGATCCATCTGCATGGCATTAAAATCAGCACATTTCAATTAAGTTTGCTTAGAACAATAAAGCCTTTAATCCCAAATAAATTGGATTAGGCTAGAAATGAAACCCAATTCGAAATCATAGAGATTAGAGATCTCAAATATCAAAAATCAATAATAATAATACTGATAATAATGATGATGAGAATAATGACAATGATAATGATGATAAAAATAATGATAATGATAGTGATGATGATAATAATAATTCTAATAATAATAATAATAACGGTAATAATAATAATAGTAACATTATTGAATAATAGCAATAATAATAAGTGCACTCAAAATAATAATAATAATGCTAATAATAATATTAATAGTCCTAATAAGAATAATCATAGTAAACCTATATTAAATCGTGCTCCTAAATTCTAAAATCCTAAATCTTAAATTTTAAACCCTAAAATATAAAACTAAAAAAATCTAACAACCTAAAATCTATAACTCTATTGCCATCTTTCAGTCACTCTTATCCAATACAAGTTCTTTCGATATACTTCATTCCTTCAAATATCTTTTTATCGCTCTCCCATTTCAGTGTTGGTCGATATTTGCCTCTTGTGTTTTCAAGACGACTAAGAATATCACTATCTACCCATGTCTCAAGAAACCTTCATTGGATATTACTAAATCATTACAAACGATATTGAACTAGCTTCTCTTAAATTGATGATATCCCAAATTTGTCAAGTATATCATCATTTTTAATTTGATCTCTTCTTATATTGCCATAGATCCAACGCAACACTCGCATTTTGACTATACTTATCTTCTAAATGTGTTGTACTTTAATAGCCCAACATTTCACACCATACATCATTGCAGACCTAATCATCATTCCATAGAACTTACATTTTAGTTTATTTGAAACCTTATTGTCACGGAGAATATCATATACTTATCGTCATTTTCCTCATCTTACTCTTATTTTATGGCTAACATCTTCATCGATCCCTCCATCACTCTTAAATTAAGTTTGCTTCTTTAACAAAATATTATGGATATCATCTTCAAATAAACAATGCTTCCTCATATTTGCAATCTACCATAACAATTTTTGGGGTTACTTGAGATAAAAACCTAGAGAAATTACATCAAGCAAAAAAAGTGGACCCGCTATCTAGTATTTGCTTAGAGGGAAATTCTTTTTCATCAATATTATTTATCAGGTATCAGATTCATAACCAATTGAGATTTGAATCTTAATGTGAATCCAATAAATTAGGTGCATTCTCTTTCAAAATCCATGTAATATCAGGTCCATCTGCATTCATGTGGATTTGGATCAGTTATCAAACTATGGATATCATCCATTGATAGTCCTAAAACAATTTCCACCAAGAATGCATTAATGAAAACTTTTATTGGTACAGAAGGACAAAAAGTAAATTATTAATTTCTAGTATGTATTTCTTCATTTTACAACTTTAACCAATTGACCTGCTATCTAGTATTTGCTGCATTATAAAGAAAACCCATCTTATATTTTCTGGTGGTTAATTAAGATTAAAAAGAAATTAATGTACAGTACAGACCATGACATGCATATACACCCAATCTTCCTGTATAGTTTGATGTCTTTCAGACATATTTATCGCTAAATAATATATCATTGGCACACCTTAAGTAGCAATTACCATATTCCAGATACTAGTTATACCAAAATGTGGAATTCCTGAATAACCAGGGCAAGGTCCCAAATGACTTGACTAATTGCGGTCAAACCAGGTACTGCATATATATAAGTATGGTACAACTGATAATCAGTAAATCTTCTCCACAAATGAAAAAACCAAAAACAGTGATAATCTACATAAATTTATTTCAAAGCTTACTGATTAAAATAGGGAGGCTTCCTAATATGCTTGAACTTGCACTCAGACTCGAGCATGATGCGGCAATCCCAATTAGACCATGTCACAACGGCAAAGTTTTTGTGCTTAATTCCCTTGTCCTCCAACCACTTGTCATGCATTAAAAGAGCTTCACTTAGGGGAACACCTCTGTCCACCTGGAAACAGAACGACATAACACAGATCAGGTCTTACCATATGACATAAAGTCATAAGGTGCAGCACTAGATTTAACTAGCATCTTAAAAATTAATTAGTATCTCAGATGTCTACCAAAGTTTGCATGCCTGCTTCTAGAAATATGATGCATATTATCATATTCAGTGCAATTCTGCCCTGTACCAGTTGTACACCAGTTAATCCATACTATATATATTGGCTGTACAAATTATTTTATCTTTTAGACTTGAATCCCTTCACAAATTCAAATTAGAAGTTTAGAGATAAAATAAATCATACTTCCAAGGAGTGACAAATGGAAGAGAGATCAAGAAAAATGTGTCTGTCACTCAGTCCTATATGGCGGAACCAATATTAAGACTTCATTTACAAGATGCATTCAAGTAGGCTGCCAACAGAAAAGTAGAAGGTAGTTCTGCTGCAAGTCATTAAATTATAACTTTGTTCCACAATTACAATCACTGGAATTTCTTTTAATTTTCAGATCAAATTATGCACCATAAACTGATTTTTGTCAGATTTTTGCTTCCCTAAAAGAAAATTCATGTGACTCCAGGACTACTCAAAGCCAATATTTTACTTAAACTAATTTTACTTCTGTGATCCAACAAATTGACAAATTAATTACATTGTAAGTAAATATCAACTTGAAAAAAACATAATCATCCAATTACAACCAAACTGAAATGTCAACTAATGTGGAGGACAATTAGTAGTTCTGTAACCAAATTAAAATATTGGGTTTAGTTTACAGACTTCCAGTGAAATTAACCTCAAAATTAATCTGACCTAATAAGATGCTACTAAAGAAATTAGAAAAAATAAAACAATCAAAGATAAATAATCAGTATTCCCCAGTGAACTAACAGAAAACATATTTATCATAATAATAACCATAAACGTAGTACCATTTTTAACTCTATACATGCAATGAAATGCTAACTACACATGATTCACGCTATCAATATTTTCTCTGATGATAAAAAGGTTGTTTGTAGTCCAAGGGTAGATTGCACGAAAAGCAATAAAGAGAACTCAACATTAAAATGGTACTCATTCTAGACTTTTACTGTAGAGTCAGAGAGAAGTTAGCCAACAAAAACAATTTATCCCTTTACCTGATTAACATAGTACAGAATAAACTTTGCATTGCAGTGTATACCCTATAACACATTATATGATAAAACAAAAAATGAGCCAGTGAGATATCTACATTGTATTTGCGTAGCCAACCTGAATTTGCTGAATACCAGTAAGCTCCTTGCAGAACTCAGTAAGGTGCTGATGGTAGGTTGGCCGCACATAGGTCTGAAAGGAAGCCTCTAGCTGGCCAGTTACACTATTAACCAGCACTGAGGGGAACTCAATTATCTCTTGCGGGTGTGGGTTCCTGTCCTTGTCGCAAGTTGCCTCAAAATCAATGACCACGAAATACTGGAAATCCTGAAAATTGGGATCAATCTGGGGCACACCTTGTGAAAACACCTCGTATGGGAAGTACTGCACTCTATTAGCCAAAGGGAAGTTACAATCCTGAACTGACTGGTAACAATTGTGACCCATCTGGTACTCAGGCAAAACATAAGGTGGGAAGAAGTCTTGATGATAAAAAGGTATGTTGTACCCTAGATTTGGAGGTGGAATTGAGTCCCAAATTAACTTTTCTGGCAAAAACGTGTTAATTTGGTTTTCCATTTTCCTGTCATTGCTGGGTACCTGCAAGGCTTCAATCGTACTCGCCGGTTTTTCTTGATAACTGAACTGCAGAGGTCCATTTGGCCTGAGGCACCCAATTGAGGCCTCTCCAATTGCTTGCATTTTTTCTGCATTGAATCATTTGTGGATTGAATGGTAAGCATAAAACAATGTTCTAGTAAGAATTGAATACAAGCAGCCTTACCTACTGGAATTAAGAGAAGCAAAAGAGGAGCCATCAAAGTAATACATAAGAACAATTCTACATGGTCACAACCAACAAAGTTAAACCTTAAAACTTCAATGAAGTTTAATTTAGATTGATGTAAAGCCAGGTTTAATTTAGATACACTAATTTGGTTTTAGAGATGCTAAAGTTTAAACCAAGTACTAAACTTAGATGGCTCATTTTAGAAAGTCCAAAGTACAGCAGTAGCGAAACGTACAAAGCTCTCTATATTTTGACACTTTCATATGAGTCTTCCCTCTCCCTCCGCACCTCTCTCTCTAAAAAAGTATAATAACTGCCAGAGACAAAAATTCCTCTGTCAATAATAGAACTTGCTCAGGAAAATAACATTATGTCAACCCACATTGATCAACAAATAATTTTGACATTCCAACAAGAACTCTGGCAAAGATTTAAGTTTCATTCCACTTTTGGTAGTAGAATAAAGCTCAACACTGAATCTGGGACCAAAGAAGCATAGGTCAATTGATAAATTTTAGCTTTGATTTAAAGAAATATTGTCCACTCTCTAGGAATCTTATTTAATTAGACAACAACCAAACCACTAATGTTTCGCCTGACTTAATTTGTTTGTGCTTTCAGATTCGTTGGAGTAGTATTGCCTATATTCCATTTGAGTTGTAACAAAAATAAATAAATAAATAAGATATATTAGCTCTTTATTTTCCAATTTCCAAACCTCTAATGGTGTGCCCCCAACTTTGGTGAGAGCAGGTGAATGGAATGGAAGGAAAGATAGGATTGAAATGCCTATAAGCGCTGCTCCTTTACAATTTCATAACAAATTGAGGGGGGCCAAGATAAAAAGGGCAAATATAATATATTTTAAGTTAATCCACCAAATTTAAGGTGAAACCAATTTTACATCTACCCCAATGGTAAGATGTAATCATTTTACATCCTCCTTTTTTCCCTTCCTTCCTTCCCTTCCCTTTGCTTTCCATACTTGACAAATTAGTTTATGTCATTCATAAGTAAAAGTAGTAAAGTTCCAGAATCAGGAAATAAATTGTACATTTTATGTCATTCATAAGTAAAAGTAGTAAAATTCCAGAATCAGGAATAAATTGTACATTTTACAGAAACGACCCTTACATCTTGGATTTGACAACTAAATCATTCTTCCTGAATTTGAGAGAAATTCTCAAAGATTCTAACTTCACAGAATTTGCAATGATTATCAAGCCTATAAAAAAATAAAAGAAAAATTAGACAATGCTAGAAGACGACTTATGACAATTTCACTGTGAAGTTCCGTGAGAATTATTATAACAAAAATAGCGCAGGCGGAAGGAACTAATTCTACATCAGTTCACATTGTAATCCCTTGCTCGAGTAACAGATTATATTATTATTATTATTTTGAGTTTTGATCCAGAGAAAATCAGACTAAAAGTGGAAATTGGTGTACAAAATGTGGCAGAACACAATTTCATCCCAACGCAATTGGGGGAAAATTAAAATTAGAATCGATCAATGCACAGAAAAACTGAAATAAAACGAACCTGCTAACTCTCTATAAATAGAAAGTAAACTCTACTTGTAGTCTAGTCAGAACGGAGCGCGCCTTGCCCCTCGCCCCCACCCCACCCCAAATACTAAATTTTGTGAAGCGCGCTACTTAAAAATTAGGCCCTTCCACCATGTCAAACCAAATTCCCTCGTTGGTACGACGGTTTGGAAACCCATCCGCAGCCCATGATCGGATTTAATTGGGAGATATCCGAGTTTTAAGGGAAAGAGCGGTTGAATCGGAACTGGAGAGAGAGAGGGAGAGACTCACCGTCGGAGTCTAGGCGACTCTTGCTTCTTCCAGTTTCGCCTGGGACCGACCGATTGCTCGGATTTGATCTCTCTAACGGTACTTCCAGAGGTGAATTCGGTTCATGATCGGAAGAGCGAATTGGGATAGCGTGAACCCGTGAAGTGAGTCCGCGTCTCTCTCTGTCCGCGTCCGCTGCCATTAAAAGAGCGTATGGCGGCCGGTTATTTAATTTACATTTTACAAAACGCACCGGATTTTGGTAGTTTTGTGAGAGGGGGGAGTTTTGGTGATTTTCACAATAATAAATAATAATTGTTCATATGAATTTAAATAAAATTAAAAATAATAAAGTAAATATATAAATTACTAACACGTTATTGGACGTTTAAAGATAGACTAAAAGTAAATGAATCGTTAATTTAAAATCATTTAATTTTCAAAAAAATCATAAACGGTCAAACATGAACAATTTCTCAATCATTTCTCATAAACATGATATGTGTTTGCATTGTATTAAACTATTACGCCTTTCAAGTTTACAGTTAATCTAATTGGGACTTCTTCATTTATTTTTTCAATTAGGCAATATCTTACATAAATATAATTTGATGTCTTTGCATAATTATCAATAGACTTACTTTTTATAATTTCTTTCCATTTCAGTACGATTCGGCCCATTTCTATCAAATCATCTTCCTATTTTAATAGTTTTTTTTTCTAGAGTGAGTAATTTAAAAAGCATACAAAAAGTAGGCTATTCTTGAAATAAATATATGTGCGTGCGTGTATGTATCAAACAAAAAAGATAATGTTTCATAGATTATATATCGTGTATATAATCATTGGTCATTAAACATATCCAGTATTTTTTGTTCCACATGTTCTCTCTTCTTTGCTTCAAAGTATATTGATTCTTGTATAGCTGCTATTATATATTTTACTTCAATAGAATGAACACGTTCATATTCTAAATTAAATTTTCATCCAAAAACATTTAGTGATTTTATATTGAATATTATCATTTTTTAGCAATATGTGTATTAGTATTTATAAAAGGGCTTCATCCTGGAACTGTATTAAGTGAATACATCATTTAACTTATTAGATGTGTAAATTGATTAAGCATATTAAAAATAAACATTAATTTTGTATTATGATAATATAATTGATCAGATTATGTATTATTTACCTATAAAACTATGCGTTATTTATAATGGGAAGAGATTGAAATGTTGGTTTTCTATGTACATTAAGGTTGACTAAATTTTTAAATTTAAGTTATAATCTAATGTCCAATAATCATTGTTTTTATTTTTTTTAATCTTCGAATTCTTTATTTTTGTAAAAAAAATGTTTCTTTTGTTCTTTACTCCGTGACAGTGTAAATTAAGCATGTGATTTTTATTTAATAATGTATAAATATGTGTGCTAATTATCAATTTTCTATCAAAAAACATTAAACGAATTTTCATTATATCCGTATCCAAAATACATGCGTAGTGCGAAAGAGACATGAAAAGTTCAGCATCATCTAGTATTAAAAATGTTACTTAAACACTTATAAGTATCAATTGTTAGACAGAGAATAATAAAAAATATATATAATTAGCAAATTTTAAATCCGAAGGGATTTATTTTATTCTGCAATTGATTGGATTCGGTTAGGTTATTTCCTGTTATGCTGTTCATATGGAAATCGCTATATGAGAGAAGATAAAAAGGAGAGATATTGGGTTTCTCATTTCTTATTAATAAATCTCATAGAAAATACTGTTGCAGCTTAGTAACTTGCTGTCATGACCAATTAATCTAAGAATACAAAACCAATAAGAGGTTTAAACAATTCAAACGTGTCAAGAAAGTTCGTTATAGAATTGTGTCCGTTGTTTTTTTTTACTAGAGATAGATTTCGTTATATTATCAAATAAATAATTAATAATATAAAATTTTAAATATATTTAATAAAATTTACATTAAAAAAATTTTAAATAATATTTTTAAATGCTAAGTAATAATGATAATTATAATAATTATTATTATAATAATAAATAACATAATTAAATACGTTATATTATCAAATAAATAATTAATAATATAAAATTTTAAATATATTTAATAAAATTTACATTAAAAAATTTTAAATAATATTCATATAAAAAAACTAGATCATTTTAAGAGTTAAGTTTACAAACATTATTTTAAATGAGGGGAGAAAATTATTTTATATAAATCTTTTGGATTCAAAAAGATGAAAATATTTAAATAATATCAATAATGAAGAAAATTAATAATATAACATATTTAAAAAACTTAAAAATTTAACTCTCTTTATGTATTAAGAATTAATAATTGATCATTATATGATCACCCACTATAATTCATCGAGACTTGAGGCGTGGATTAATAGTGGGGTTGGTGAATCCTGCATCGTATATTTGTATTGAAACGGAAACATTTTTTTATTATAGATGGAAACAATTTCTGTGAGACTTCCTCAACTTAGATTAGATCGAGACAAATCTGCAATAGATAAAAGATCACTTTTTTCCCTCGAAAAATTGCATAGATATGTGATATGGCACAATAAGGTAAGGTTGACGTGAGAAATCCACGTTGTGTTTGTTTCCATGTATTAATCATGTCCCATCTTTTGTAGTAGTCACATATAATCATCATTGATGTGACCGCCTAGCCCATTGCAATCTACTAATTTATATCTATATCTCTATTCTATATTAAACACATAAATATTTTAATTATGTAATATAAATATGAAGTCGACTAATTGTACCTCAGATCTGTATCCCGATCTGTAACCTAACTGAAAAAAACATTGATTCTCATTGACTATGTTCTCGAACATAAAAACGGACGATAACCAAGTCTTAATACTTTATGTTACAAGTCTTAATACTTCAGACACAAAGTCTTAATATCTAATATACAAAGTGATATTTTTAACTAAAAAAGTCGTTGTCCGTCCTAAATTATCAAGTCTTAAAATCTAAGGTTACAAATCTTATTATTTATGAACCAACACTTAATGCCTAATACATGAAGTGATATTTTAAACTTTAAATTATATTATCGAGCCCATTAGGATTGGATAAGTCCATCAGGATTTTGAATTCATAATAAGACGGTCATCAGAATTTCTACAAGTATATATATATAATTCTCAATCTCTTATAACTATCTGTTTCAAGTCTTAGAACTAAAAAATGACATAACAAAATATCAGAAATTGTAAATCCAAATCGCACACATAATAAGTCTGAATTTCATCACAGAATAATAAGTATTAATACTAGAACGAACACATCTTAATACCAACTATTATAAGTCTCATTGCCATAGCCAAATAATATAAATTAAAATTCTTAATTTCATCACAAAATAACGAGTCTTAATACTAGATATAATAAGTCTTAATAACCGACATAACAAATCTCTAAAACCCAAAATGAGATGCTCCTTTCTTATAATACATATGCTTGATCATTTGTGTCATGTGTAAGAATCCAATAGCCAAGAATGAGAAGCTCCTTTCTTATATTATCCTACAAAATAAATAAAAAAATATTTTTAAATTATATTTTAGTCAATAAAAAAAAAAAAAAACTGACAAAAATATATGACGAGGCATTGATGGGGCTTCTAGTAATGATGTTAAAAATATTACGCCCTCACAGGATTCTTTTGTGTTGGACAATTCATCCAACTAGTTGGAGGCTCAATCCATTTATTGTTTGCTAATAATGAATAGAAGTCAATTTATGGATACCCATACTAATAAAAAATTTCATATTCAAATTCTTAATAGTTATCACTATAAGTCTTTATATGCATCAATGTAAGTCTCAACAAACAACATAATAGACTACGTTGTACTAATTCTGAATAAATAACATCTTAAAATTATATTTCCTAAGTCTTAATATTCATCAACCCAATTTTATACACATCTATATAAGTCTTAATATGCAATATAAATCTGAAAAATATCTTAAAAATAAATTAGATGTACTCACCTAATCTCCATGATAGGAAATATTTCAGTCATTTAATAGCGACAACATGCAATTTATAATAGCGACTGTTTGAATATCCCAATGAGTTGTACAAATAGATTTTTATCTTCATTAAGTCAGCAATAGTAAATATCCAATGCTCACTTTTACACAAATATATAAACAACCATCTAGCAAAATTAAATTGATCGCTAAACAAATATGGCTCCTTAGTTTGAAAGTAAAAAAAAAAAATATTGTGAGCCGCATTACAACAAAATAAATATTAGGACTTAAAAATAGTAATCTCTCATTTCATTTTATTTTTTTTCCTACTCATTGTTGTAAAGTAAAATTATTGTTGCAAATAATAAAATCTTAAAAAAGATAAAACAAGGAGAGGAGGGCAAAAAAAGTAAATATACACTGCGCTTCGTCCTGTCATAGTGTCTATATATCTAAACTATAATATCTTAAAACTAAATGTTTCAAGTCTTAATATGTAAAATATGATGTCTTAGTATCTACTATTACAAGTTATATTTTAAAGTTAAAATTTATATTTGTACATTTACTAAAATAATCCTCTCTGATCCTAGCATAATGGCTTTACAATAAATTTGAACAATAAGAAGATAAAAAAATGACTCAAATACATGATTAGGCAAAAGTATTCTATCTTCTTAATGGTTAGGGCCAAAATATGAATCATTCGTTGTAAAAATGCTCAAGCCATCGATTCCTACTTCAGCACGTGAGATTGTTCATCTAAACCAAAGTCATTCACTGAGAAAATGCAACTATGAAGACATTGACCAATGCCTTCTCTAGTCAACATGGGGGAAATAACAAAGAGAGAAATAAGAGATGGAAAAAATAACTTGTGTAGAATTCATTCAGTGTTCACAAATGATGTTAGAATATAACGCATCATAAAAATTATGTAGTCATTGGATTCCTTTTATTTTGGATATTTCATCCAATTAGTTCGAGCTTTATTTCATTTTTTATTTTCTAATAGACAAAAAAAATAATTTATCAGTGTTCATCATAACTACTACTTAATCTCATAAGTCTCAATATCCATTATTTCAAATCTTTATATTCATTAAAATAAGTCTTTATATCTCAAAGTTTGTGTGCAAAAATGGAGATGACCTTAAAAGCAAATAGCTATGGAGAGAATAGACCAAATTAGTGCCTTAATGAGAAGCAAATGGGGTTGGGGATTGGAATTGGAAAGCTGAAGGTGAAAATAAAAAGAAGGGCTAAGAGATAAGGCATATGACATCTAATTCTTGTTAGTTGTTTTTCGATTTGGTTGTAGTTTGTTTCTCTGACTCTTTTTGAAGGTTTATCTAATATGCCTAATATCTTGCTTCCTGACGTGGAATGACCCATCAATGTTGAATATCTATGTTGAAAAAAAATAGTGCATGATATGAAATACTGAAATCAGTAATGTCGTTTCTCATTCAATTATCAAAATTGTGCAGCATCCTCACATCCTGAAGTTATATGAGGCTTGATACAATCACTAACTTAATGTGTTACAAGATTTATAGATCTATAATTAAAAATCATACCCATCTGTAAAAAGTAAAAACTAATTTTAAAGATGTACTCATCATGGCCAACCATGTGATATATTGACGTATATTATAGCATTCAAATATAACTACAATTCAACAATTTATCATTTACAAAATATTGGTTAAACAAATAGAAAGTGAAAAGCGACAGACAGGACAAAAAAACTCACAAGTCATGAAATCAGGCAATGCACAACAACAATGAAATTACAGCAAGTTTTGGCACTATAACTAAGAAAGAAAAGCAAAATAAAATTTTAAAAATAATAAGAGGAGCTTTGAAACCAGAATCAGAATTCAATCATTTAAAAATAGATAAATTAAAAAAAAACAAACTTCATAGCTATATTTATTTTTATAATATTCTATAGACCATCCTTCAGAAACGTTACTAGAACAAAGTTCCCTATTAAAATGACCATTGAAAAATTAACCTTCACCCCTCCCTCCTCCACTCTCATAGCAATAAGACTTTGTCAAGGCAACATGTAAATAACTTATGTTAGAAACCATTTTTGCATCAACAGCTCCTAAGTTAAATAAGTCAGACAAAAAAGCACATGAAAAACCTGCTAATCTAAACTAAATGACTGTACAACATACTCAAGGGAGAAGTGCTAATCAGCTCATACAACCATTGTACATAGTTTAAAGGCTACTAAATCACACGACACT
The DNA here is from genome assembly GCA_037127355.1 of Schoenoplectus tabernaemontani. Taxonomy (NCBI): domain Eukaryota; kingdom Viridiplantae; phylum Streptophyta; class Magnoliopsida; order Poales; family Cyperaceae; genus Schoenoplectus; species Schoenoplectus tabernaemontani. Next base: position 6,993,835 of record CM073747.1, read on the forward strand.
ATTTTTGCAATTATATTTTAAATAATAAAATTAAAACATTGATCTTGTTCAGAAGTTGCTTATAAGTGTGAAGAAGGTTCTAAGATTGGTATCACCGACCATAACTCTAAGCTGGTATACCATCGTAGTTGAGGGTTTGAACTCAAAACCTTTAATTACAGTAGGAGACAACTAGCAATCTTTGGGCCTAACCCTCCTCCCTTTCTTCTCAGGAACCGTCACAAACTCCTTCCCCTCTCTTTGCCTCTGCAGCCGCCATAGCATCTACACTTTCCCAATGAAGCTTCATTGCATATCACCGGTCTTGAATGGATGAGACGCCGAGACGGAGGTGGGAGGTCTTAACACTAATTGGAACTAAACAAAGAAGTGACTAATAAATTACATACTACAAGTTCTCTACAAAATGAGATGGATTGAGATAAAAGTCATCTTTCAGATCAATACTATGAGATGAAACTCCAAGATGGACAGATTTATAATTGAACATAACTTTTTTCTGTTCTGATAATTTATAGTGATGGATGAACATGTAGTTATGTAAGTAGATTTTTTTTTTAGTTTTTTTATTTTTTATCATATTTTTTGTGGGGGTAAATTAGTACCTTCATAGTAAAATCAAATTTCATAATATGTAACCTTTTAATAATTTATTGTTCTTCTGAGTATCATAATGCAGAATTATCTTTAATCATCTTTGTGTAATGTTAATTACACAATGCTAATTTGTAACCTTTTTAATAATTTTTTGTTCTTCTGATTAATATTTCTTCTTTTGTGTTGGGTTGAGAAGTTCGAATGCAATGTTAATTTGATAATAAATAAAAAATTAATAAAAAAATAAGAGAGATATTGTAAAGAAGAACATGTTGACCTGACTATAATGAGTGAAATGGATGTAATAGCCCAAGAAACAAGGAAACCACAAGCGGCATTTCAGATCTCTTTTGATAAAGAAGAAGAAGAATATTTAGTAACAGTCCTGCTTTGAAGCATTATAAGCAACATTTCGTGGTTTAATTGGGGAAATTACAAATGAGGCATTACGTGCTACCCAAATGAAGAGAAAGAAAGGCTAATCTGAGCACAAGATCTGCCTCCGACTGGAAGTTGAGAACGGGGAGTGAAGGAATTACAACGCCACCACTGTGGAGCTCTGAAATGTGAGATCAGTCTTGAAATCCTGAGCGATCTCTTTCACCGACCTCTGAAAGGCAAGCTTCCCGATCAAAAGCTCGATGCTTTTCTGGTACTTTCTGATCTCACGAAGTGCTATGGTGCCAAGCCTGAAGCAGTTAGGCTTCTTGACTCCGCCAGTCGCTGGCGCCGACTTGCGGGTTGCCTTGGTGCCTTGCTACCAGTGGACTTCCGAGCAGTTTGCTTGGTACGAGCCTTTTTAGAGGGAAATTAGGAGTAATTTGCGAGAGAGACAGAGAGAAGTAGATTTGGAGTCATGGATGCGAGTCGAGAAGCTTCTCGAAAGAATTTGAAATTGTATGGATGACGGTTATGGACGTTAGACTGTTGGGAGTTCGGGTATAAATTGGGGTATGGAGGCTGGGTAGAGAGAACTTTTCTCTATAAATATTTTGATTTTGTAACAGTTAACTTTTAAATTTAAATTTTCAGAGTTAATATCAACTATCATATTCAATTATTTTTTAAAATAATATTATTATCTCTACAGTCGTTTGTTGAAGTTATAATTTTCTAATATCACATAATTTTGTTTCTTCATCTTTTGCAGATACTATTATAATAATTGTAGCTATTAATGTGCAAACTATTGTTTTTGAAAATGAACAAAAAATAGTATATGCTTTAACGTCCCGCAAATTAATTTGCTCTAATCAATTATGCGAGAAAAAAAAATAGGCCAATAAATCAAGAAATAAATAGATCTCCTGATTGCATAACAATTTCTCCTAATTCTAATAAAATTATTTTAAGAAGTTGCGGTATTTTTATGATTATTCTATTCAATTCAATTCTCAGCAATATAATTTATATCATTTAGTACTTTCCTTTTATGTGTGCATGGAGATGTATTTATGGAATAAATACATGATTCATCTACATTCATACAAATTTCGTTTTTATTGGACCTTTAGTTCAGAACAAAAATAATTTGAATATTCACGGATTCAAATAATTATTCACATATATGCTTAACAATCATGACTGCTCTCATAGAAGAATTATTTTGGTAAAAAAAAAAAAACTTCTTTTTGTAATATGAATTTTATTCTCCGTTTTAGTACGTTTTTCACTAAAAGTGGGATTCTTTTTATTATTTGGCTTCATCTTATCCATTTCTCACGGTTGATTAATCATCATTCTTTTTCAGGGAAAATCATCATTATTGTTAAATCGCTAATTCATTTATTATTGTAAAATATCCCATAGCAACGCACCGGCATTACACTAGTAAGTATATATGAAGCGTGTGGATATAGAAATTTTTTTTTTTTTTTTTTTGGGGGGGATAAATATGGATATAGAAATATAGAAAATTAAAAGATGTCAAAATGGTGCGCCGGTTTGTGACCTCGGCTAATAAACCATCATTTTTTACGCTCCTTCAACTTATTATAATTGAATCAAATTTTAAGAACAAAATTTATTGCGTACCTTCAATTTTGTGCTTCTTATTTACAATTTGATATTAAATATAAGAGTGAGACTATTATAACATGTACTATTTATAATAGGATTGGTACGTGCTACATATACATATCTTCGTTTTTCAAAATATTAATAGTCTATCCGAGTTGCAAATTTATATGGAAATTATTCATATAGACTAAATTTATATTTTTGCGTTGTCAATTTGCAATAAGCAGCAAAGGCTTCTTCCACTAGTTTGTTTGTTTTATCCTTAGTAATGTGGGGGATGTAAACGGGTTGGATTGGTGGGGTTTTTTCTGGATTATAAATTTTAGATATTATAGTGGGATTACAATATTTCAATTTATATCTAGTCAATTAATGACAAAAATCATTTAGTTTGTATATCAAGTTGGGCTGTCAGATTTTCATCAAAAAAAATCATCAGAAAAGTTGGGCTGTCAGATTTCACGATTTTGGGTTCTAATTTCAGTCATAAGAACTGAACAAATTTCAGTTCCTCATTTATCCTCATCAGAATGAAATCACGAACCATTAGACACGAAATGTCGTGATCGGAAAGAAGATTTTGTACATAGAATTTATTTGATGTGATTTTTCTTACTCAAATCTCATTTGTAAATCTCACCTCAGATATTTGTCAATCATACGATGAGAATCGACGAGGTCTCTTCCTCGTCTCTTCCTCAGCTGAAAATTTATAATATATAAAATTTTTATAATATATATTTTATTTATATTATATAAAATAAAATATTTCCGAATTATATCTGTATTATATATGAACCGTGATTTTTTTACGGCACTGAATAATTTTATGCATATCTCAAGAGAAATGATGGGATAATGGGCAACTTGTCTAAGACCTAGAGTGATCGTCTCAAGCAGAGACAATGCTCAGTGGAGTTGAGTAGAGACTCGACGTCGTCGTCCACCTCCATGCTCACTGGTACAGTAGGGAAGTTTGTGTAAGGAGCAAGACTACTTTGGTTCAGACGTGGCACCGGTTCCCAAAGGTTCAATTCTTGCTGAAAGCACAGCGTAGTGTCGACACTCAATCAAGTAGTAGGGCTGGCACGTCACTCGGCTCCTCGGCACACTTCGGTGACAATTTCCCCTGAGGCGCATGTCTCAGCAATACAAAATGAGAGTTTCGATCGTTATAGGACTTGACCAAATATCTCACGACACGAGCTGACGATAGCCATGCAACACCTGTTTGAAAGTAAGTACCATCCAGTTGAGATTCGGTTGAATCTCGACTTTGTTACTATAGTTGACCATGAAATTCATGAGGCACTCAATTTTGGAAAAATCATTTCTTTTCAGGTTTTCTCAAACAAAGCGTGTACAGTGAGAACGGCAAATGATATATAGTGTAGCACTACCAAGTTAATACGCAGCGTAGGAGGTTATTTCCTCTCTAATTGAGCAAAAATTAACAAATGATATGTAGGGGTGGCAATCATATGGGTTGGGTTGGATTCAGATTATATTAGTTTGGATCAAATCAAATTGAATTTTAAAAGAAAAATTAAGTTAGATTAGATTAGATCGGATTAGATAGGATCGAATCAATTTGAATGTTGGTTTCACACGGATCTTAAGTTGATGTCAATTAGATTACAACATATTTGATTTCGGATTGGATCGAATCAAATCAGATCAGATTAGTTTGATTTTCTAAAAAAAAATTAGAGAGAAGACGTGCGTGTGAAGGAAAATAAAATATTTTTTTGTTCATTTGTACAGAAAAAAATTATTATTTTCTTTCCACTTATTTAGTTCGAAGGAAAAGAAAGCTGAAAAGAAAATCTCTCTTAATTTTTCATAATTCTGCTCTCTTCTAAACTTACTTATTCATCATTGTTTCTATCCTTCAATTTGGTAGTTAGAACTGAAATCAGTTGAGGCAATTATCACCATCTGATTTTTCTTTAAGCAATCATTAATTGTATTCAAACAATTAATCTAATTGTTCATAAGAAAATAAACATCATGATACCAACTAGCTTGCTTCTGAGCTATTGAACAATTCTACATTGAAGATCGTGGTTTTACAGCTGCACTTGAACTCTTCTGATATGAATAAACACCAACCACTCATTTTCTCCCCAGCCGACCAGCATCTGCATACTATACCAACAATGAACATGGGCTATCAATGTATCTTGTCATGCTCAATAGCTAAATCAAAGAGCATAAAAAAGAAATCATTTTGATTTCCAGTGGCAAGTTGGCCCTGAATGAAAATGCTGTCACAAACTGCCAACAAAATGGAACAGACCAGCTTTTCACCAGCTTAGAGATGTTATTAAAATCTTATAAATCACCTTTCAGATAAGAATTTAATTGCAGCAAAAAGTTCATCCGACTTATCAGCCCCTCTCATAATCTCAATTAGTTTCATTATAGGAGGGGGATTCATGAAACGCATTCCTATCACCTGAAGAAGTTCAGAAAGGAAAAAAAACAGTGCAAATGTACAATCTAAATTCAGTATCACATGATTTTGCCAACATAACAAGATGGGTAAAATCTAACCATTGTGAAAGAAACCCATTCAGTAGAATTATCTATTTCTAGAAGAAAATATAAGAAATAAGGAAGGTCTTTCTGAAGGACATATAAGTATAATTCAGCCTAAATGGACAATGAATGTCCCTATTACTGAACTTAGGGTTGTGTTACAATCTTCTTGTTATTTCTCTTTAATAATTATATGCTAATTTTTATCAGACACCGGAGACATGTTTTGGTAGAAATTGTTTGTATAATCATTCCGATGTGCATTTGAGTACTCTTGTACTATATGTAAAATGAAACAAAATATCAGTGTTATAGAAATGGAACTAGTATTAGATGCCAGAATAGAAGAAGACTAAGATCTTATTCAGTTTTATGAATATTTTCTTCTTGATTGCTACTGACTCGATTATGACTTCAATTACAAGATATGCACTACTAAGCTATTGTATGGTTGATGCAAATTTCACCCTTTTCAAAGCCTCATCAGGAACAACCTCATAATTAAAATAGAAAAAAATATTAACTCAGTGAGGAGCTCAGTGAGTACTTTAAAGCCTTTGTCTGTTGCCACAAAACGCTTGTAAGGCAGTGGCATCATGAGGTGACACCTTCCATTCTCTCTCTAATATGAAATCAATATTTGTAATTAAGTGATGTTTTCTTTATTAATTTAAACTGCAAGTTTAGATTCTGGTTAACAGGAGTTAACCATTAGCATTGAAGAAATAGTTGAGGAATCAATTTTTGTACACTGATTTAGTACGGCTATCACATTCTTTATTAAATAATTCACAAATTGAAATCCATGGATCAGCGAAAATTATGCCTCAATACCCTCATCATCAAGGACACTATTTTTTTTTAACTAGTTGAGGTCGTTTATACATTCTCATTGAAGGTCAATGTTGCAAAACTGCAAAAACTCAACTATCTGACACAACATGGTACACTGCATAAATTCTGACAAATAATTATGCTCGACAGCTCAAATGTAATCTGACCTATCAAACTTACAGAGCGAGGGAGAGAGAGAAAGAGACCTGAGAGATGTGGCCTTTGGAAGCTAGGTGACGGGGAGAGGCGGAGATAAGCCCCCGACGCCGCCTAGAGTGGCGGCGTTGGAATCATGGAGAAGGACAGAGAATCCATCTGTGGCGGCCAGCTGAGCAATTCCTGAAAAGCAGAGGAGAGAGAATAAAACAGCTAGATTGCGAATATTGACGCGCGGAAATGGGGTTACGGAGGGAGCAAGCGCGGGAGGAGAGCCATTGCCTTCGTCGATTTTCATTTTTGTTTTCCGTTGAAAAAAAGTGGAAAACGAAAGTAGTTCTTTTTAGCGATATTCGGAAAGGAGGTTTCCGCAGAATTTATATCTAATAGCAAGTGAGCGAATGAAAAATTAAATTCCACGGAAAACAGTTTTCTGAGGCTGTTTTAATGGGAAACGTACAGACTCTAAAGAAAGAAGATTATTCCCTATAATTTTTCTTATAAAACACAAATACAACCTAAAAATAAAAAATAAAAAATCTATACAAATCTTCGAACATAGCTTTATCGTACATGCAACATGTTAATTATAGAACAACGAAATAAGGGATATACATCACTACATCAGTTGAACTTTAATGATAGTTCGGAGAAGAATATTAATTAATCTATGCACTTGAATTGAATGATGCTGACATCTGGGCTGCAGTCTGCAACTCTCTCTCTTTCTCCCTCCTTTCTTTCTACATGTAAGACAACATTTTCAAACTTAATCGCCCCACACACAATGATGGATCCAGGTTTTTAGAAAGCATAGGTACAATGGTCTTATTATCTATACAATAAAGTTAACTTTTCAACTTTTCCAAACAAAGCCTAAGCACAGCACACTAGCTACAAATCATCAGTTCAATTTTATTAAAGAAATTTAAGAAGATATAGTTGCTTTTGAAATTTAAGCCTATGTTTGTCAATGCCTAGGTCCTTCACCGCACATACAGTTCCCAAATAAATTATCTGAAACTTAATTTCCTAAGTTTATAGCAAACAAGAAACACATCCAAGTTCCAAGCCTTGTAATTTAAGAAAACTTTTTAATTGAAGCTTAACCAAGTTTCAAAACAGAAAGAACATACAGCCCACCTTTAATATCATTACCATACATGTTTTTACTTCATCTGTTGAGTAGGGTACAAGTATAGTTGTGTTTGTCAGTTTATATTGTTTAAAGTAAGATTGGTTTTGTTCTTTAAATAGAAAATAGGAATTCCTAGTATCACAAGATAGAATGATAATGCAAATGATACAATTGGACGGACATACCTATAGTTGAAGTAATGCTGTTAGAAAGACACGCTAGGAAGAGTAGAAATCTTGAGCCAATTTGGATCATTCTTTTGGTTAAGCTTCTCTTTTAAGGGATTATCACCGACTAAACGAAAATGCTGTAGAGTTGGAGGCAAATCAGGCAATGACTCTACTCTTGGGCACCAAAGGATCGCAAGGCACCTCAAGGAAGGCAAGCACTTCAAGTTGTCAGGCAAACAGAGCATTTTACATTCTTCAAATTCGAAAGTCTCAATTGATGTCAGGTGTTGAAAGACCTCAGTATCTCCAGGTGTAAAAACTCTGTCAGTCGAATTCTCGATCTTTAAATGGACCAATGAAGAGAGCCCATCAACAGAAATTAAATGACACAGCAGCATCAGTCTGTCTGTGGTGAAAGAGAGTAAATTGGGAACTCCTTTACCTTCAGATGAGAAAGCCACCTTGGAACACTCTTTGATTGTTAACTTCCCGAACAAAAACTCATCTAGGCCCCATAAACTGGTAAGATTTGAACAGTTTTTCAAGATCAGTGTCTGGAGTGCTCTCAAGTGACTAATATCAAGAGTTTCCATAGCAGGACAATTTTCAATATGAAGTTCTGCCAGATGCATCAATCTATGTAAAAGATCAACTGGAAACCTATGAACACATATCTTAAGGATCTCCAGCGAATGTGGTAGCGTATTGGTAGTATTTGACACACCTAGATCGGATCTAAGATCAGGACATGAGCTTATTGATAGATTTGTCAGGTTCTGAAGATGCCCCAGTGACGTCAAAAATAAACAACCATTAATCTCAAATGATTGAAGTCTAATCAGGCGGCAGGTAACTTGTGTTGGCAATGCAGTTATGGTCATAATATCACAAAGTTTGAGGTTGTTCAATAAACTGAGAGCTGACAGGCACTCCCATAATTTCTTGTTTGTAATTGAGCAGGATGTGATTTCAAGCTGTTGGAGGGACCATGGCAGAATTAGTGTGGAGCTTAAGTTAGAAATTTTCAGGTCATAGAGAAGTTCCATTCTTTCCCTACACATAGATGCTTTGCTATAAGCACCTGCACTCTCCAAGAACTCAAGGATCTCTTCTGTCCTTGTGAAGTCAGAGATCCTGATCATATCCAGCTCCTCTTTTGAGACGAATACAAGAGTGTCACAGCTGTCAGTTGCCAATTGAGTCAGTGTAATAGGAAAGGTTGGCAAACTAACCAGCTTCCTTAGTTGCCTAAGGAGAAGAGCTTGCAATTGAAGAATTAACTCACCAATTTCTGAAAGGGATTCCAAAAAAGGACATTTGCTCAACTCAAGAAGCTGTAGGTTTCCTAACATTGTATGATTGTATATCAACCAATCAGGGTACTTCCTACCCCGATAACCTATAATGTGAAGCTTGCTAAGCTGGACAGGAGCCTGTAAGCCCTCAAGTTGCTGGTCGCATCATAAAAATACCATTCAAGAAACAACTCATCTAAATACACTTTATTGGCCACGTTGGCTGCTAAAGCCATTTCCTTACTTCTCACATTCTCGAGGCCAATAATATGCAGAGACCCTTGAAGCTCACTGAGGTACTGCAACTCTGGTAACTCATGGTCCCCATATCGCAAATCAAAATAGCTTAGTTTCTGGAGACATTTTACTTTTCTAAAATCATCTGTTTGAATAAAAACACAATCCAAATGCTTCAAGCTAATCAATTTGGTCAAATCACCAACAGGAACAAGCGAGATATTTGGTGCCTTAATAAATTGCAAATGGTAAAGATTCGATGTTGAAAAAATATAGGTCTAAAGTGCTCCCCGTTAAACCCTTGTAAGCCAAGAAAGCGCATATGTTTTAAACTATTCACAGATCGGGGAAGCATGTGCATATTATTAGAAAATATGCTTAATACACGTAATCTGTTCAGCTTCATCAAGATTTTATGAAAAACTTCACCTTTACAATCTATAGGATCTCAAAGGAAGATCAGTGTCCGTAGATTCTTCAATTTGCAAATGCTTTTTATGTGCTTCTTCAATCTGTTAGTCTGAACTGATAAGCGTACTACTTCAAGGGGTATGTTAAGATTTTTCTGATCCTCGATTCGGAACCAGTCATCTCCTGAGACCTTCTCGGCGAGATCATGCAGTATATCATGCATAAAGTACTCATCGTCATTTTTAGTGGACTGGAGAAACGAGCTTGACACCAATTCGTCAAAGCTATCCTGAAATCCCCATTTCATCCTTTGCATAACAGTAAATCCCTCTGCCATCCACAAGTCAACCAGCTCATTTCTCTTAAATCGATAACCCTTTGGAAATATACTACAATATGCAAAGCAACGTTGTGAATTGACATCTAGGTGCTGAAAACTCAATAAAAGCGCACCCATTATATCCTCATTCAACAAATCTTTCTGGAGAAAGCTTGTCCAGAACTTAGCATCTAGGTTCTTGTGCAGCTGAGATGCTACAGTTTTTGCTGCCAGCGGTGACCTGTGCAGCTTTTCTGCAATCTGCTCACCGATTTTACGCAACCTAACCTCTAGCTTTTTATCAATTCTAGTCTCACAAAGTGCATGGTGCATGAAGAGAGATAAAAATTGTTCGTGTTCCAGTTCTGGTAGAAGAAGTGGATCCATAGCTCCTAAAACCTTTGCTGCCTCTTTGCTCCTAGTTGTTACCAGAATCTTACTTCCTCTCTTCCCAGCTCTTAAAGGAGCAAACAAAAGATCTACTTGCACCCCTTTGTCACACCAAGCATCATCCAGCACCAAGAGAAACCTCTTCTGTTTCAATTTGTTCTCAAGCTTTCGTTGCAATGTATCTAGATTGTTAAATTGAGGGCTGGGTTTTTGAGAAGCCGATTCGAGCATCTTATTTGTAAGCAGGTGCACATTGTAATTCTGAGAAACATGAACCCACATGATGATATCAAAGTACTTTGCCTCACTTTCAAATTTACAGACATACTGTGCAAGAGTAGTTTTACCTGACCCAGCAACACCATGTATGCCGATAACAGAATAGCACTTTTGTATAGTACTGCTTGTTTCTGGGTCATCAGTTCCTTCCCTTAGCAAGCTTACAATTTGATCTCGGTCCTTATCTCGGCCAATGACTTCTGCTTGGAGAAGAGAGGTGCTACTCATCTGCCGCTCCCTTGTGCTTAAAATACTGTTCTCTCTGCTGCTAGTAGTGGGTAAATCCAGTAGCATGCAAAATTCCCTTGCTTCGGTCACAATACTTTCCAGCTTTGTCAAGCTCTTTCGGAGGTACTTCTTCTGGGAAGACAACACTGATAATTTTAAATTCAGCTTAAAACTAGACCGAGAATGAGAATGCACCTCCTTTTCAAGGCGATCATACTCCACCAAATCAAGCACATCTTCCAGTTCATAGTAAGCTGCTCTGAGCTTCTTCAACCACAGCTCCAGAGTGGGCTTGTGTCGGTTCTTCTCGGCACACTCAATTGCTATCTTAAGCTGAGGAAGAAGAGTGCTCTCCAGGTCTCTGAGTGAGTGCTCTTCAGACTCATTTTGCCATCATAAGGGTGAGTGCTCCTACCTAAGAGTGAATGATCGACAAATCAGGTATGTCTTCACCTAATTAATCATATCAAGAAGTAAGGACAACTTAAGTAGACACTGGCGTAAAATAAAAAAGTATTGGGTGACTGAGCCTATCTATGCCAAGCAAGATTTTAAAATGCGGATTTAAATATGCGTGCGGAGAACACTACATATCGCATATGCGGCATGCAGAGATATATATGCAGTTAAAACATAGGATTTTAGTAATTTTTGGATATTGAAAATAATAATATATAAAAATAATTTTCAAGTTTGATAAAAAAACAGAGAAGTGATGTAGTGGCTTCATTGCTAGATGGGGTATTGCATATTCTGGGATCGAATCTCAGGAGAAGCCAAAGAATTTTTGCTGTCTTTTGGAGCTACCTAAGGCATTTTATCTTCTGTGACATGTAATATGTGTTAAAACCACATAATAATCAGTGCATAGCTGAATTCTATGCGGACAGTGACCGCACACGCATATGCGACCGTACGAACCATATTTTATATCACTTATCCCAAGAGGCTCCTCGCTTAATTAAAACCCCCTAACACTCATCTACCAACATCTCCACATACATATTAAGAAAGCTCTTGTCACATAAGCTCTCTATTTTGCACAAGTATCGCTCGCACCTATTACGCAAAATGGTAGATGGATGCTTTTCACTTCTTTAGAGCTGAAGTGAGGAGTGAAGTGAGGAGTGAAGTCTTTTGGTTGAAAGCTGATGGATGCTTTTCACTTCTTTAGAGGAAAATAAACAGTAGTAGTTTGACTAAAAAAAGGTACCCACAGACAATGGTACTTCTTAGGCATTGATACAAGTCAAAATGTATGTCTGCTTTCGTGTGTGATTTTCTACCTCAAAATTAAAGAGTCTAGTTTGTAGCAACACTTGTAGTTATGTCATTGACAAACAAACTAGTGCTTCATACTACTCACTTATTCTATAATTTATAGATCCTTTATTTATTCTTCAGTAGAATTAAAAAAAAAAAAAAAGATTCTATACAAGTGGTGAGCAGATTGAATATTGCAGTAGAGTGAATCTGATAGATGAGAAATAGTAAGTAAAAAAAGAGGCCGCAGGTGCTTGTTGTGCAGATAAATGGCCTCCTTTCTCATTTTTCATCCCTTTTACCCTAAAACTTAACTCACTTGTAAGTAAGGCACATGTTATAACAGTTGGTATCAGAGCCGCAGTGCTGGCCTTGTCTCTTTCTTCTCCAGATTGGAAGGAAAAGAGGTTTGTTTGCCTTTCTTTCATATTTAGGAATGGTTAGAAGTAGTAGTACGCTAGGGTTGGGATGAAGGGCTTCTTTTTTCGGCCGGGGCTATCGATTCTTAGACTATTTCCTCATTGTTTACCCCTAAAAAAAATCGATATTAAGTTTATGTCAAAACAGTGCCAAGTCAACACCACATAAGAAGTCAAACTTTAAAGCTTATTGATTAAATGTATTGATTAATCATTAAAGATGGAATTAAATTGGTTGAATGGACTTCTCCATTGACACAAGTATTGGAGATGAAGAAGAATAAGAATAACACTATCTTTTTATCTGATGGGCTTCTTCAACATCGCACAAGAAAAGAGAGAATGGATGAAATATCGTTATGCTTCTTCAGCAAAAAAAGAAAAGAGCAATGGGCTTTCGAAAAAAAGAAAAGGAGAAAGAAGATGGCTGGGCCTCTTCAGCGATAAAAAATGCTAATCCATTATTTAATCCCACTTCTATTTTCTCTTGAGCCCCACAAATCAGAGAATACCGTATGGTGCGTTGAGTGCTTATTGCATTCGAATTTGGGAACAAAAATGAAAATAAATGTAGACCCGTTTCATATGAAAATGATTGGAGTATTGGTGCATGTACACCAAGTGTAAACAAAGATAGGGGTCAAATTTCAAAGGAGCTTCTCCCTTCTTTCACTACCTTGACTCCTTCCTGGTATCTCCAATAACAACTAACAAGGAGATGAAAATGGTAGTTCATGAAATGCTTCAAGTTAAATTTAACTTTTATATTTTAGAAAGCTCTCATTCTAAAATAGTCCAGAAAGTAGGTCGAAACAATTTCAAATAAAAAGATTTTTAATATGAAAGTTGTTCATTATAATTTTATTGATGAATTATAATCTGATTCAAAAGATTTTTTAAGTAAATTTTTAAAAATATCAAAAATATTCTCAATTCAGTTTTTAATCAGAAAAAAATTAAAAAATTATACCGATCCATCAATATAACAAAAATTTATTTGCTAATTTATCAGAGCCGCAGTGCTATTTTTTATCATTTTAGCTCTAATTATTTATGATAATATAAAAATAAATATAAAAATTAGAAAATTAAGTTCATTTAGAGTTCGATTTCAATTCGAGTTTGATTTAGCTCAAATTCGATTTAGTTTGAAATAATTTTAAATTAAACTCAAACACCGATGAATTCGATCGAATTTGATTCGTTTGCAGCCCTACTTCCAAGTTCCAAGCCAATAATTCATGAATTAATTCATTACTCAGCATGGACTTGATTTTTTGAAATGGGCCATTGATTCAGATCCTCTGCCCAGCAAGACAGCATTGTACATGTAGCTGCAACAAATAAATAAACAATAAGGAAAAAAAAATCCATGGAGAGGTTTAGCTAAGGAAAGAAGTAAATATAAGACCCGACAAGAACAACACACTTCGAGCATGACATAGACCTAAGTTGCCTTCTATACTAAATCAAACACATAATTTCCATGTAAGGAGTTTAGAGAGTCGCTGTTAGTAAGAAAAACAAACAAACAAAACATTCCAGCACATCGAGAAGTGAGGTTTCCAAACATTACTCACAACAGCATGAGTATTCTTGCATTTCCTCTTCCATGCAGGAGAAACCTCTGGAAAAGTGAGAAAATAACGATATGAGAAATAAAATTGACCAATTATCTCACTGAAGGAGAACAATCCATTACTGAACAATTTCAAGAAGATATGCATACCATTTTTATTCTCATTTTAATCTTTGTAGACAGTTAAGCTAACAATGCAACCAAGTTTCTATTTCTTACTTGAAAACCAGAAACAACTTCTGCTCATCCCAACACGAATACTGAGGTTGAGGTTTGTCAGTCATGCTACATGAAAGCAGAAAAAAAAAACATGCATGCTTGACCTCACAAAACAATCCAGAATAAGCAGTCAATAATACAGTACTGGGATGAAGCATTTCTATATTTTCAGTGTTTATTTGTTTCTAATGAAAGATCAGGGTTTTACTGGAACAACTAAATGTTCTATTCGAAGGAAAAAAAAAGCAGTCAAATCTTGAACTACATGCAACCAAACCCAGAATTAGCGAACTTTGACCTCGCCTGACAAAAATTGTACAAGTGAAAGAGCTAAATCCAACTCCAAACCCCCCCCCCCCCCCCAAAAAAAATAAATAAATAAATAAATAACAAACACAAACACACAAAAAAAATTCTACAGACCCAATCTGAAGTTCAAAAGAACACAAACTCTTAGATAACCATACTCTGATGTCAACCAATCTGTATCACAGTTCTGGGTCAGCTTCAGAAGTTACCAGGAGTTTTGTGCGCTCCTGAACTCACATACACGAATTAACATATTCTCCCTCACCTTAATGGGCTTATAGTATTATTAATTTAATTTCAGTTAGCTGTAGTTATGAATCATTGTTTTATTTCGGGAAATTGACTTGTGTGACTTGTGAAGCAAAAGAATAAGTACCTTAGTAGTGTTAAAAAGATTCACTACTCGAAGTCTGAAACACCCAAGAAGGAGAAATCAGGATTGTCAGTTCCAAGAAGGGGGGTGTATTCAGATCCTCTGACATGAACACTGAAGCATGCTATGGAAACACACAATAGTTAGATGAGTCTACTAATTAACAAATTTAATATATGTACTAAACTGCTAATTAATCAATTTAACATTTGTTCTAAGACGGTTATACCATTTTCAATTTTAATGACGCTTTGTAGCATGACTTCCATTTTCTTCTTCATCTCGACATGGTCATCCATTAAAGGAACAATAACAATTAGCTCCCTGTACAAATCTCGAACAAACTGGCAAATCTTTTGTGCATATTCTATTTCTCCATCGGAAATTCGACCAATTGCTAGCCTCATCAGCTCCCCAGTTACATCTGCAACCTAATAACAAAATTGACAGATGGATCTCAATCTCATCACTACCAAGTACCAACAGTACAAGGTTGAAATATCCCTTCAGCCCCTCTCTCCCCAAGCATACAAGAAAAATAAAAGCATGCCCACAATTGACATCATTTTACTGATATTTTCACACAAAAAAGGATAAGCAGATTTCCTACTCCAAATAAGAAAGGAATTGCATTCTTGCGATTACATTAGAAAAATGAAAGCATGCCCACAATCGACATTATTTACTGGTATTTTCATAGGAAAAAAAAGGATAGATTTCCTACTCCAAATAAGAAAGGAGTTGCATTCTTACCCCTAAAATATAGTCGAGAATGTTTATTTGCAAAGGCTCCACAGAATTGTCACTTAGTGCAAGTAGAGAAGAATTTATCTCTGACAGATTAAGCAAGGTCCCAGTTTTGCAAAACCTACAAAAGGTTGCTGCTTCAATATATTCTTGCACCTGAAACAATAGTTACAAGATTTTAAAATAGCTACTTTTCAGAAACCAATACAATATGAGAGAGAAACTGATAATAGTCCATGTAACTGCATCTGTTTCTTATTTTAGTAAATGTTCACAAATCTGTCAAGATCTTTCATAATATTTGCACAATAGCATTATCTTTTCTTTAGTTTTCTTCTCACAAATCGAGTGTCTAAAGATGAGAGAGAATTTGAATTCGTAGGTTCCAATATGGCGCGTCGCTAAGAGGGTGACGCCCCAACGAAAATTGATTGGGTTTCATTTCCATAAAGATTGGTTGTTTTAGTGCAGGGCTCGCCACACCCACCGCAACCCTCCTCCTTTATTCTGGCTTGGGACAGACTATGCAGAAACTTGAATTCGTAGGTAAGGTATTAAATTTGGATGAGATCATCATTTTCACTGTTCCGTTGTCTAAAATAATTATGTCTCATTTGGATTAATTACAACAAAGTGGCAAGTTATTTGTTGTACTTTTGCAACACACATTTGCGCCCATGATAGTAATGGAGTATCCTGCAAAGAGAATAAATCATGGGTGTGTATTGTTGAATTTCAAGATTGGTGGCTACTTCTGCAAAGGTTACATTTTTTATGCAGTAGACACATAGAATATCAAAATATTCTTTAGAGAAGATCTAATGTTTACTTACGCCAAATGTGTAGGCCCTTCTGAGCTTCCAGAAATCGGTCCCCTGCAACTCTTTTACCAATTTGGACATAAATTTGTTCGTCACAGCTGCAAGGTCATTATCAGCCTTAGAAAGAACTTCTTCCTTGTTATGTCTGCTTATTCTGATAGAAGCGAAAACAAATAGGTGAATAGTTCCAGTTCACATGTACGCTGCATGAAGCTACTATGAAATTTAAGTTCAAGATAACCTGTGCACTTGAAATATGACCTTTTTGCTGTTCATGGTTACATCTCGGCTAGCCTTCACAAGCCTCTCCCTCTTCTCATTCTACACCAACGAAAGAAACTGATCATTCTCTGTGAGGCATTTCTACAAACAGTTAATGCACGATTACTAATCCAAGGAGAACTGAAGGAATAAATGAAGCCACATAAATAATCATACAAGATTGTTGAGGTAATCAGCATGCCTAGCAAATTCATCCTTCATGATCGAATCCGTGGCCATTCGAAGTTTCTTAGCTGCGTCCAGCGGAGAAGAAGATGCGCCAGCAACTATGAGCGGAGAAAAGGAACCGAGAATTAGTGAAAGCAACAGCTCTAGGTTTTACCAAGCCAAACAAAGGAAATACGGAGAAAAAATAGTACTCTGGGGAAGGCAGTGAGCTTTGCGTGAGGCCATGTGTGTCAAAGCCGAGGAGAATCGGTGGCAATAGGAGGATCTGAACATGTGTAATGGTAATACCTAAAAGGTAAAATACTCTCTTGGTTTTCCTTGTGAATCTTTCGGCCTTTTTGACTGTGGTACACCGCGCACACTAGTACACTACAACGGACCTGGTTAGGTTTTTTGGGCTTGTGCGGCCCTCTTTTATCAGATCCAATTGCACAGCTTATTTTATCCGATCTGTAGATTTTTATTTATTACTGCTTAGATCATTTTATAATTTTATAATTTTTATCAATCAAGTAATCCAATAATCCACATGCTCCGCAGCACGATACAATCCAGCACTCGTGGTTTGCAACCTGGATGGCTATGTTATCTCTCTGTAAGCGGCGACGTCCCTTTGTCTTATATATGTGCAAACATAATGCAGGCATTACTTGTAGGTTTCTTTTGAAGTTTTCTTTACAAGATCAACTATAAAATGACACTTTCTCGACTGAAAATACAAATAGTTGAGACTAACGGTAACCAACTGGACTGATAGTAAAAATACAGGAGAAAGCAATTAATTCATATCGGCTCTATCAGAGGGTAACAGTGTCTCAGCTAGTTTAATTTTTGAAGCAGGTCTCAGCTAGTTTTATTCAAGCCTCCAAATCAAGAATCATGTCAAATAGGAACAAATGAAACATTCCCACCTTGGTACTTCACCAATTGCATGCCTCATTAGCCGTTGTTAAGGTTACGAAATAAGAACTATAATTATAAAAAAAGAAAGAGTAGCTGCCTCCCCTTCAAAAAAAATATTAAAAAAAAAAAAGAGTAAATGAAGAACATGCAACAAGTGCAACCAAGTACGTAGCAATTGTCCAAGATGCTTGAGGTTGCGAAAAATATCGGAATATGCCACACTGGCATGCGGTTATGGATGACTAAAATAACGTAAAATTAAGCTGGAATCGGCCAAACACAAGCACCTAAAGAAGATCAGATAAATAGACAGAACCAAGCATCATAACATAACACTTCAACCCAATGTTTCAAATAGTGCGCTATAACGTTGTTATAGTATTTTTCAAGATCAAAATAATGCTAAGGTCCAACATTACGCTACGTCAAACTTTGTTCACTGTAGAAAAAATAGCAACCACAATAATGCATAACGCACAATAATAAAATAACACGCTATTCGACATAAATTATATTTTTTTATTTAAATTTGATTTTGTACAACTTAAAAAATCCAAACTTATATAGTTACAATATTGTGATCATTTTAATGAAAAAAGAATATAATTTACGATTATTTTGAATAGAAAAATCATTTAATTTTTACGGCATCAATGATATTTCAAATAGCAACTTAGAATTTATAGTGAATAATTATAAGTTTATAACGTCTTAATCAATTTATTATTACTAATTACTCTATGAAAGTCTAGATTATACGAAAATTAATAGAAAATATAAAGAAAACGCCATGTACCATAGCTTCCACCATAGCACGATAGTTTTTTTTTAGAACACCGCCACGATGACGCGATAATTACTATTTAGAACCTTGCTTCAACCTATTGAGACTGAATCATCAACCAAAAATAAACCCTACTTCCTGGATTTCCTACTGAAGCACCTCAGTCACAGGTGCCCTCTTAAACGGGTTGACCACCAACAGCTTTTCAGTCAAAATCTGACCTGGGAAAAAATTATCAGCCCTCATTCTGTCTCTAAACCCATATGCTGGAACCTTCGCTTTGATATAAGCATCAAGCACCAGCTCATACATCCTCAGCCTCCCAAAATAACCAATTTGCCTCATCAAATAAAATATCTTCTCTGCATTATGGTAATCCCCCTTCTTTGCATATGCTTCGAGCAGAATCATATAGCTGTGGTACATTGGCTTGATTTGGAACTTTTGATTTTTCTTGACCCAGTTTTGTAGCATTGAGTCAGCCTTTTCCATGTTACCTTCTTCAACATAGAGCCTGAGAAGAATGTCCAGGGCTAACGCCCCAACTCTAATGCCCTGATCAGACATCTGGGTCACCAGATCTTTTGCTTTCTTGAACATCTTTTTACCAGCATATACACTTAAAATACAGTTATAGCACTTCTGAGGTACGTACTTGTATTGCTTGAACATTTCAAAAAACATACTCTCTGCATCCTCCACCTTCCCAAGCTTGGCGTAGGCCTTGATAACTGCAATGGATTCCTCCATTGTTGGTTTCATTCTGCAAGCTTCCCAGACCCGATTCACATCATCAAGTGCACCAAGCTCTGCATAGAGAGTCAACAGAAACTTGCGTTCTATTAACTTATTACTGGGATCTCCACCTTCCATCTCCCTTGCCACTTCCTCAGCTTTCTTAGTTAACCCGCCTTTAATATAATGCTTAGCAACCAAGTATTTTATATATGCATCAGGTTCAATCCCATCCTCCTTCATGGTGTCCAATAGCTGAGCTATAGCCGGCATGTCTCCAACAAGACCTTTGGTATCAATCAACACCCTATAAGTAAAGAGAGTTGGTTTCAGGTTCTCTTTCTCCATCATTAACAAAACATCTGCAATTTTCTTTCTGTCAGTTCTCTTGTAGAGAAGCAAAAGCTGATTGCATGCGAAAGATGTAAGAGGGAAATTCAGATCCCGCATCTTGTTGAAAATCTTTTCAGCTTTTGGGATATTCATCTCAGATGCGCAGCAGGCCAATACGCTTCGGTATACATGTTCAGTACGCATCGATTGAGGTATTTCCTCTATAAATTTTTCAGCCTGGTTCAGCCCATGAACTTTTGCATGCAAGTCCACAAGAGATGAGTAATCTGCATCAGTGAACTCATAGTGCTCTGATTTTTCTAGCCACTTCATGAACTGTGAAATCATGTTATCAAATTTTACATGTGAAGTCAAAGAAAAATTATGGAAACTGTAAACATATGCAGAAAGCTAGAACTGCAAGAATACAGTGAAACAGTGAAAGCATGAAACATTGCAAGGTAAAAGAATACATGATCAGATTAACAATAACCGCACATAAAACCTATGATCTGCGATCACAGCAAGAGATTTAGCAATAACTTCAGCAGAAACTGGGCTTTAGAGGAAAAGTGTCTACATTACCTACGTTGAAATCAAGTTGCTACCCTTCTAATTGTTTCTTTTTACTTTTCAAGCATTTTAATGAGGAAGAAAAATCTAAAAGATTTGCTGTTCCCAAATATGATGGAACAAATCATCCAGTAAAGTATTGGAAGACAGAAACGACATTTATGTACTATCTATCCATTAAAAGTGTTGTTTTCTGCAAAATAAGGATAAATAGTAGGTTTGTTTTAAAAAAATAAAAGGATATAAAGGTGCTTCCATAAAAGTGCCTAAAGACCTCTGAAAAGAAAGGTACCTGAAAAGCTTTCCCAAACAATTTCCTTGAGCGAAATCGTGAAAGAGTTGCAACAGCATTTTCTTTCTGAATCTTATTTCCTTCCTTAACCCACTTCTCAAGAGACTCTTCCAAGGTATGCCTAGGCGAATTCAAAATAAGCTCAAACAAAGGAAATCCATGGCTCTTATATAAAGATCTCTTTTTTATCACAGCTTCCTCCATGTTATTCTCTTCTTCATCAGCAGATACCTCAACAGACTCAGAAAACAGTTCTTTCTCAACATCCTTTTCTTCTGCATTGGTATCAAGATCTGAGAAACCTTCTGGTTCTTCAGATTCATTGTTAGTTGATTTGGAATCAGTAGGAGATGAGAGGTTTCTGGTGTGAAATAATATAGTATATGATGAAAATGGACGAACTGCAGAGGTTCTTTCTGGGTGCTCAATAACAAGAATAGGGTGAGAAGTGGAGTATTGTTTTTCATCCATGTTATTTCTTGGTAGCTCCAAGTTGGTGCAGCAAACACCAACTGTTGCAGAACGAAGTGTACATGTCCTGAAAAACAAGTCAAATTAAATTTTAGAATGACAATTCCCCCCCCCCCCAGATTTCAAGATAATCTTCTTTTACAATTAGTGCTGCTCTGATCAGCAACAACTGTAGGGCATTTTCAGTCATTTGACAATGGATTATGAGTCGCTATTGCAAATTGCAAACAGAGACCAGTTTTCCACTCAGTGTCATTGTTGTTTATAAGGACCGGATAAAGCGGGTGCTCTCAAGCCGATTCATTAATTCTCTTGTGACATTATTTGTTATCTTAACACACATTTCCATCAAACGGGGAAGTGGAATCCAGTAAATATGTAAAGTTGCTAGGAAAAAATAATAACTGAGAAAAAAACAAAATATATACACTACTGAACACGATGGAAATAGATAGAACCGAAATTATCAAAGAATTGAAAAAAGAAGAAGAAATAGAAAGAGGCAGAGAAGCTTACTTTGTTGTAACGTGTTTCGCAGCTGAGCGAAGCGACCACATGGCTACTCCAAGTTCAAGAGACCTTCAATCGGGAACCAAGCGAATCAAATAGTCCCCAAAATGGATGGATTAAACAACCTTCAGAGTTAGAAGGTGCAAACGGGAAGGACGGAGTGCTAAAACCCTAGACCCTTCTTGCTGGACAGAGGCGGCTAACTGGACTGGACAGATTTTTTTTTTTTTTTACACTTAGTCATTTAATTTAACGAGGCTTAAAAGAAGGAAAATTTCAGCAGCTGTAGTGTTTAATATGGGCTTCATTGTAGACCAAAATATAAATTGGGGCTTGTTTGTATAAGGCCCAATGTGCCTCTTGCAAATGGAATTGAGGCCATAAAAATAACATTACATCATAGTAATTCAACAAACAAATCATAACATCTGAGGTGAAACTCTCAAACTAGTACCGATTTTTCTATGCCATCTTCTCTTCTCGGCATATTAACATATCTATTAATCGAACAGTAGGTATCAACATGTCCATTATCCTCCATTGAGAGCTCACATTCAATCCAAGTCACTCTAGAAGTCTAGATCGATATTCAGAAGCTTCTTATGTGAATAGTAGATGTCTAAACGCAATGATAGCATAAAGTGCAGAGAGAAGAAAAGGGAGGAATAATTTTCCGAGGATAACATTCTGGCTTTGGTTCATTCAGATCATGCATGAAAAAAGGGCTAGGAAGCATGTGCCAGTGCCCAATGGATTAGGTTTGATTTCCTTGTTGGCAACTAATCTACACTGTATTCTTTGCAACCCAAGTGCCTAATTTTCTTATCTGTTGGAGATATCATTCATACATACGAGTTCCATTTCATCATCTCTCCATTTGCATTCAAATGGATGCTTCTGTACCTCTGGAATTCAGTAGTTTTTTCTTCCGTTGCAGAAGTTTTTTAATTATTATTATTATTATTGTTATTTTCTACAATAGTCTCTAAAACTCGACATAAATATATTATCATTCGTCCATTGTTTGATGCGAATGGAGAGCCTGAAGGATGAGGTTTCAGTATAAAGAGAATGTTACCATTTATCCATGAAAAAATAAATTATGCCTCACCTAATCGATTAATCAGATCTAATTGGGGACCACCCAAATCTCTTCCTTGACTTGGACATTACACCATGTATATTAGGCCGGTATATTTCAACCGCGGATCTAGATCCAAAACCCAATAACCACCAATTTAATATTTCAAAGGATAATGAAAACCTGCATTAAATTGTACAGAACTTTTTAGTACCTGATTTCAGTTCAGAGAAAATTTTGGAAACCGGCATGGCTATCCAATAAATTAGATTTACTACGGAAATTTGATTTAATTTGTAGTATATATTTTCTCGTATAATGTTCATTTTGTTAAAAACAATATGTTATATACTTGTTATTTCAAATACTTTTTTCACTCGGGGTAATTTAATCAGAACAAATTTTGTGTACAACCGGAATTAGAATTTTGATTAGTTACTGTATATATTGTCCAAAGGAATTGTGTGCGTGAAAACGTCTTAAAATCAATTCCCATTTAACTATCTATCATCTAAAACTAACTATTTACGGTTAGATTTTGGAGGTGTTATGAATGATGCATTTCATAGCACATGAAGGGGCCCTATACCTTCAAAATAAAAATATTTTATTAAATCATCCACATCGCTATGTCAAACTGATTGTCAAATTTTATTTAGCAATTATCATTTTAATTTCAGCAATGCAAAGAGTAGATAAAATTAGATAATTTTTAAATTTTGACAGTCACTTTAAGAGCCACGCAGTAGTGGAGAGGGAAAAAACTGATTTACTTTGACAAGTCATTTTGTAATTTTAGCGATGCATTCATCTCTATCTGAAAGTCATTGTTTATACAAAGTGACATGTCAAATTATAATTCAATTGACAATTATAGGGATGTAGATTTTCTTATGGTTAATTCAAGGAAAGAAAGTTTTAAGAAAAGATAATTTAATTAAAAGGGGCTGGAGAGGAGATAGTAAATGTGTTTTTTTTTTTGTTCTGAAATAGAAACAATAGATCATTTATTTATAATATAATTTTGTAAGGCGATTATGGAATGGATTACAAATTACAGTAATCTTCAGTTCAACTGTCAAACTATTAATGAGCTATGGAGAATAGCGTATTGTATACAATTTAAGGATAATAATATAGTCGATATGATAAGAGTTGCAGTAATATGGATTCTATGGCTTGAACCGTTGAACCAACATATTGATTTTTAATGGAGGAAATTGTAAAACTATTAGAAACATAAGAATGGTTGTTCTACGGGCCGTAACGTTCAAAAAAAAAAATGGTTGTTACTTCATTAATGCATTACTGGAGCTCAATTTAATTATAACTTGCATCTATTTATGCCCTCAAATGTACATGATTTGCCATTACAACTCCAAGGAAGAGAGCATTGCAAGAAGTGGACTGGATAGAAGATTGTATGTCTCAATGTAAGGGTGTTAATTACTAATCTGATCTGATGGGTTAATCCGATACTTTCTGAATCTGATCCAACCCGATATGATCTGAAGATAAATGAGTCGGGTATGAATCTAAATTTTTTGATTCAAATCGGGTCGGATCGGGTTTGGACCCGACCCGGTTAATTGTATTTTTTGAAGTAATTTTATGATCTATTACTAATTAAATCTTAAATATATAAAAATTAACATTAACTATAAATTAATATTTAATTACTTAAAATAATATAAAAATATTAAATAGATATTTAACTATTTTACACGGATCAAGTCGGGTCGGGTTGGGTCGACCCATAACCCGGTCGAGTCGAATATTGATCAAAAAATTTTAACTCGAATGTAATTGGATCGGGTTCAGATTGGGTTAAGACAAATAATAAAATAATGATGACCCGACCCGATCTGAATCATTGACACCCCTATCTGAATAAATCTGAATAAGAAGAACAAGAAGGAAATATTTGATTGTGATTCAGTTTGTTAAAATACTTTTTTCCATTATATATTTAAGGAATTATCTTTTCAATACAAATTATACGATACTTTTTTTCCTTTTGCAGTCTATTTATTAACTCCAATTTTGTAAATTTTATAAACACATTATAAACGGAGAGAATGTGTCGGAATGAAAAACAACTTGTTTGCTTTCTCAGTGATTACAAAGAAGACATGAATAATATATCTAGCATCTATGCTTTATAGTGATACCTTAATTACAAATTCAAAATATAATATTATTATTATTTGCAACATAAATTCCATTATTTACTTTGATTTTGTGAAATGATAAAAAGAATGAACTACAATCATTGTTATAGAAAGATATTAATAATGAAAAGTACTATTATCATTAACAAAATAATATTATAGAATTTTGTTGCGATTATTATCATAATCATTAATTATATTATATTTATTATAATAACAATATTATTATTGTATTTTTTGTTATTCCTAGACTAATTGACCCTATTATCATAAATTTTGTCTCCGCCTCTGATTAGTAATGATATGTCTTTTGTGCTCTTGAGATACTAAAATGGATATCGAACTGATGTCCTATATATAAGACTAGTTTAAGTAGGTTATCTAGTACCGCAAAATGGTATCACTTTCGGATTTAATGTTTCTGGTGAAAACAGGTGGTCAATACCACTTTTTCGGGGAAAAATTACTATTAGAGATATTGAAATAATACATATACGTATATTAAAAAAAAATTAAGAGCGTTGTTATTCGTACTTTTTTTAGTAGAGGGTGTTGCTTGTTAATTGTACCGTTGGAAAAGACGAGGTGAGCAACAGAGATGTTTGTTTAGTTTACTTTATTGGTTTTGGTTGGGAATTATTGATCATGGAATCCGACCCGATATTGTCCACCAGTAAGCAAAAAAGTAATCACTTTACAGCGGTGTCGCATTCACCACCTCATAACAATTGATCAAGCATTTAAAAATGGTTTCACCAAATCTGATTCCTTGTTACAACCTACAATCAGAGCTAATCTAATTAACACAGACTAACATAATTTCAGAAAAGGCTATTGTAACGTGTCAAATGTCTCAACCAATTAGCACCACATTACAAACACATCTCTTGAGTACTTAAATGTCCCGGGACCTTGCTTTGTTTAGACCTTCTGATTCTCATATAGGTGCGCCTTTTCTTTTGGGATAATTAATTGGCGACAACTTGGCGTCCATTCTGACCTCTTTTGTAGGGAGAGTGGCGTTACTAATCCAATTGTAGTAATGATAATTATGATATATGTTGTGGATAATGATGCTACGAGTACTCTATTATGAGTCTATGACTGAACTTCACATCTAATAGAAAATATCATGTCCTACTAAAGCTTTTTTAAAATTGAAAAATCATTCAAGCATCAACACGTGTAAAAATATGATAATATAGAAAACCCACTTTTTGTCCATGTAATGGTATGAACCAAAGGGATCAAAATCTACTGTTTTTTTTTAGAACAATAAGGTTTTGTTATTTATTTTAAAAAATTAAAAAAATAGAAAAAAAAGTTTATAGATAATTTTTTTCTTGTAGATTGATAGTTTGTCA
Organism: Schoenoplectus tabernaemontani; assembly: GCA_037127355.1. Taxonomy (NCBI): domain Eukaryota; kingdom Viridiplantae; phylum Streptophyta; class Magnoliopsida; order Poales; family Cyperaceae; genus Schoenoplectus; species Schoenoplectus tabernaemontani. Next base: position 7,019,846 of record CM073747.1, read on the forward strand.
AATTTTATGTAATTTCATTAATGTTTGATACTTCATTAAAGATTATTAAAATTTAACGGTTTTTCATTAATGTTTGGAATGAATTCAAATTAACGATTTTTGATAGACTATCAAACGTTAATAAAATTATATAAAATTTGACATGCTATCAATTTATAAGTAAAAGGACATATCTATATACTTTTTTTAATTTTTAGAATTTTTTATATTTTTAAAATAAATAATATGACTCTAAGGCAGATTTAGAGTCGAACCAAAGAGGTCTAAAGTAGATTATGTCTCTAGGGGTCACTGTATAATATGGTAGCATTTTTTATGATTGTCAGACGCTAGGATGTTAATGGTATCCTTTTGATCGTTTACTCGATCTACATCATACCCGATAAGATTAGTATGGGTAAGATTTTATTTTTGTTAAGTTATTGGGTATAGATTTGAGTAAGAAAAAAATTTAGTTAACTTATCAGGTAAGGGTACGGATAAGAGTTATTTCTTACCCGTTATCTATTTCATAACTAATTATATTATAATTTATTTTTCATTACTAATTATATTATAATATTTTCCATTGTCAATTGCTAGTTATATTATAATTTTTTCATTACTAATTATATTATAATATTTTTCTATTTTGAAAGTTGTTTGGCTGTTTACCCGACCCGTATCGTACCCGATAAGATGGGTATGGGTAAAGTTTTATTTTTGTTAATTTATCGGGTACGTGTATGGATAGAAAAAAATTTCATTAACTTATCGAGTACAAATATGGAAAAAATTTATTACCCTATCATACTCATTGACAGCCCTACTAAATGTCAATATTGTGGTGCGTTGTGTGCTTTTAGGCACTGTTTAGTTGTGGAATATGATAAGTTCTTAGTTAGAAGTTGTGACAGTGTGAGAGAGTGAGATTAAGAAATTGTGAGGGTGCATGTGTTTAAGAGCTATTTTGATTTATATTGTTTTCTTCTGTAAGAATGAGTCCTGGTAGGTTTTGGGCAAGCATTTTTATAAAGATGAGTCATAATTACGGGTCATTAATATATATTAATGAGTCATTATGGCATTAATTAAATGTAATGGTAGTGAGTTATAAAACATTTATAAGTCAGCAATGGTTATATTCGAGATCAATATTGCACCTTTCAAAACTGTAGTCAAAATCTCTTTGATCAACCAGTCTATCTGCATAACGCATTTTTCGAGCTAAAAAATGTTTCGAGTTTATTTCTTAATAGTTTTATACAATTATAGGCCCATACTTTACAAGTCCTTTCTAATGAATGTATTAGAGTTATAAGTGTTCAATCTCAATTAGTAGTTAATTAGACTTTTGAGAATACAATCCTATCAAAATAAAATAAAAATAAGTTGAGATTAAAGCTATCACCTTCGATGACGATTATAATTTTATCCCTTTCTTATCCCAATACCAAACAAAATCTTAGGGGATAAACTATCGTTCCTTTTTTTTATTCCAAAAGGGATTAATATATGCTAGGCAGCTCGCCTTAGCTAAATTGAATTGACATAGTACTATTTACTGATGTACGTAACATCTCTCTTATGAGGATAACTATTGATGTTTTACTTCTTCTTCTTCTTTTTTTTAAAAAAAAAAGGTCATTTTTAAAAATATATCAAAGAGGGGGAGGGGAAAGTCTGATATATATTATTTTTGATGTAATATTTACGAATCTGAAATTATATCTTCTCCAAGAGAGATAAAACTCATTATCATATGTATATATATATATAAAGGGAGAGAGAGGCTATGGTACTATGCGTAACACATATAACATGTGTGCTACAGACAGTTTCTTCATCTTTAAACTTCAAATGATTTATTCTACCGGACAAAATATTTTTCATATGAAAATCTAATTGAAGATTAAATTTTATATTTTTAGGATAGCTAGAAATCACATGATTTAATTATTATGAGCCATTCAAAAGAGTGATTTTCTATCTATCTTAAAAAATAATAAAATATTCTAAAAATATATAAAATTTTGTTCCCAACTAGATTTTTATATGAAAAAAAAATTGACTGGTCGGATCGGCTATTTGAATTTTAAAAACAAAGAAATTATCTGTAACACACGGATCATCCATATTACGTATAATATCGTAGCCTAACTCTCTATATATATAAACACAAAACACGAATCTATAACAATGTTATGTAAATAGTAAAATATCAATACCAATCAAACTTTTGAAAAAGAATGAGGTAAATGTACCGGTACAAATCATATTGAATTTAAGTATGCTTCATTTAATATATATATAGAGAGAAAGTGAGGCTATGGTGTTTCGTGAAGCATAAAATTTCTCGTATTTCGTATCCGTATCTCGAATTTGAAAGTTCAAACGACCGATCCAAACTATTGAACATGATCTTCATATTGAACTATCTTTGGTTTAAAATTTATATTTCTTTTGATTTTTTTGCTACTTTTTAGATGGGTACAAAATCGCTAGTTTTGGATGGTGCAAAAATCATTAGATCAGCAGACTTTGTACCCATTTAAAAAATAGCAAAAAATTTTAAAAAAATATATAATTTGATCTCCAAGGATATTTCAATATGAAGATGATGTTTCATGATTTGGATCAGCCGTTTGAACTTTCAAATTCGAGATACGGATGCGAAGCACCATAACCTCATATATATATATATATATATATATAGTAAAGATACCGTGAGCTTAACTCAAAAAATATATCAAATTATCTTCAAATTTTAATTTATCATTTTCATTAAATTTTTTATATGAAAATCTCATGGGATGCAAAAATTTGGAGCGTTTTAAGCTTTTAAGTCATGGTTTTAAATTTTTGAAAATCAGCTCTAAAAATAATAATAATATATTTAATATTTGAACATCATTTTAGAAAATTAAAAACGGTGGGTTAAAAAACTCAAAACACTCCAAATTTTTGCATCCCATAAGATTTTAATATAAAGAATTTAATGAGCATGATAAATTAAAATTTAGAGATGATTTGATTTACTTTTTTAGTTAAGCTCATGGAAGGACTCTGTGAGCTTAAACTCACGATATCTTTACTATATATATATATAATTTAAATCAAATAACATGATCATCTGTTATTTTGCTGCGACTTTTAGAGTTTAAAAGTTAATTTTTCCTCAAAGGCTGAAAAAATAGGGGAAGAAATGGTGAAAATATAAATATGAACTGCAATTTATTCTTAATTTCGTATACTTATGTGACCTGGTCTATATTTTACCAATATGTATATATAAAACCCCTTCTTCAAAGTTTAGGTCGAAGTAATCGTCAAAATACAGCCATATCCAACAATTTAAGTTCCTACCAATCAAGGTTCAATATATCCATTCAGACCAACATATGTCAATTAACTAATTAATTCTTACTTATATCAGTGGATAGGACATCACAAAACTCTACCTATATCTAATTGTCTATCCATATATAGGACCAATGACGTGTCTAATTTTGTAGATTTCTTAATTTACTAGACAACATGATTGCTTCATAGGTTTGCCATCAGTTCATTAGTTAAGTTTCTAAGTAGATCTTAGCATCAAACGACCCACGCCTAAATCTACGAAAGTGTAAAAAGAATATAAATGGTTTTGAACTCATGAGTCATGAATCACGCTTATATAGTTGCTAGAAAAAAATGTCATTATGCGGAACTCTTTTATTTTTAAAAATATTTATATTTTTTTATTATAAATAAATAATATATTTTATTTAGATATAATTTATGTCTAAATCAAATTACAAAGGTTTTTAAAATTATAGATAAAATTTCATTATTAAATACTATTTACAAAATATACTAATTTTTCCTTTTAAATAAAGTCATATAAATTATTTTTATAAAATCCTAAAAATAATTGACTATTAATTTATTCGATAGATAAAAAAAATTAAAATCTCTCATTAACACATAATAAAAAAATATAAAATAAAAAAATAATAATATTAATTAAAATCTTAATTATTATTTTTTAAAATATCGACATGCATTATCCATCAGGGACATTTCAATCATAAAAAATACTGAAATAATAGACGTTTTTAATATATACACGCCTCTTTATAATATAATATTATATTATATTATATTATATTATATTATATTATATTATATTATATTATATTATATAATAGATGAATCCAAATTTCAGCACGCCATGAAATTTCTTACCGCTGGAATCGTGGCGAACATATTCATAAAGTTAAAAGATTTCGTTTATTTTCACTCGGTATCGTTTTCCCTGTAGCCTATGTTGTTTGATTCGATTTTAGTTTGAGTTTGATTCGTTCGATTAGATTTTTTTGTCAGTTTAATTTGAGTTCAGTTAGATAATTTTGTAATGAATTAGTTTGAGTTTGATTCGTAATAGTTCGATATGTAATTATGTGCATATATTTTTAACTATTTAATCAATAATATATGTAATAATATATTATTTTATTATAAAATTAATAATATATTATAAATTTATTATTAAATTAATAAGTATTAGTAATTTTTTTTAATTTTTAATATAAAATTAAAAATATATTAATTATTTTAGATCTAATTATTTATGATAATATGAAAATAAATATAAAATTAAAATAATTGAGTTCGTTTAGAGTTTAATTTTAGTTCAAGTTCAATTTAGCTTAAATTTGATTTAGTTCGAAATAATTTCAAATCAAACTCAAACTCTATCTAAATTGATCGAATTTGATTCGTTTGCACCTATAAAGTCAATGTACCAAAAGTAGTGCGATTCAACCAACCAAAGACCCACACACCGGGTGCTTCAAAACTTTTTGCAAACTCGCAGCGTCACGGAAGCACACTTGTTGACGTGTTGTTGCAGAGAAGATGTCATAATTCGGTAAAAAAAAAAAAGTAGAAGGAATTTTGAACCGAAACTCAATTTTTTTTTCAAAAAATAAATATATAATATTATATTTATATCATTTTCAGTACTTTGAAATTTTCCATTAATTCATTGTCATTTTCAGTTAAAAAAAACAAGGATAGAAACATCAAAAAAGTTCCACACGGATCGAAAATTTCTTCTCTTTCATTTTGATTTTAAATAAGACAAACTAATTAAGTCCAACACTTCTTACAGCCGAACCAGCAATTATAAAAAAGTTTAATTTGTGACACCAAAGACCATTAATTTTTTTGTTAAATCATTAAAATTTATATAATTTTGTTAATCTTTGATGGAATATCAAATGACACTAAAATTATATCAAACTTGTAATACAGTTAATTCATAAGTTCAATAATACATTTGTAAAAAATTTCCACTGTCAAGATTGTCAAATACCTCCCCCAACCCCCAAAAAATATTATTATTGCAATTACTTAAATAGTTTTGACTGCGCTCATTTAACAAAATGTTAAAATTACTGCCAAGATATTTTCATTCAAATATTTAAAGGACGCACCTATCAAATAAATATGGTTTTTCTCATACATTGCGCTTGTTATGACAATATACATTTGTTAAATGTATCTTTGAGATGTCGCTGAAATAAATTTACAAATCAAGGAATAGTTTTGGAAGAGTGGTAGAAAAGTGATATTATTGACTATTTGAAAGAGCGAAAATATCATTTGGCAGTTGTTAATCAGAATAGTTAAAATATAAATAATTATGAAACTAACAATGATGATGATAATAATAATGATAATGATACTATAATAATATAATGATCATAATAATAATATAATGATCATAATTCATAATCATAATAAATAATAATATTCATAACTATAATCATAATAGTATAATATAAATATAAACATAATCATAATATAATAATATAATAATATTAAATTATAATTATAATCATAATCATAATAATATAATAATAAATAATCATAATTCTAATTCTAATAATATTATAATAATATAATAATACAATACAACATAATCAAATAATAATAAAATCATAATCATAACATAATATTAATAATAATAAATAATTATAATAATAATATAATTATAATCTAATCATAGCTATAATCATAATAATATAATATAATATAATATAATAATAATAATAAAATAATAATAAGTAAGAATAATCATAGTCATAATCATAATAATAATATAATAATAGAACCATAATCATAAAATAAAAAATATAATAATAATAAAATTATAATTATAATCATAATCATAATAATATAATCATATTTATATTCATAATATAATAATATAATACTAAAATCATAATTAGTATAATATAATAATAATATATAATCATATAATAATAATACAATAATTATAATAATAATATAATATAATAATAATAAATAAATAATCATCATAATATTAATATAATAATAAATCATATTCATAATTATAATCATAATATAATAATATAATACAACATAATCAAATAACAATCGCTATTCCGACGAGAGCTAATCCGGTATATTACCTATAACTTGATATACCGGATTAGCACTCCTCGTACTTAATCTAAAATTTATTTACAAAATTAATTCATTAGAATAACTATTTTATTCTAATTTTTTGCTATTCCACCAAATACCAAACAAACATCTTTTCGGTCATCCCATCCCCTCAACTTCAGAATACTAATTACCTTTTTCTTATTTTGTTTCTGTGCATGCCATCGCAATACAAACATACAATAATAACATATTGCCCATACAATGCATCCTCCTATGAAATGAAAAAGAAAAGTTTGCATTGGTCGGAGAGGTGCCCTGGACACGTGTCAGTTCTTACTTGGGCCCTAATTCAACGACACATCGAATTTCCGATACATGGAGAAATAAGTAATTATAATTTTAAATATTTCTATAAAATAATATATATTATATATAATATATAATGAATAGTACGACTAAGAATTTTTGAATCAGTACGAATGAGCCAAAACTAGGGTGTCAATGGGTCGTTCGGGTCGGATCATATTATTTTATCATTATTTTTTATCCTACCTGATTAAATTCGGATTAAAAAATCTTAATCTATATCCGATCCGATCGGGTTACGGATCGACCCAATCCGTTTAAAATAATTAATTATTTTTATATTATTTTAAGCAATTAAATATTAATTAATTTATAGTTAATCTTAATTAGTATTTAATTAGTGTAGATTTAAGTTTTAATTAGTACTAAATCATAAATTTACTTCAAAATCATAATTAATCGGGTCATGTCGGGTTGACCCGAACCGACCCGATCCGATTCGGATCAAAAAAATTAAACTCATATCCGATCCATTTATATTAAGGTCATGTCGGGTCGGGTTAACCCGTCGAGTCGGATCGATAATTGACACCCTAGCCAAAACTTAACTTCTAAATGATCATAATTTTTTATATAAAATTTGAAATAGGATATAATTTAAAAAGTTCATGAAAAATCTATGTACATAACATAAAATTTTGTTTAGTTTAATTAAAGGACGCAAAATAAAATCGCTCCTTTCAAATTTGAACTTAGAGTTGTGCTTTTTAATTTTGGTTCAATACGATTAGCTGTTGACTAGAAAAAAATACAATTTAAAGGACGCAAAATGAAATTCTGTCATTTCCTTAATCATCTATGTAAATAAATTATTTTATTACTCATTGATGTTAATAAATTGGTGAATCCGGTTACTTGTGAAAATTTTCGTCATTTGAGAGGGCATTCCTAGAACTAGAAGTCCATTACTTCTAAATTGGAGACGTTAGTTCACCGCAAAATATGCAAATTATAACTAGTATTTTGTCTATGTATTATTAAGGTAATGTTTTTTAAAAATATAAAAAAATATATTTTAATGTGAAAAGAAAAAAATAAAAATAAAGATAATTTAGTAATTAATGTAAAATAAATACATAATTGAGAGAAAATTTGACATTCTGAATTTAAGAAAATTTAAAATTCATAATTGATGGCAATCTAAATCTAAAAAAAAGTAGAACAATTGTATTCTTAAATTATACAGCATTTTATGTAATAATCAAAATTGAGAGAAAATTATAATTTTAACATAAATGATCATGGAAATAATAATATTATTTGACGAATAACTAAATGATGATTGATTTTAACTCTAAAAAATAATAAAATATCTAAATCATTACAGAATCCGAACATTTATGTGTTTGATAAGGAGTAAGATAAAGATTAAGATAGATGAATGAAAAAAAAGATATTGCTCCCCTTGATAAATTTTTCGAAGTTTAGCGTCCACACTATTTTAAATTTATCTTGCACAAAAACTTCAACCTCTCTTTGCCTTCAATTTTGTTTTCTCCATCTCTGTAATTGAGAAAGGGATTGAAAGAAAGAGTGGGAGAGAGACTTGATAGGTCGATAGAGACTGAAAGCGGAGGTGGGGGCATCGAATGCCTCGCCAAAGCTGAAAGCTTGTTTTATTATTCCGACCTTTTGCCTCCTCCCTTTTAATTTAAATATTTAATTCCCATTCTTTCTTATTTGTTTTGAACGGTTTGGTCTCACCTAACACCTGTTCCTGTTTATTTGGTGCTAAATTTCTCACGTACAAAGGGATACTAAGAGGGCTCTCTTCGCTCAACAAGTGTCGCCCTTACCTTTAATCCACAAATTGCATCGGTTTAATAATAATTAATTATTAAACCGAACATTGCACTTTAAGTATAGAAGGTGTCAGTTCCATTGATTCGGTGAATCCATCTTTGCTAACCTTTAGTGGGTTTGAGCGCGTCAGCTCACTTAGCAAGTTAGCATCCGTTAAAGAATTGTTCGGTTTGTTCGATACACGAAAGATTAGAAATATGTGTAATTTGTTTATAAAAGATCTGCACCTTTCCAGAGTCTCTTGCCTCGTTGTTTTAATACTCATGTGGAGGAGCCAATCAGGCCTTACTGTTGGAAGCAACCCATCCCTGTATCATATCTGATGCTTTTCTTTCTTCTAACCTCTCTCCTTCTCCTTCTTCTACCAAGACCTCATCTCCAATTCAAACCTGATAAAATCCAAATTTCTCTGCTCAGGCATGTCTCCCAAAAATAGATGGGTTAACAACAGGGTGGGAAATGTAGAAGAAAGCACAGAATGTTCTGTATTGGATCTGCCTGAATTGACAGTTGAACTAATTCTCAGCAAATTGCCGCCTGAAGGGCTCTGCGCTATGGCCGGGGTTTGTACTGAGCTTAAAGCGAGGTGTAGGAGCGACTACCTCTGGGAGAGGCACTTGAAAGAGAAGTGGAGCAGTGTTGTGGGTCCTGCTGCACAGAGAGAGTGGAAATCCTACCTGGCTTCAAGGAAGAACTTGGAACTTTCTTCATTTGGGAGTAGTCTGGGGGGGCAGAGAAAGTGGATTTCTCGGATGTGGCCTCTTTCTTGGATCAGGTCTAGAATTGGTACTACTGATAAGGGAAAGTATATTGTGCTAAACGATACAGTCATGTCTTGGTACCTCTCTCTGGAGAGTGGCAAGTTTTGGTTCCCTGCACAGGTGTACAATAGAGAGGTAAAAAGGATCAGTTTGCAAATTTCTTTTCTTGTTAAGGGTTTCTTTTTCAGATTATTTTTTGTACTACTGCTTTCCAACTTGGAACAAGTTGATTGATGCATTTCTTTGAATATTACTAACATGGATCCTTATGGATCTGAAAAGGTTCTAACTTCGGTTATTTTTAATAATAGTGTCCGACTCATGCTTTATTGTTTCAAAGTTATATATCTATTTTCTGGAGAAATTAATGCCCCTGCTTTTCTTTTTGAATTGTTAATTGCAGCATGGTCATGTTGGATTCATGCTTTCATGTTATGATGCTGAAGTTAGCTATGACAGCCGTACCGATACCTTTCGTGCAAGGTATATGCAAACACATTTAATACAACACACTTTAATCTGAGTGCATTCAAGTTATTGGTCCATATCTGTAAGTGTCAAGGTGTACCAACATGTACCAGTAACAGCCTCAACTGGTACTGTATGGTGCAATGGGACCTTTTGTTCAGAGAGAACAATTCCCTTCGTGCCACTGGTATAGGTTTTGCGTACAGGTTTGAGACAACTGAAAATATAAAATCACTTTTATGCTATGGTCTAATTCTTGCCCTTTTAGGTATCCACCGCATGGAAGGAGAACTGCAGTACAAGAGGAAGGTGTGAGCTGGGAAAGGGTGCGGGCCCCACCTGTTAACACTCTGGCACATGACCTCCATCCTTCAGATTGTTTAAAAGATCTTCAACCAGGTGATCACATTGAAATCCAGTGGAGAAGGAACAAGGAATTCCCTTATGGTAATTAACATACTTCATCTTATATTGTCAAAATTCATTAACTGCTGCATAATGTGATTTTAGTTTGTTTGCCTATTAAAATTAATTTTGTATACAAGGATGGTGGTACGGAGTGGTGGGTCATCTTGAGTCATGTGATGGAAATGCTCACTTCTGCCAGTGTCATTTGAGTGGTAAGATCTGTTATGCATTTGTGTTTGTTTCAGACATTTTGTGTGCTCATTATGCACTTTGTGGATGGATGAGTTGTTTTATGGCAGCCATCTGGAAACCAAACTGCAACAGCAATTGTGCAAAGCGAAAATTTATGATGCAAGAATAGAGATTAGTTTATTAAAATGATTAATTTACAGACAATGTGGTACTTGAATTCAACCAATACACAGTCGGTTCAAGATGGAGACACACAACAATGTGCCGCAGGACTCACAAAGAGAAAGGTAATGAGACCGACGGTTTCTATGGAGGGGTAAGAAAGCTCCAGGGAAAAGATGAGATTGCCAAGTGGCGCCAGCTATGGCCACTTGATATACTGGAATAATAAACTGATATTATGTTGGGATAGGAAAGGGGCGTATTGAGGTGCTACGGCTGTACTATGTTTTACATGGCCATTGAAAGCAATTATTATTATTTCTATTTGTAGAACGATTGTTTTCAATTGTAATATAATATTTGAAGCCTTCTTGTTAGTTACTAAAAGTATATCTAGTTTTGGTTTTCAAATGCAAGTGTTGAACCTTGTATATATCATGATGATGATGTCGAGAGCCTGTATTAGTACCTAGTCTTATTTTGTATATCAAAACTATATATGATATATAATTTAGGTGTTTATTTACTCCTTGATATTGGATACTCCTTTTGTTATAGAAGTGTACAACTGTATTAATGAGACGACAACTGGATATAAAAAGAAAGTATATGCAACTAAGCAATATCAAGGAGATTAACCTGACTATAAAGGATAGCTAGTTCATTCAACCAATACAAAAATATTGACATAATGAACACGGAAATCAGCACTTAATATTTGACATATGTACAGCTTTTCCTATTTCGCTGATGCTAAATAACAAATCTTTAATATCAATGATTCTCAAAACAATCAATTCTGTTAACTCTTGTACTTGAGATAAATATGCAGTCAGATTAACTAACTTTTTTTCAGAAGAAAATCTGAAATGGCTACAACGATCAAAATTTAGCTAGACCTTCCTAAAAAAATGCGTGTAGCTTGGGGTTCATTGAATACTAGGTAGACGCAGAACATCTGCATAGTAGCATACTACATATTCTGAATTTTGTTTGTATGGAAATCATGTGGAGCCCGTGTTTCAGAAGACCCTGTCGCAAGGGGGATTGAACAATAAATTCACGATTGCTCTGTCTATGGCATTGCTCTCCTTTTCCACGGGCTCCACTTTGTATGCCCTGGAGCTGGTATTAAAGGACGACTCAAAATGAAACTCTTTCTTGCTTTCATATCTTGTCCTTTTTGAGTCATTAGCCAGCCTGTAGCAAGCATCTCTAAAGCAGATTCGCGTCCTTTTATTTATCTGGCAAAAAGAAATGGATTTCAGTTAACCTAGCTCAGAAGGAATGCAACAACATGTAAGGAACTAAATATCTGATTCCAGTAGTGCACTGGTAAAAATGCTGGTAGTCGATATTGGGTCATTTAGGTTATGAATACTGCCTATTTCTAGAAATTTTACTTATATTTGTAATTAAGTTTTTGTTTACTGTGGTTCAGATTATATTGTCAGCTGGTAGTGGTGGTTTGAGATGATTTGGTTTGGGTCAAGTTTGTGATTCAGACAGTTCAGGTCTCGCAGGTCTCATGTTGCCTGGACTTATGATTGTTTGTTTCCAGTCAGGTCCAACTGTGGGTAGTTTCAATTAAGGCCCTTATTATTGACTACTTGAGAAATCTGTCAGATTGCTTCAGTTCTGCCAGGGTAAACTAGGTTATATTTTACCAGGTAAGAATAAAACTTACCCTCGACAAAGCAGCCTCAAGCTCATAGAGAACTTCTGCTTCAAGAATCTTTGCTTTTGCCACATCCGGAAATAATACCCAGCTCTCTGTGATGCTTGTTCTTGGCTTCATAAACAAAAAGAAAAAAAATCCTCTTGAAAACAAATTTTGCAAAAATATGTGACTTGCACTGGACAAATCTTGTATTTTGAAAAAAAAACAATCCTAATTAAATTGCTTACATTCACCAAGTTTTTTGAGGAAATTGATGCCATAGACCCTTGCGACATCTTTGAAGAATTTACTGATAGGTCCTGGGAAAGGAGGGGAATGCCAAAAGCATCTAGACCGCTTGTAGCTGCTGTCTCACTTTCATACAAGACATTGTTTATAGGATCATTAAGCAAAATTGTCGATATATCCTCAAAACTCTGTTGCTTGTTGCATGGATCAATGAACTGTTGAGATGGTTCGACTGTATTTAGCATAGCACTTATGTCTTCATCTGATAGCGAATTCCTACAATAAGTCATTGTATTCATTCAATTGAAAAGTAGTTGTCGAGAAAATATAAGAACTGCCATTGTGGCTGATATCAAGTTATTTTAGAAAAAAATACTATCAGATATTTATCAGAAAGTACCAGTCAGGCCTGCTGTTGACGCTGACTTAATTTATTTCAAACATTACCAGAATGATTCTCATCTAATCTAATCTGACCTGTCCCAACCAACCAACCTAATCCACTTGAATAGTTTATTGGATCAGGTCAGGTCAGACCACACCCGCTTTCTATTATAAATCTAAAAAGCAGATCAAGTTTAAATTTGGTCTGACTTACAAGTTGCCACCTTTAATTCCTACTTAAGCGGCACTAATGGCCACTGGTAAATTTTTAAAACACAAGTTCATGCACTAACATGAAATTGTCATCGACTTGATCCAAGCCAAGCATCTTGAAATCTTGTATGCCTTCAAGGCATTCCCCATTAGCCAGCTGAGACAGGCCCTTTTCTAGAGTGTCCAATTTTGAGCCATCATATGTTGGTTCCTCTGACGAGGTTGGTTGGAGGTTGTAGGATATGTCCATCAATTTCCAGTCACCATAGCCAGGATCCTCCAACGGGGTTGATACAAAATTGTAACACGGGAACTGATCGAAGCAGATTGATTTTGCATCATCCCATTGGCTCAAGTTGCCAGTAAGTGATTCTGCTCCATCAAAACTTGGAACCAATGTGCCGGGATCGCTCGGGAAAATGAAATTGCTTTCCATTTCTGTAAGGAAATTCCAGTCCATTTTTCAGTCTGAAATAAGAGTAAGGAAGAGAATTGTTATAAACTGGTATGTTTATGTTGCTTCAACTAAGCAGCATATCAGGTGTTGAAGAGGAGAGCTTACGAGCAAAGACGAAATGCAATTTCTCTTCGGTGAGGAATAAGTAATGGGGGAAGAGTGAGGTTAGGCTGGAGCACAGCTGTGCCACGTTTTGATCCGTGTTGATTGATTGGTTTAATGGGGCTTAAAGTAAGAAGAGAGAGGGGTTCGATGTGTGGCTGAGGAATTCGGAAATTTCCAAGTAGAAGACCCCTGTTAGTGGACGAAATTGTTTTGCTACTTCCTGACAATTGGGTCCCACAAGCTCTCCAAAGTCGAAGCAATGTGGTGATCAGTGACTCGTAACCGATCGGCATTTATGGATGCTGGTAACAGAAACCCGGATCTGTTCGGAACCCATCAAAATCCATTGCCTAATTGGTCCAGTTGTACTTTCAAGCCACGCGTATGAGCAAGCGTTGAGGCCCACGTGGCAGTCAAAATTACGGTATGGCAGTGAAGAGCTCTTTTTCTAATTTTCTTCTTGCTTTGGCAAAAAACTACACCACTTGCTGCTCGCCACGTGGTTGGTCCTACTCCCTCTCGGGGAGCATTTTGGCATTTTCGATGATTATCGTAGTTGGGAATATTCCAGCAGATAATGGGGCCCACTCTGCATTGTACTTAGTACACGGATCACAATCTGGTGCCATAAAAAAATATAACACATCAGCTGTTATAGTTTTGAATGGTTCAGATTTTTTTTTATGAGAGGGGTGTTATTTTATGAGGCTCATTTATCATGACACAAACAAACTATGGCACTTTACTGTCATAAAAAAAAATATGGCAGCGGATCTACACCACCATTTTTCTCTCTTTTTCTTTGTTTGTTTAAGAGGAAATGTCCAGTGCAAGTATGCAACATTTTTTCTTCAGGCATGTAAAAAGTGGTACGAAAATATTAAAAAAACGAAATGGCATTGACATGTGCATGAGCTTAGCAAATCACCGTAAATTAGTTATTTATTATGTAATTGAGTAAAAAAAATTTAGGAAAATATAATCGGCGAATCAGGCTACAATCCTGGTTCCATCCGTGATTAATTAGAACAATGGAGTTGTGTAGTTGTGTTATGATGTTTCGCAAAGGATCATAACTAAGTATGTTTTTAACTCAAATTTTTAATTTCAAACTAGATATGACCAATTTGAACTATTCAATTTAATTTTCATACGAAAATGTATTAGCAGATTAAATTTTTATTTTGTGGAATTAGTTTTCTATTTTTTTAATGGGGAAAAATATTATTTTTTGAAGGATCAAAATTCTCAAATCATGTCATTTTCTCTCCATCCGAAAAATAGTCAACCAATTTTAAAAAAATATAAAATTTAATTTACTAATACATTTTTATATAAAAATTAGATTAACCAATTTGAATTAGTTATTTTTAGTCTAAAATTAGAGATTTAAATTGGAAGCACATAAGTTATGGTGATTCGTGATGCCATGACACAACACTAATTAGTGATACATATAGAAATAAGTAATTAATGCTGTGAAAAATATACGTTTTTTTCCCGGTCAATATGATGAGATTTAAAAGGCTCCTCAACTCAATATTTGAATATCTGAGTTTGAAATCATATTGTTAATTTTGAAATCAATCCAACTTCAATCTACCCGGAGAATTACTATTTCCAAATATATTTTTTTACAATTAGTTCTGTCATTGTACTTCCTACCATTAAACAAATATTTTTGCTCATAAAACGGTTTTCATAAATCAAAATTTACAAAATAAGTTAGTTGTAACTTTGTATAATATAATGCTACATGAAGATCTAGATTAGTTAATGCTTCTGTTGTCAATATGATCAAGTTGCAGTTCTTCTGAGAATCAAAAAGTGTCCTCACTTGCAAAAATAACAGCCTTTCAGTTCTAAACGCTTATTCAGCAAACAGTCAACAGTAATTTGTTCAGTTTTCATAAGCAATAAAATTTCTTCTCAATACTTTCCTTTTCATTAAAATTTATAAAGTATTAATTAATGTCCTTTTTTGTACTTTTAACTTTTGATAATTTTTTAACTTTTTATTTAAATTTTTCGAGAATAAATATAAAGTCATTTTTGTCTATACAGAAAATAGGGTTTCAATAAAACCTGAGAAAAAATACAGATGAAGTAGCTTTGTAGCTGCATATCTTTCTCTATCATCTGCCTTCTCTTCTCTTAATTGCTCCATCTCATCGCCCTGTTGACAATTTTACAAATTTATGGTCCAAGGGAACCCACCACGACTGGCGTCCCTTTCAGCTTAATTGAAGACTTCTTTCTCTTTACTTAATTGCTCCATCAGGCGTGTCAATTCTTAACCCGACCCGACGGGTTAACCCGATCCGATATGAATCTGACCCGACCCGATATGATTCGAAAATAAATAGGTCAGGTATGAGTTTAATTTTTTTGATCCGAATCGGGTCGGGTCGGGTCGGGTTCGGATCAACTCGATCCGACCCGATTAATTATATTTTTTGAAGTAATTTTATGTTTTAGTACTAATTAAAGCTTAATTATACACTAATTATGATTAATTATAAATTAATTAATATTTTATTACTTAAAATTATATAAAAATATTTAATAAATATTTAATTATTCTATATGGTTCTGGTTGAGTTGACCCGTGACCCGTCGGGTCGGGTATGGGTCAAGATTTTTTTATCCGAATTTAATCGGGTCGGGTACAAATCGGGTCAAAATAAATAATAAAATAATGTGACCCGACCCGAACCCAACCCATTGACACCCCTAGCTCCATCTCATCGCCCTGTAATGTCTTTTTTTGTTGTAAGAGTGACTTGCTAATAATCGAAGATGTTCACGTTTATGTAATGATAATACATAGACTAAAACTAGTGTGTTTCTTAAGCTCATCGAGGACTTCAATGAATTTAACAAAAAAAATAATTGAATCAACTTCAAATGATAAATCTAAATTGTTCGAACGAATCTGAATACTATATTTACATAATCTAAAAGTTTTCATATTAATTTAAACAATTTATAAATTTTTTGTGAATTATTTTTTATCATTTTAAAATGCAAAACTCACACTAAAAAACTTGAAATTTTATAAAAGGGGAGGGATATCTAGAAAATGGGTTATTTAATAAATCCTAATAATGAACTTTTAAAAAATATAAAAAATTATAGATATATTTTTCTACTTATAGATTGATATTATTTTAAATTTCATGCGATTTCATTATATTTTGATAGTCCATCAAAAATTATCAAAATTTTGTATAATTTATAATGATTCTAATTTAACAGTTCAAATTTATGCACCCAACTTCAATCTACCTAGAAAATTGCTATTTCCAAATTTAGTTATTTTTTTAGTTTGAAATGATCATTAAATAAGATTAAGGCTGTAACGAACTGAGTCAGGTTAACTTTGAGACCCTCTTTATATTAGATGTCGGCTCTGGCATCCAATTTTTTTAAGGTGTTAATGTCCCCTTCTCAGTATGTACTGTGATTTTAATTCACGACCTTAATGGTTAGTGATGGTGTCACTGACCATCTATACTATATGCATTAGCCTTAGCGGTTAATGTGTTGAGATCGGCTCATTAACTTGATGAGCCAAAAAATACTGACTTAAAATTGACTCGTTAAATCAGTGAGCGAGCCGAGCTGACTCGTTACAACTCATTTAATAATTAATAATATTTATATAAATACTTATACCAAAATTTGTAAAAATATCAAAAATTATTAACAATAAAGATTTATTCATAATTTATACAATAATTTCATATATATTGAATTATAACTTATATAATACATTAAAAATCCATAATAAAATTCTATAATAAAATGATATAAATAATAAATATTAATAATTTAACGTGCCTAATGAGCTTAGTGAGTCGAGTCAGACCTATTTTAAACTCGACTCATTAATTTAATAAATAAATTGAATCAAATTCGAATCAATCCCAAACGATCTAGGAGCTACGAGTATAGCCCTAGATAAGATCATACTTTGATGTCCATAAGCCTATAACTTCATGCCTAACACAACTTTTTGCCTAACGTGTTTTGCCTGATCAAGCTTTGACTAGATAGCGGGCCAATCTGTCTGCAAAAAGTAGAATCAGACCCAATTCTCAGAAAGATATATAGGTTTGTCATCCGATCTGGCCCATGTGGGATGTGGCGATGGGTTGTCATCCGGAGCACGGGAGCAGTCATATGCGCCATTCGAATAGGTTTGGACTTTGGACTATATATCTAACCAGTCCTGATCATCTTCTATATTGACAGCTTTGCAAGATAAAGGATGTATATATTCCGGTGTAATGGTGAATAGCAACGTGCGGAATAAATATATAAGAACGCTGGTGGCATGAAATCTGGATTAATAATTAATAGTTTAATCCAAAAATCCAATCAAAAACCTTTACATTTTATATAATTTAAATTTTATTTACAAATTAAAAAAATGGGCTTAAGTGAGACCGATGCATGGTAAAAAAAAAATAATCTTGCCTCCACGCCACCACAAAACCATATTGATAATTACTGTATACCGCAATGCCTTTTTTTTAGGAGGCGCCACTTGTTTTGACAGTAGTTTTTTCAAAACATTTGTGATATGATAAAAAAATCAAAACAAATTCGCAGATTTATTATTGAACATATGATGACAATAATCAAAGTTGAAAACAAATTTAATATAATTTGATGATGCAATGAGAACTGTTTGTTTGAACCGATGAATTTTAAATCGGATGTATGATGAAACTGTTAGTTTGTAATAATCTTGAAGTCAATAATACGATAAATTTGTTATATAAAGCTTTGTTCATGAATTGGATATTTAAACGATATTTTATTTTCTTGAGTATTATTGAATTTATGAATCATTTCGAGTTCATGACTGGAATTGTGAAACTTCATAATATAGAATATACTCTTAAAAGTCACTAACCAAGGTAATTAGCATGAACACTAATTAACCGTTATCAGGTTAGTATGTGGATTAAATGATGGTCAAGTTTTACAGACCATAGACAAAGAGTTGTCATTTTAATCACATAGATAGATGTTCTACGAACATCATATTTGATAGACCCAGAATGAAACATTAAATGAAATTGTGTTCGTGTCATTAATATTTTCGTTTAGTATTAAATTCTAAAGTATGAGATATTCATCTTTCCTACATAAGATATGTATGTGTGTGATTTCTATCAAACGTTATCCGTAAAAAGTGGTTATAAAAGTAGCTCTTCGGTATACATAATTTATGCGGAGGAAGAGATGGTTTGCCAAAAGTACTATTATCCCTCGTATTTCTATACGAGTTATAGCATCACTGGGCCCCTTGATAGAATAAGATTATCGCTAGCCAGTATAATTACAAGAGTAATTATATTTGATAATTTACTCAGGATCAAGAAAAAATTAAGTTTGCAAGGATGACACATACCTACCTTGAAACTGATCCGATAGCTATGAGACAAAAGAATTAAACACAAGTAAATAGTTTATTGGATCATGATATTGTACAGTACATTATCATCTGTGTAATTGGATGGTCATAGTGCATTCTGCCAGATGCCTCCTATGATTATAGAAGTTAAAACAGTTTTAACTCTATTTACCAACATAACACGGATCCCGTCGGGTCACACCGTATAGGAGTTAATCGGAGAATTTTATTGATTAATTATAAATTATTTATAATTAATAATAAGATAATTATAATTAATTATATATAATATAATTATATTTATCATAGAGATGACAAGAAGCAAAAATCAGATTGAATTTATAACGTGTTGAACACGTCGTATAAATTCGCCGAAACAACAACCGAGAAATATATAATTGTAGATGATAATTATATATATTTGATTTCAATTTTAAATGTTAATTATGGATTTGAATTATGGACCAAAGCCCATTTATAATTAAAGCCTTAATTAATAATTAAAAACTCAAAATCAGAAAAGCCCAAAAAAGCTCAAAATTGAAAAAACCCAAAATCCGAAAAGTCCAAAAAGGCCCATGAAAAGTCCATGCCGACCTCCAAGGGTATTTCGGTAATTTGGCCAAAAAGTCCAATGGCGTTTTGGTAAATTGGATGAACTTTAAGGGTATTTTGGTCTTTTCACATTGGAACCTCCCTACTATTCATGAGGGTATTTTGGTAATTTGTCAATCTCATATTTTCTATAAATAGAGGGGTAGGGTGAGCGAGAAAGTTACACCAAATCAGTTCTACTTTCTCTCTCTCGGTATATGGTTGTTTCAGAATTCACGGGATCGGTGAATAGTGTTTTTACGAAAGTTGCGGTATTTCTGCACATTTGTGAAATAGAATTACTGTGAGTCGTGAATAGTATTATTTTGTCTTTTTCTTGGGTGAATAGTATTTTTGCAAGAAACCGCGATTTACAGTATTTCTGACAAAAGAAATAAGTCGCTCTCTGGTTAGTCCTGGTGGATAACCTACAGAGGCATCAGACGTTTGGTGCTCCGAGACAAGCCGATTTTCATTCCAATTGAAATTTGAAAGCGAGGTATAACATATTATATTAATCTATTTAATTGTTAAGTAGATTAATATTATAGAAATCAATCATGGAATAGATCAATAAAGGTTTAAATAGGTGGGTATCTCTCGGTAATCATCTGACATATCACTTTAACTCTAAACTTAAGTTAGAAGTAAAATAATATTTTACCGTCTTTTATAAAGGATTAAATGTATGTATCTCTCGCTTATTATTCGACATACTTTAATCCCTAATTTATGTAGAAGTAAAATTTTTGTTCTATGATTTTTCCGCAGTTTGAACATTAATGGGATTTGGACATTCCAAAACCCAACAGAAACATTACTTCAAGCTTAATTTTTTTTAAACACAATATGAAGATAATATGAATCATACCTATAATATGGAGTTTGAGATTTAAACTTTTTTTTTGCTTTTTTGACAAAGTTAAATCTAATCTAAATATGTTTCACAATCCAAATTCATTCGCAGAAGCAATGGCGTAAATTATAAAAAAAAAATTAAGAATTAAAAGCATTACTAATAACAAATTAAGACTCATCCAATCCATAATGATATACCGTAAAATAAGACATTTTTTTTACTTGATCAACCGTTAGAATATCAGATGAAGAAAATAAAAGAGGTACACTAATCAGTCTAAGACAAATTAAAAATTGAAATATTAAATAAAAAATTGTGAAGTGATTCCCTTCTTTGTGCTCTGAGCCCATGTGCCCGTGTAAACTTACAAGCGCGTGAAATTGAGTTATTATTTATATTAATAATTTAATTTATTTTGTACAGTAATGTTATTTTAAGCTTTTAAAAAACTTCATTTTAACCGTTTAAACTCTATTTTAACTTCATCAAAAAATTTAATGCTAAGTAAAAAAAAATTGTTTAAACCGTTAAAACCGCTAAAAGTCGTTAAATAATCTCATTTAAACCGTTTTAACTAAATTTGTCTTACCGTTAAAAGCCATGAAACTTTTTTTAAAAACTTACTTAAATGAGTTATTATTTATTTAATATTTATATTATCAATGCTTAAATTGAATAATAAAGTTGTGTGCGTACCATAAGTTGCATAATTAAATCACTAACATAAATAACAAACAATTCTTCTGCCTTAATAGCTTTATTTTACTAGCTACTAGTACTTTTTTTGCATTTCGGCCTTCTGTTTTTTCCCTTTTGAATTTTGTATTTGGTTTCTGGAAGTGTTAATTTTTCTTCTTCTTTTTCTAGGCTGCTGTAAGATGCAATACTCTTAGTCTTAACTATGTATTTATATGATTTTATGCAATGAAATCAGTGAATCCGCGAAGTTGCTTTTCTCACAAAAAATGTATAATAAATTACTAACTCACATAACATGCATAATAATCGATACTTTAAATGTGTTTATTTATATTAATGACTTTATTATACAACTTATTTTATACAGTGATGTTAATATTTATTTTCAATGATTATTATTCATACTAATAATATTAAAATTGAATAATAAAAATAGTATATAACAAGTTGAAAATTTAATTCACTTGAATGCATAATAAATCGTATAACATGCGTATTGAAGTGGATATCAGTGGCGATATCTCCACTAAATTTTCCTAATTATTAACATGAGAGCATTATTCTAAAAAACAAAATTATATAATTATTTCATTTTTTTGCCTTATATGTCAGCTACTTGAAACAAATTAATAATTCTAAATTATGTAAATGATTTAGTAGCTCATGTGATAGTTAACTATGATGATTTTAAATAGATCATGAGTTCAAACCCTCATAGCCACAAAATAAAATTTATGAACTAAATTTTCAGATTTCTAAAAAAATAATAATAATTCTGAATTACTTTGCTTTATTTACCAGACTACGTACCACATGGTCATACGCTCCTGGGATCTGCTGATCTGGTCCCCTGCTTATTTACATGCTGGTTGTTACTTGTTTTAGTATTGCTACAATAGAATAGAGTTTATGAAATGATTTAACTATCTAAGGAAACGTTCTGCTAGCTATCTAGGGTCAAAATCAGTCGACGAGATGATAATATATCCTATCTTTGTTTTCGTTTCCAGTGGGGGAATGAATTTAGTGAGGATCGGCATGTCAGCATTAATTAAGTGAATAAAGATCAACTAGTAGCTTTCACTGCAATATTTCATAATCCGCAAAGAACAACAACAAGCATAATTATGAATATACCGTACCCTATACCTTATCAGTTTGAAAGTAAAAAAGAAAAAATAAAATCATTTAAATTTTTTCTCTATATATCAAAATATAATAAATCATACCAAAAACGCTAAAAACTCATATATATATATATATATATATATATATATATATATATATATATATATATATATAAAATAAATCTACCGTGTGGTTAATCTCACGGAACGTCTCCGTAAACTTAACTTAAAAATACATCAAATTATCTTTAAATTTTGATTTATCGTGTTTATTAAATTCTTCATAAGAAAATCTTATGGGATGCTAAAATTTGGGGTGTTTTAAGTTTTTTAAGTCATCGTCTTCAATTTTTAAAAATAATGTACGTATTGAATATTTTATTATTATTTTTAGAGCTGATTTTTTAAAATTAAAAACGATGAATTTGAAATCTCGAAACACTCTAAATTTTTGTTTCCCACAAGGTTTTCATATAAAGAACTTAATGATCATGATAAATCAAAATTTAGAGATGATTTAATGTACTTTTTGAGTTAAATTTACAGTGTGAGTTTAAGCACACAGTAAATTTAATATATATATATATATAGTTTTCTAATCTTTTTTAAGCGTAAAGTAGTTATTTTACAATTCTGCCTTCAAATTTAAGAATCATAAATTTACTTATAATAAAATAGATGGTAAAACCCGACCCGAGGCGAGAAATCGTCCGGATCTGAATCTGATCCGATCTGATTTTTTTCAGAAAGTCAAACTAATTCGTATTTGACCCGACCCGGACCCGAACGACCTGAAATTCGAGATGACCCGAGATCAGACAACCCAAACCTGACCCGATCCGAACCCGGATGACCCGAAATCTAAGATGACTTGAGATCAGACAATCTGAAACCCGACCCGATCTGAACTCGAACGACCCGAAATCCGAGATGACCAGATATCAAACGACCCAAAATCCGACCCGATCCGAACCCGAAAGACCCGATATATACCCGAGATTAAACAATCTGAAACTCAACCCATGACCCGATATTTTTTAGTCAAACTTACGCGACCAGACCTATCTGAACCCGAACCCGACCTGACCCACCCGATTGTCACCTCTAATAAAATGACATTTGTTTTCTTAAAAGTAGTTGTGCTAAGTGAATTTATGTTTGAGACTTATTGTTGTGCATTGAAAGTTTGAGCGAGGGAAAAAGCGAATATTGTTGAAAAAACAAAACTTTTAGAAGTTGATTGTTACAAAATTAAAAATTAGAAGAGCAGAGTGACATATATAAATTCATAAAATAAATAAGTAAGAGGCGCACAAAATTAGCTAGTGGAAAATGCAAGCTAACTAAAAGAAATTCAACATTTAGTAAATTCGTCATAAATCAAGAATTATCTGCTTCAAAATGGAAGCGTGTCTTTATTTTATTTTTCCAAAATTCCGACCAATTCCAAAACATGTAAAGAGGCCTTGTTTATAATTCACATTTGATGGCTTAATCTTCCTCATAATAATTTGTTTCCTCTTTCTAGAATATGTTTGCCGATCATAATATTACCATCTCCAGATGCAATTATTCTCTCATCAGTTTGTAGAATCATATCACTACTTGCATTTGATTTTTGAAGTTCTTTTTCTCTCTTCCTAACCCAATTAAAATTTCTTAGAGGTGATAACAATCGTGATCTTCTCAGAGGCAGCAATTCTCGACGACATTCGCAATTTTCATCCTTCCTTAATTTTTGTAATGCAACTGTGAAAGTATCAAAAACCCTGTTCCTGCTTAGGTTCGTTCTGGCAAATGAGTTCCTAAAAAACGACCTCATATTTGGTGAAGTCAGGACTGAAACACGGCTTTACAGAATTCTGAAGACGCCGTGGAAATTTTAAAGGAAGCAAAACTCCGCTGTGAAACAACTCCTCTGCAGATGATGCGGTGCTCGAGTCTAGCGTAGACGCTGTTTCCTGACATGGTGCAAATTTGAAATCGCTGAACTCGTCAGTAGGATCAGAGATGGAAGAAGGGATTCTGTGATAGAGATACAGAGGAGCACTGTATGAGAGTGCTTTGTTTGGTTCATTTTTGTGAATTACTGGTTCCTCTTCTCCCATGATTAGGAAAAATTGTGTTTGTTCTGGCTTTGGCAAAGACGCAAATACAATTTATAGTGGGAATTAGTTATAAAATATAGAAGCTTGTTACTTGATTGGATAGTGGAATGACCGAAATTTAGTGTTTCAAAGCCGTATTATGGCGCGCAAAATGCTATGCATTTGAATCATGCACGCCTATTTTATTTTCAATAAAACAAGAAACTGCCTAATACTCTGGCGTCATAAAACAGAGAGGAAAGAAAACTACATTCCATTTTATCCGATTGCCTCAACTTGTACTGAATTCCATGCTCCAGCTAAAATCCTGTATGGGTTTACATATGGAACCTAACTCTATTCAGTTTTTTTTTAACATCAAATTCAGTAGACAATTAATTTCATTCAAAAAAGATTACATCCATAAAATAAAAAAAACTCTTCAATCTAAAACCAAACAACACAAGATATTAAATAAAATCTAAAGTAAGTTATCTACTAAAATAATCTAAATGATTTGTCTCCAATACATGTAGAGAGAGAAAATTTAAAGAAGTCCAATTTTTTTTTTCAAACAACCAACCGTCATGAATATCATTGTGTTTAATTTTTATTGGATCATATGAATTGTGAAGCACACCGCAAGATTTAAAATCTTGAATCAATATTTGAATTTATTATAGTTGAAACAAAAATCTTCTTCTTGAATATCTCAAAGTATAACAACACCTCAACTGAATAAACTATTTTTATAATAAAAAAAGACGGACGAAAAAAAAATCAAACGAAGTAACAAAAACTAAAAGATCATCAGTAAAATAAAATTAGAGAAAAAAAAAGAGATAACGGCTGAGAAACAATTCAATCATCTCTCTCCACCGAAGATTTCTTGATGAAGAGACGTTAAAAAAAATTTTAAGAGAGGCGGCTAGAATTTACCTCATATAGCTAAAAAAAATCCTATCCAGTTTTGTACTGCAATATTGATATGTACTTCAACTGAAAAATTAACAATACTTTAGCTAAAATTATTGTTTAACTCTCAAAGGTGAGGAAATAACATGAGAAATTAGAGTTTAGGTTCAAACGGGTCAAGCGTAATCCGTACTTGTTTTCCTTTTGAATCTGGGTGAGATACCAAGAAATATTGATTAGGAAGCAGTTAGATTGAGAGAGTTGAGATATCAAATGGAGTAAAAAAGGTATTCTTACTTTTTCTCTTAACTTATTCTCGGCTTGTTAAGGTATTGTTAATTTTATCAGAATAATACAATTTGTTGTTGTTGTGTAATATTTCCGTCTCTGAATATTTTTATAGTTGGATGTAAAGAATTAAAATCGGGTCATAATTATGGATATTTTAAAATTCTCTTTAAACATCGCTAATTCTGTTTACCATGATATATTGATAATTTTTACAAATTAAATTTTAAATTTGTATCATTAGTCTTTGATCTATTAACCAATTAAAATAATATAATCCACGTGAAAAATAAAAAAATATTTCTGTGAACAATTAAGATTGTTCAATTGATTTCATCTTTATCTAGAAGAAAATATAAATATATCTTCAATTTCATATTCAATATATAACTTTTTTGCAGATAAATGTTATTCACGTATGTAAAATGTGGCGAGAATTCCAATTGGCTTCTTTCGCTTATCAGTGGGGATGTAGCTCAGATGGTAGAGCGCTCGCTTAGCATGCGAGAGGTACGGGGATCGATACCCCGCATCTCCATCTTAGCCTGCCTTTTTATATTTGCTTCCGTGAGATGATGCGGGGTATCGATCTGGAGCGATTCTTTTTTGTAGATTATTATTTTTTCTTTATCACATTGGCAGAGGCATCGACACGACCCCGTGCTGTCTGGGTGAATAAAGAAGAATAAATCAAGTATCCGGAAATGATGAAAATATATCCGTTTTTACTGCATATATTGTTTGACTCTTTTTTTCAGACCCAGAAAAAGAAGCTTTATCCGGTTCGAGATGTGCGAAAAAAACTGAAACATACCACTGGCAATACCAGTATACCACGCGCTCCGCCGCGTAATTTTTTTTTTATCATCTATCCAGAATATGAAATAAATACTTTTTTTCCCTAATTCAAAATATATAAATTGAGGGAAAAAATTAAAGTCATATAACATTTTTTTTCTAGATGTGCGCTTGATATTTAGTTTGGAACAAATAAAATGAGAGAAAGATTTCTTACTATTGAATTAGTAAAAAATAGTCCAAAAACACTTTATGATTTTTTTCTTAACAAATATTTAATTTCTTTCCACACAATTATGATCATTAAAAAAGAGTACGAACCGTTAATTTATGATCTATTTTTTAGAGACCACTCGAATTTTGAATTTTGAATGAAAATCAAAATTCAAAAAAATGGTCGATAATACTAATACTCTGGATAGAGAGAGCCCAATGAAAATTTTGTCCATAATCATTCGTATCGTCTTCAAAAAAGACCCACAGCACAGAGCTTTCTCATTTACGCAACACATCTGGCCCAATGCCATTGCTGTGTTGGCACGTACCGTTCTGACATTGATTAAATTAAATCAAGATGTCTGATCTGGAGCGATTCTTCTACGGAACAAAATTCTTAGTCATTATCAAATTGAAGTAATTCATAACTATTGATATCAACTTGATCCATAGCAGAATTAGCTTTGATCTGATTTTAGTTGACATGGACTTTCTGAATTTTGAATTTATAACATATGACCATCTTATTCTGGATATCAATAATGCACTTCATGAAAACAATAAATATTCTCTCTTTCTTTTTACCTGTTAATCTCAAAGAGCATTTAATAATATCAAGACTTTCAAGTTCATTCAAAAATCCAAACTGTTCGAGTTCATTGAATTAATCAGACTATCTAGAACCATAAAGTCGGTGGGAACGGTCGATGGATCTGCCAAGCAACCTGCCGAGAAATTGGAAGGAAATGATGCCACTCATTTACTAATGGGGCATAAATGGACTTCCATGCCTGGACCTGTCAGGAGTGTCTTTACTTTGTAGGCGGTAAATAACACTATTTTGATCATTTATCTGATTCATATTATATCTAATAAAATAGATTTGGATAATATTTTATTTTCGTTAAATCATCAGATATAAATATAGATAAAAAAAATTCGTTAACTTATCAAATATGAATATAAATAAGGAATTTTTGTTATCCGTTATTTATTTAATAAATTATATTAATATATATAGTTAAATTATATAAATATATATATATATAATAATTAGTATATATTTTTTATGTCAATTGACATAAAAAAATTATATAATTTTTATTATATTTAAAATATTGATTATTATTATACTTTATTAATATATTTATTTATCTAAATCTTATAATTTTTTTCACGAAATTAATTTTATTTTTATCTATTATCTATCATTATCCGTTTGTTATCTGAAATTTTTAATGAGTAATAATGAAATATAAATACAATTTTTTTTAATGAATATAGATAAAAAAATTAATAAATATAAATATAAAAATATTTCCACCCATATGCTACCCTACCCATTAACAACCCTAACTCAATGGCGCCTGTCAGACCCAACATGTAGGTGGTGATGGAAGTCTAGACTTTGCAATTTATATTGAGAATTCTCAATTGGTACTCATAGAGTCTTCTGAGTTCTGACTAAATTTCTCTTTACAGTGAAGGGGTAAATTTCTCCATGTTACACAACCAAAGATCTAAAGTCGGTGTTTGATATTCAAGGGGGTTAAATATAGCTACTTGAACAGATTTTCACTAACCATATTTTTCTTTTGTACATTATACCAAAATATATATATTTTTTTTTAAAAAGGTCGAGGCTCATCTGAAAAGCACATACAAGCTTGCTGGAAAAATGAAAACAAATATTAATGTACACAACAATGATGGTGATCACATTGTTTATCTGAAGACTTGAGAGCTACCAGGTTGATAAGACTTTTTAAGCACCCTTCGCTTCCTAAGGCTTTCATGACATGGTTGAAAGAAACAATGTGTCAAGGCTTCTTCAGCCGAGAAACGGCGCCTGGGGTTGACAGTCAAACATTTGTCAATTAAATCAAATAGAGAGTCTGGTATGGTCTTCAGGAACTCAGGCCGGCGTGAGTTGGTTTCACACCAATCTCTTAGGTTCACAGATTGAATATAATGCACATCAAACAGCTCCTATAATAGATAAATTTATGTCACAAAATAAGTTGAATAATAATATATTGCAAAAATGAACTTTAAAAAAGTGAGTAACTAATTTTGACTGTATGTTCAGGAAGTGGACCCAAATGGTACAGTACAACTTTACAGAAATTCCACCAACTGTAGCCCCAATCAACCTAATTCATCTCAACTACACAGTTGAGTTCTAGTTACACTTCACACTGAACTGCATAATTGGTGTTGGGCACTGTTAAATAGATTAGCAGAATTCAAGCACAATTTGCACTGAATGCAATCCAAAAAAAAAAAGCCTTAATTACACCGACACATTGCATTTGACTACTGAACAAGACGAGAACAAATTGGAAATATGATGTATATCAATTCAACAGATATCTTTGCACTAATTATCTGAACAGTCATTATTTCCATATAAGTACATGCAGGTCAAGTATTAGATGACATTTACCTTGGGAAAAGAACATTCACAGTTGTGTAACTTTGCGACTTCCCATAGACCTTCGCTTCCTCTCAATTTAGCTATTTCCTTAATATTCCTGCTTTGTCAGTAAATTGGAAAAAAAAACCTACATTAATTAATTAAAAATACATACTGCAAAAGACATAGGAAGCATCCAATAAATAACACATCTATGATTTCCATGATAAAATAAAATTACTGAAATAAAATGCAGGTTAGTTTTAAGCTTTTTATTTTATTTTATTGAGAAAACTACAAGGCTATACATGACATTTTGGGCCTTTGTACATACAAAGATTAAAATGTTCCTTATACATTATTTTCTATAAACTTACTGCTCTGGATCTCCACCAAAGGGAGTTTTTCCAATAATCAGGTAAAGAAGAGTAACCCCAGCTGACCATGCATCGATCTTGCAACTCTGATGGAATGATTTGAAAAGAACCTGATAACATAATTTTAAATTTCAATCTAAAGTATGATATATTTAATAGAAACAGTTTTTTTTTACAAGTTATAGAAAAACAGACCTCTGGAGCACGGAATCCTTTTGTTCCTGCACAAGGACCTTCCTTCTTATGCTTTCCCTCCCCTGAACACAGACCAGTGGCAGAGTTGACTAACCATACATATACCCATGTGTTCTGGTACTTTATTTTTTAATGGACATTATTAGACTTGATAAGGGCAACATGAGAGTCCATGCCACTTCCAGATTGCCATGGGTTCTATCCCTGTAGCTATACAGCATAATCACAACTAGCAAGACAAACTGTGATCCCACTTACCAAATTGGAGTGTGTCAGACAAACATGTTATTTGGATATCCAGGTCAGCTTCAATTTTAATTTCCCAGGAGGAAAATGCCTACCTTTGCTCTTCTGCACGCCTGACCCTGCAACGGCAGAACCACCACAATACAATGGCATGGGTGTAAATATGACAAGACTGATGTCCCTTTTGGTTTTGGTTGGCAGGGCCGTTACTCTCTTCCTCTGTGGAGTTGGGCCCACCACTTCCTTGGTCGGGCTACCTTGTGTGTTATTGTTTAGAAAGTGCACCAATTCTTTTCTCAAGGCCTGGTACATTATAGGCTGTTTTCGTCTCTCTTGTGAGGTTCTTGTGCTGGTTAGGTCTTTTATGGAGGTCACCCCTGATGCATCAGCTGTTATCTGAGAGTACATCATAGGCTGCTTTCTTCTCACTTGTGAGGTTCGTGTGCTGGTTAGATCCTTTATGGAGGTCACACCTGATGCATCAGCTGTTATCTGAGAGTACATCATAGGCTGCTTTCTTCTCTCTAGTGAGGTTCTTGTGCTGATTGGGTCCTTTATTGAGGTCATGCCTGACACATCAGCTGTTTTCTGAGAGTAATGGTTTCTTTCTTGTTTGGTTGCAACTTCTACTTGTCTTTCAGCTGACCTTTTTCTTTTTAAAATTTGGTTTTGCTTTTCCTTGGTTTTGTTCAAGTTAGACATATTTGCAGAGAGATCAGTGGGATCTGGTCTTGTTGCTGTAATTATGTAAATATCAAATTTAAAATCGGCACAAGGAACATTTATAAGGTGTTGTACAGTGAAATTAAGTGTCCGACAAATATCAATTCATGCCAAAGGTATCATTGGTAATGGTCCCCCTCCATTGCAAAATTGAGAAAAGGTAGAGATTGCCTAGAATAACTTAAAATTAAGACCAAAATAAACAGAAGATATTTGCAAAATCACCCCATAACACTTGAAGTCTTATGCCAGCTCCAACATGACTTAACAAAACTACTCTATCAAAATCTAAAATAAAACCAAGGATTTTACATGAAGATAGATCTGGAGTAGTACCTACCATTTCTAAGGAATCTTTGGTGGAGATCCTGTGCAAAAATGGAAAAAACAAGTAAATAAAAGAAAACATTGCTATTTTTTATTTTTTTATTTATTTAAAGATATATTTTCTGCAACTTACACTGGCTAGGTTGAAATCAATGAGATACCCCTTGTTTAATTTACGAGAAAAGAGGAAATTCCCAGGCTTGACATCACGATGCGCTATCCCCTAGTGAAAATAGAAGATACAAAGCTGATGAAGAAATGAGTGAAAAGATCAAAAGATAAGTTAGCTGTGAAATATAGGGACCATATGATACCTGTTTATGCAAACTTGCTAAAGCTTTGAACAAACAGTAGCCATACCAGCGAATTTCAGGTACGCTTATTCCCTTCTTGAGGATCTGGATAGATAAAAAAAATGTCATTTAAATAGCACAAAGGTAACAAAATATTCAATTCTCATTCTCAGCCTACTAAAATTTTCCTAGAATTTGATTTTTATTTTAATTAACATTTAATTCAATGGAAAAGAGGAAATTATTCACAGAGTCAAACTTTTAATGAGTAAATGGAATAAATAAAAATATGCCTCTGGTCTGTCATGCTCAACATGCTCAAGAAGAAAGCATTCAGAATTGCCACACTTGAATGAACCTTCATACTTGATAACAAAGTTTCTACCTCTGAAATTAAGAAAAATAATGACAACATAGATATATCAGATCCAGGAAAATAAATAGAAATTTGTACAGGAGAAGGGCAAGAGTAGCAGTCTATATGTACCCGAATCGTTCCAGCATCCTCATCTCATTCTTGACATGATGGGAATTGGCATTTGGATGGGGACCTGATGCAGAAAAATATAAGTTTACACTATTCATTGCAATATATATATTTTGAGTTGTTATTCCAATTCCAAACACTGTTATGAAATTAATACAGATTCTTATCTGTTTTTGTTCTAGCAAAATTAACTCTCCTTGCAACCTTAGAAGTCCATACTGTTTTATAGACCAATCAGTTGAGGTGCTGGTAATGCTGAATATTTTATCACCCCCCCCCCCCTCAAAAAAGAAAAAACACCTGCCCACATACATAAAGAAGAAATATGAAACCATCTTTTCACAGGTTAATCGAGTTGACACTCAATCACATAATGATGGTTAACAGAGAATAAATTTAGTATAGTTCTACACTTACATTTAACAGCAAATATTTCCCCATCTGATTTCCTTCTTGCCTTGTACACAGTACCATAACCACCTATCGACATATAATATAAAAAAAATAAGATTAATTGGAAATAATATTATTTCAAGAGAAAAAATAATTGAGAGACATTTCTTTACCTGAACCTTCTTCTTCCTCTATGCTAAAGTCTTTCAAGTTCGGTATTATCTTTGGTTCAATTAGGCTCTACAAAACAACCAAGAGGTGTTCAAATAGAGGGAAAGAACAATGGCCCATATGTTTTCAGTGAAAGGCAAGTGCTCATTTAATTGATGGGACTGTCATTAATTGCATTCAAACAATGTGTTGCAGCAGTTGATCCTCCAAACTTAATTGAACACAAATGTAAGAATTTATGGTGCAAACATATAATATGTGCCCCAGGAATCTGGAAGTTCAAGTGCAGAAACAAGAAAGAATATTGCTATGAAGTGAGTGCATAACACCATTACATTCTAATAGGGTTGGTATAGTATCTAATCAGTGTGGCATGTCTTCCCCATCTGCAATTAACCTCAATTAATTTCAATGAACCCCAGGGCAGTTAGCCTAAAAATCAACAGGACTTAGCATGCCAACCTCATAACAGCACATAATTTGATCTATTGCTGGCACCAGAATTGACAATCACAAAAACTTGAACTAAGGGGAGTAACTCAGAAATGCACTAACCTTGGAAGTCTTTGCAGCATCATTCACATTAGTTTCATTGAGAAGCTCATTCTCCAAAGCAGTTCTTTTAAAACTTTTCTTTAAAGTGATGCAGTTCACAACCCTCTTGCCTTGAATTTTGGAAGGAGGGTTGCCATGATTGCTAAAGGACGGACCAGAATTCACAATCCGCAGAAGAGGAAACTTGAGCAGTGCAAGCGAATTCCCTCCTTCCTAGGTGGGTTACACAAGAAATTGAACATTTTTTTTTATTAATAAACAATCAAATAAACAGAACTTTCTCAAAATAGGCCTTCATACATTATGTGAGCCTCACTGGTTGGAATTTCCCTGATAAGTTAACTAAAAAGCAAACTTTCACCCTGATAGCAGATAAAAATAAATCCATAATAAGAAAATACCTCTTGCTCTAACTGTGCAGCTATACTTGTATCTAATGGCTGAACAAATTTATGTTCATCTCCCTTTGATTCTTCCACATCTGTTGTGCATCACATAAATTTACACTGGACGCATTAAATTCATAAAATCACCTATAATATCGTAAAAAGAAAGATCAATTCTGAAAAGAAAAGGAACCTTGCCTCTTTCATATCCGATCAGAAGTTTCCTCTTTTTGCTCACTGGCGTCATGCACTCATAACCTCTCGACTTTTTCTCCCTTCTGTATAACGCTATGATCTGGTACTCCTGGCTCCCAATTACACAAACCCTAGCGCCAGCTCTCCCGGCAGAAGAAACTGAGAAATTAGACCAAAATCGGTAAAAGTAACTGAGCGCACTTCCTGACACAGTAATAAAACCATCATCAGTGATAAAAAGTGGCGATCCAGGAATCTGACAGAGAGATTCGACCAAATCAAGGTCGGGATCCAGTTCCAGTGGGCGAGCAGGACGGCCAAGGCGGAGGAGCACGGTAAAAACATACCACGCCCGCTCGATCAGGTGATGGTGCCGATCAGACGAGCGGAGAGCTCGCATGGTGAATCTAGGGTTTATTCTTGGCTTATCGTGTCTCTCTTCTTTGGAGTTTAGATCGTGGAAGGAAAAGGCGAGATGAGCGGGAAGATGGCATTGAGTGGGACGATTTGGGTAGTTTTTCCCGCTTAACATTTGCGGAAAGGATGGTTGTCACTATTTTCTAATTAACCCTCTGTTCAAAGTTTATCAGAAATTAGCCCAAATCCTTCAAATTTATTTATACAACAAATCCTGCTTCCTAAAATGCGAAATTGGATTTTTTTTTTTCGACGTACTATTGTACCAAATTTTCCTCTTATTTTTTTCCCATTGTCAGAATATTTAATTATAAATGGGTCACTGGCATTATCTGGATAATTTTAATACTCATGATAGATATAATTTGGAATCTAACACTACATGAATGATTTATATGAATTATGATGTACATATCATGTTCAATTATAAAAAAATGCCATATTTTTAGAAATTTCACTCAAAAAATGACGGGATTTTTTTTGGTGTATGTCATATTGTTCATTAAGTTATTTTAATTTTTAATGGTATCGAACTGACCATTGGGTTTTAAATGACGTATATTGACCCATTTATTCAAAAAGTGCATATATTTTGATTCACACACTATATATTGACAAACATATATTAATTTTTTTTAAATTTACTGACTTATTTGATTTTATTTGAAAACATATGAAGATTATATGAACGTTTATTTTATAACCATTTAACGCAGAGGAGGTTTGAATATTATCTCTGATATTTAAAATTGAATGATTTAAAATTCCATATCAGAGAAGACAGTAAATTTATCGATAATAATTTTCAGTGATTAATCTCTCTTCTTTAGTTACATCAAAAATATATATATCTTAATTTTTCAATATCCATAATAATTGAATAGTCTAAAATTGTTTGGATGTGCAGCAGAATTTTGCATTGAAGTCCTGTTTGTTTTGGTTGATGTGTTTTAGTCCCATGTGGCCCAACGTTCCTTTTCTTGTGGAAAAGCCAGCGGGCCATTTTTTCCTACTAGTACAATGTCCGTGCAATGCAGTGGTGAATTTTCATTCTATTTTATCTTTTTGAAGCCTAGGATAATTGCCCTGCTTGTATACTAAATAATTATAATGATAGTTACAAGAGAAAAAAGAAAATAAATAAAGCAAAATCAAAATAGAAAAATAAAAAGAAACAAATACCAGAAATTACTCATTTGACATGGAAAAATAATAAAGATACGAATCAAGTAATTTTTTCGTCTAGAAAACTATAAATTTTTCTCAGATAAAAGAAAGAACAATAGATAAGTTTTTCCAATTTTAGCAAAGATAGCAACATTTAAATTAATTTCAATAAAACCACCCACTGCGGCACACAAGTGAAACATACAAAATAGATGCGAAACATACACATTTGTAATTCCATCTAGAAAAAGATGCGACGCAGTTTATCTTGGATTCTTAATCATCATTTTCAAGCACACTCCTACGTCTATGGATCCGTCCAACCAAAAAAACCCACTAAGCAATAAACTATTGATAGCAACTAAGTTGCCCAAACTTTGATAGCATTTTCCCAAATTAAGTCAAGAAATATTTTAAATTATAAAAAAGTTTCTATTTTGCTTTATAGATTGGTTCTGTACCAATTTGATGCAATTTATATATAACTTCATATCTAACTGATGCTAAACATGAACAATTGCAAATTTCTACTCTTTTGATGAACGTAAAAGACTTTTATCAAATTCACGACATTCTGAACCCAGCTCACGTACCGCTCTAATGGGCGAGATGCCAAACCCTTGGAAATCATGTGCATATAGTATAAAATAATGTTTCAATTGTTGAACTGTGTTCTAAGTTCAAGTAGATATAAGGAAATGTAAATGATAGAGCCATATTAGCTCTTTGGTAAAAACAGGGTCACAGTATTAAACCTGGAAATTTTAACCAAAAATAGAGTAACTCCATAACCTAACAGAAAAAGCAAATACCAGATAACAACCAACCTGACCAGTATTGAGTCATAAGCTTAAACCATGATGATTCAAGGGAACAACTAAAAGTGTGGTTAACTTACATTAACTTTTGTTTGTTTGCTTGTTTGGGGGTTAATCTGCTCTAGCAATGAGATAAGCTTCTCTTCAGATATCTACCACATAAAAAAAATATAAATTAACTTACATGATGAGACGAATTTTTCCAACAAATGAAAAAAAAATCAAACAAAGTATCACAATTTCCATAGTATAAATATGATCGGGCACTTATACAAAGGTACAGATTTTGTAATTGAAAGTTGCAACAAGAACCCACCATAGGAAAACAATTCAAAGCCCCTTAGCAACTAAATTGTTTCCTAAGTTTATAACAAATTCATAAAAGCAATGAGACAAACTTCTGCCAAAAATTGTCTCATTTAGGCTTTGAAAACAACGAACCAAATATGATCGAAATAGTGTAAAATTTGATAACAACCTTAGAACCTTTTCAGTGATCTGACCCATCTGTGCAGCCCTCAGAATAACAGCTTCCAGACCCCTTGCCATGTCAGGCTTCACCAATGCTATCCTTGCAACTGTCATTTCATACAAATGCACGTAAGCTTTCAGATATTTAAAATGATGTCCTTTAATCAGGCATACCTGCGCATATATGTCATAATATTGTAGTCTAATGACTCACATAATACCAAAAGAAAAATCTATAAACCAAAAGTCAACTGATATACTGCTACAGTGTCGCTATATTCCAAAAGAAGATTAAATTGGAAAATTTGCAACAAGTTGATGTAATACACTGAATAAACCCACAGATAGTTAAATCACCCAAAAAGATTCATGACACACGAGTTAACACTGACACGCACACATACACACAGATAGCAGTTTTTAATGAAAATAATTATTAGTAAATTAATATTGTTAAAAATAAGAGTGAAAACCGTAAAATTTCAAATATACGAATGGCAATGCGCCACTGTCAGTGGCGCGTTTCAAAAAAATAATGAAACGCACCACTGCCAGTGGCGCGTTTCGTCCAAACCCCGCGCATCGACTCCATCTCACTTGCGCCTGCACGCGTTTTGTATATATAAGAAGGAAACGCGCCATTGGCAGTGGCGCGTTTCGTAAAAAATAAAAAATAAAAAAATAAAAAATAAATCGAAACGCGCCACTGCCAGTGGCGCGTTGCTATTCGTATTTTTGAACTTACCCGTTTCTCACTCTTATTTTTAATAATATTAATTTACTAATAATTATTTTCATTAAAAACTGCACAGATAGATAGAAGGGAGAGGGTCCCTAAAGCATCTCCTCTTCGTCAGGCTCATGCCATGGTTTAGCCCAATCAATTCTGACATGGCCTCCTTTACTAAAATCTCTTGCTTTGAATATGGTAATAATTGGACAGCTGGGGAATGAGATTATGGGACGGTTGGGGAGATGCACCCAACACTGAATATGGCATTAAGAATAAATATGAAACATGATCCTATGAAGAGAAATTTACTA
Organism: Schoenoplectus tabernaemontani; assembly: GCA_037127355.1. Taxonomy (NCBI): domain Eukaryota; kingdom Viridiplantae; phylum Streptophyta; class Magnoliopsida; order Poales; family Cyperaceae; genus Schoenoplectus; species Schoenoplectus tabernaemontani. The sequence goes on from CM073747.1 coordinate 7,057,207, forward strand.
TGTTATTTGTATTTGTGTGATAGAAAAAGCATCAAGCATAACCAGCAAATCTGAAATTAGGTACTCCCATGAAGTATTTTCTAGATATTGGGGAGCATACGATAACCCATATCCACTCTAATCAGACATAATTGCTCGGTACCCAGCGTTGGCAACAACAATCATCTGGTGGCGCCATGAATCCCAAATCTCTGAAATTGTTATGACAAGAACATATTTTCCCAAAGGAGTGAAGTCACGTGATTGGTTCTTAATCAGCTTAAAATGAAAGAATTTCTCAACTATTAAAAAAAAAAAAGATGTGGACGACAATTGATTCGTTGAACTTTTTCAATCGTGCTAGATGGAGACTGAGTCCATTAATCGAGAGCTATCCACGCACTATCTTCATACCTATTCAATATTGACATACGTGACAAGGAAGCTCTTTCTCTTTGGAAATTGAAAGAGATGAAGCATTCATATAATTTAACTGATAATCTGTATTAAATGGGGTCACTTTGGACAATGACTACTTTCTTTGAAAACTCTATTAATTTAATTGGACAAAATTAGCTTCGATACAGTTTGCAAGTCTGTTACGTTTACTTTTGTAGTTAGTCAAGAGGCAGTTAAAAAGAAGAGAGCCTTTGAACTGAGATGGGTTTATAATACCAGTGTAGTACTTATAGATGATTTTAAATCGTATCAACATGAAGGATTTAATGGCAAAGATATTTGAAATAAATTTTGTGGTCGATAGATCTGACCCATCTTCCGAGGACTTGAAATAGGAAGTGAGCACTCACCACGACAGAAGAAGACCAGCTGACCCATCGGTCTGACCCAGTAGCCTTCCAAAATCCCTGCCCTGTGGTACGACTCGGCCGACCACCATTAGCTCGCTTTCGGTCCATCGGCACAAAGAAGTACCATTCCTTCTCATCAATCCTTGCCAATCCTTATCAAAAGTACCATTTCTTCTGACCAACTATTATAATTGATAAACAGAAACAAGTCATCACACTATTATCATATCCATCTTCCCATAATTTTTCAGTGCCATTTTTTATCAAATTTGCTCAATAGAATGCGCCAGTGCAAAATAACCTCTAATTAACTCTCTAATTTCCCCTGATTTAATCTACATCCTCAACAAAAAATTGGCCAATAATAAAAGGTGAGACTTTATGATAAAGCATACATGCACCATGATGACCCAACAAAAATCATGTATACTTCATAAAATTCATTTACTGATCACAACAACACGTACAATGACTTACTGTAAAACTCAATACATCTTCATTTCCCAACTTCTGATGAATAGCCTCACGCCTTCTCAAATGCCCAAACATGCAAGAAATTTCAAAAGAGATATCGACATTTTATACCTGTCAGCAGTCCAAATATAAGGATGATTGGGGGAAAAAGGAAATTGGAGATATTCAGATCTGTTTCTGAATGGAATAAGTGGGATATTAAATTATTAAAAGAAAAGAAGTTTGATGATCCAATGTGATCGGAGCGTCGAACTCTGCGTGTGGTTTGGAATAACTGATATATATTGTAATTTGTAAGTTTGTAATACGGATAATATATGGACGTAGGAACTTCATTTGTTTGTCATATCCCAAAGTAGAATTAGATCGAAGTAAGATGAGATTTTTCGACTAAATTATTTTTTTGAGAAAATATTTTTTGCGTCCAAGCCATCCACAGCGAACTTAGAAATATGCGTCGGTGCATGTGAGGAATATTTTTGAGAGCGCATCACATACACAATGGGATCCAAATAAGCTATTATTTTTATCAATAATAGCGTTATACTTTTAAATCTAAAAATATATTTAATAATTTTTTTAAAAAAATATATGAATATGTTCTTTCATTTGTAGATTAATAGCCTATAAAATTTCATGCAATTTCGTTAATATTTAATGGTTCATCAAAGATTATTAAATTTAACCGTCTTTCATTAATGTTTGCAAATGTTCTAAATTAACGATTTTTGATGAGATTTCAAATGCTAATAAAATTATATAAAATTTTATGGACTATCAATCTACAAGTAAAAGAACCTATTATAAAGTTTTCTCAATTTTTAAGATTTTATTAATATTTTTTAAATTTAAAAGTAGAACCCTACTATTATCCAAGAATAATAGCGGATTTGGACCCATACACAATGACCCTCATATATATATACTCTAATTGGACTATATTGATAAAAAAATAATGAAATAAGGGAATATTAAAAGAGGCGTTATATTATTATCCTTATATTTTTTTGGTTGCGTACTTTCTATACAGTAGTTGCGTACTTTATATACAGTAGTTTAATAAAAAAAATATATATACACTTGGAACATATAAAATAGTTAAGTGGTAAGTGATTTTCTGATTTTCTCCCGCAAGGAGCGCTATATAAAGTATATCAGCATTGCATTCATTAGTTAAGTATTCAATCCGTACCGCCAAATTGCTTACAACTAACCATGAACTGTCAGATTTGCATTATTATAGTACTATACTAATATCATCCGTTTCAGTTCCGATATAATAAACTACGGGTATCAAACCATTGATTCTGTACACGCGCGCGTGTATAGAGTTTAAATAATTGATCCGAACTGCTTAGTAATATCTAACCTTGCATTTTGAAATCTTGATCGCAAGCAGTTCTTTTATATATAGTTGCCAGTAGAGGTCAATGGATACTATACTGGTTAGATGGATATATTTTCATTATCATACTTATATGAAATTAGTTATATTCATACTCTACCTTATTATATCCTACCCTTACGTATTAAAATAAATGGTTAACGAAATAGTAACGAATGCTACACATAATACTAATATATTACTTAGTTTATCATCATTTATATATAGAAAAATATAAAATCATTTCTTTCATACAAATATATCTTTATTTTGTTAGTATAAAATTAAAATATAATTATATAAATAATTCTAACTTATTCATTTCAAGTAAATAAATTAAAAATGATAACTCTAGGATGATGATATTTAAAAGCTAAAATAGTGCAAGGTTGTAAAGAATCTAAGGTAGAAATATATAAACTGATTTGGGACTTAGTGTTCAAGTATAATGACAGCGGAAGATAATTCAATTCAATTTAATTCTCATAAGAATATAGCAATCAAAGAAATAAGAGAAAAAAGAAAGAAAATATCAATCAAGAACACAAGATATAATAGAGTTCGGCTTAAAAATGTCTACGTCTCCAGGACTCTCAACCTCCAACAATTGAGATTGAGCCGAAATACTAAAAAATAGTTTTACACTTGTAGAACTTGGTCCCTTACATAAAAATAGGCCGTTAAGCCTATCGGTAATAAGAGTGACAACACACTAAAAAAATGTGAATGACAACACTCAAAACAAGAAGATGAGTGATAACACACTCAAAAAAGGTGAGCACTACAACTCAAAAAAAGTTACAAGGAGTGTAGATCACGAATGATCAAGTTAAGAGAATAGAGAGAAGTTATATTGAGCTTAAAATAAGAATTTAGTTAATTGAGTGTTTATATCTCTTCGCTTATTTCTCTCACTTAGTATATTGCTAGTAAACTCTCTAAAGTAATGATTTAGCTAGATGGATCAGATAATTGTCAGTGAGAGAGATGATCCTTGTAAAATATATCTTATGAAACAGCTGAAGAAATTATTTTCAGCCTGAACCATTATAACGATTTACGAATCGTTATAACGACTTAGAAAGAATAGTCGTTAGATCTGATTGAGCTGAAACGTCATAATGATTCACTGAATTGTTATACATTTCATAAATCATTATAACGATTACTGAATCATTACATAACGATATGCTCTGGCTTCTTTGAGAACTTTTTCGTCTTAGAATATTTTTTAGTATTGAGATGAACCGTTATAACGATTACTGAACCGTTATAACAATTCATTGGGCAGAAACATCTTTCTTTGTTGTTTAAACTCAATTTATTTTAACAAATTCAACCCAGTTTGAGTCTAACTAAACATAAGCCTAATGCAATCTTGATTAAGCTCTTGTATCATATCATTAGTCTTGGTTCTTGTGCACTAATCCATTTGTATTTCAATTCTTACACAAAACTCAAACAAGGTAAATTATAAAATTCAAGATTATTTTACAAATTGACAAATCAAAAAAGGTGTTTAGTATAACAAAAAATATATAAACATCTCTTATCAAACTTTTTAACAAGAAAATAAAATATATTAAAAATAAAAATATCATATTGTCCAAAATAAAATTTTATATTATCTCATTCAATCATTTAATAAGTACTTTACTAAATATTATTTAAATATTATAATTTATAAGATGGTTAAATTTGAAAAAGATAATAATTATAATTTATAATAATTAAGACATAAAATTGATGGCAACTAAAATAGAAAATAAATTATTATATGAGATAATTATTTAGAATGATTTAAATTATTTTTTTTAATAATTTACCCTATAAGATAAACAGATATGGAATGATCTTTATTCATATCATTATCTATTTACTTAACGAAATTTTTTTACTCTTATCCACCATATCAAATAAGTTAATGAAAAAAAATCTTTATTCATACCCATCTTATTAAATACGATACGGATCGGATAAATGAGTAGAAGGGTATAATTGACACCCCTAGCCCAAAGAGCAGAATGTACATTTGGGGATTCGAAATAAAATATGTCTTTGAATAATATTATCAAAATTTTCTTTAATTTGTGATTTTTTAAATATAAATAGATAATTATGTCACTTTATTTTTTTTCTAGAAAAAAGAAGAAGTGCATACGAAGACTTAGACGATTGATCCTCTGTTTAAATGTTTACTATTGGACAACTAAGTGCTCTTTTTCAATTTATATAGTTAACAAAATTAACAGAGTTTGTCAATATTCATCTATAGGAAGTTGCACTATACATCATTCTTCTTCTTTTTTTGAGAAATGCACTATACATTATCAAAATTTTCATTTTTTTAATAGGTCAGCGATTGTTACCATAAAATTTTGTTAGTAAGAAAAGGTATTCAACGTCTAATGCCTTGGACGGGCAAGTTGCTTTAATTTCTGTAAACGAAAATATTTGGAGCACGCTTGTAGTTTCCATTCAATGTCTACTTTATAACGTGGAGTTTATATGTCATATTACGAAAATATATTTGTTAAACTGAAGCAAATAATAGTGATGAAATTCATCCTCGATCTTTATGATCAATTTTCCGGACTTGAAGTAAACTTGCAAAAATCAAAATTGTTAGTTACGTCCGCTACATTGCAACATGTGCAGCAATTAGTGCAAGGCATTAACTGTAAAGCGAAAGACTTCCATTTTCAATACTTAGGCATGCCTTTATCCAACAAAAAATTAAAAAACTATCTACCACTCATACAGAGAGTCAAAAATAAATTACCAAGTTAGAAGTCACCATTGTTACCCCCGGGAGGAAGAGTAATACTAATGAATTCTACACTATCCGCAGTACCAATTTTCTTTATGTCCACTTTTATATTGTTAACTTGATATATATTAAAGAGATAGATAAGATTCGAAAAAGATTTCTCTGACATAGGCATAAAGAGAGCACAACAGAGAGATACATCAGCCTGATAGCATGGGAAATGGTCACGGGACCAAAATATATGGGAGAAATGAGAGTTAAAGATTTGAAATGCATGAATCAAGCGTTGATGGTAAAACACATCTGGAACTGGAATACAAAGCAAACTACTCTGCACATATTGTATGACCTACCATCACATAAAAGACCATGGATGCAGCACAATCCAACACACTTCTGGAAAGGAATATAAATTTTGGAGCCAATTATGGCAAACTCTACTAAATTTCAAGTCAAAGATGGGCTCATGATAAGATTTTGGTTCTACAATTGGAGTGAAGGATGTCTCGTTGACAATTTCAGATTGCTCTCTACATTTGCGTCGGATATAACAATTTGCCATGAGATGAAATAGCAAGGACGATGGGATCCACCCTTCAGATTGTCTCTCACACAAGAGGCACAAACATAAAAGATACGACTCCTTGCAGCAATACCAAATCCACAAGATAACCTCACAAGAGAAGGATCAAACAACATAGAGGTGGACGAGCAGTGATCGATTCACAGTTAAGTCGTGTTACATGAGGTTAGTACAAGGTGCATATATTGAAGTGCCTCATTTAAACTCAATATGGAAACTGAGTCTGCCGTCGAGAATGAAAATTTTTGCTTGGCTAATATACGAAATAAGATATTAACAACTGATAATCATGTCAAATGAGGATGATTAATTCCCGACATTTGTCATCTGTGTCGGCAACAAGAAGAAAGTATCAATCATTTAATAAAAACAAATAGAGCATTAATTAACCGCTTTTCTTTCCTAAAAGAACAAAAATGAAGAAAACTAATTAATTTGCAATTAATATAAGGTAGGAAACATATCCCTTTGATCTTACATTAGACTTATGAGAACTCTCAAACATGGAAATTAAAGACCACAATATATAACTTGATCAACTTCAGGAATTAAGCAGAACTATGGTAATTAATTGTTCTCTTCTTCTTCAATGTGATTAGTCAACTCTCTCCCTTTAGTCTCAGGCAAGCATGTGCATGACAATCCGCAAAACATAATTGCAAATCCAAAGAACCCAAAAGACCAGAACCTGTTGTTCTCTCCTTTGGCTGCCAGAATAGGTGCAAGAACACCCCCACAAAGACCGGCTTCTCTTAGTAACCCTATAGCCGTGTTGCGTACTGCAGTCGGGAAAAGCTCTGTCGAGTATATCAACAACACATTAAATGCGGTGCAAGCTCCAAAGTAGGATATCAGTTCAGCTGATAGCTGCACGTTCTTTGCGGTACCTATCATGTCGACAGCACATGCAATGCTAAAGAGACCACTCAGGGTAGTGAGTGTGAGAATGGAACTCCGACGGCCAACTGTTGAAGTAAGAAATAAGGTTAAGAGAGAAGCAGGTAGCTCCGATATAGCGTTTAGAGCAACACTGCTGTAAAGATTGGTCCCTAAGTTTTTGACGCTAAAAGGCATACCGAAGTAAGCAAAGCTTATTCCTAAACCGGCTGTCATAACTGCTGCGAGCCGCAACAAGGTCCACCTTGTTGTGCACAATATTTTCATTGAAACAAAAAAATTATAGTTTTCATCCGCATCGGGATTCAGCTCATCATTCAGTTTCGAAAGACGAGCGTCATTTCTGCAGCGCACCTGAAGCCACCTAGGTGACTCCGGGGCGCAGTAGTAAAGCAAAAACGTGTAGCAAAATGAAGGAACATTTGTCCAAAGGTACAGTGACCTCCATGACAAGCCATGGCCAATGTAAGCCATTATTGGTAAACTCAAGAACCCTAACATGTAGAAGACAAAACCCAAAACGCCGACTTTATCACGCCAACGCTGGTCCACAATTTCCATTGAGAGGACAAGGGCTGCTGTGCCAATTGAAGCACGCCCGAGCCCACAGATAAATTTAAGTGTGGAGTAAACCCAAACATTTGGGGATAATACTGTCATAATTCCAGCCAACGACATGATAACACATGAAAGGAGGAGCAGCATTTTGCGTCCTAGCACCGAATCTGCAAGGGTACATAGAAACAAACCCCAGCAAGGCAGCCGGCAAAGAAAGCCGAAGCGGGGAGGGACAATAGAACTGGATTTGCACACTGAAGGCCCCACTCTGACACGACAGACGTATCGGCTGGTAAGGTCCAAGACCATGAGCCCGGCTGGAGACCACAAGGATTTGAAGCTTGTTTGCAGATCAGATCAGCCGGGTCAAGACACGTCCACTCAGGCTCAGCATCGGTAAAAATGGTGATGAAAGTTTGCTGACCATCAAAGGCCCATGCGAAGGCTATGATAATTGATTGAAGAAGCGTGACGACTGAGTTGTGATGGCTAGCTCTGGCCACTGCGTTGCCTTCAATGAATGAACTCTGAGGGAGGAGGGAAGCTGGATCAACCATTTTTTTCCCCTTTTTTTCTTCGTCCGTTAAAATCCTTATTTTTTAGAGGGGAAGGTGCTTCTCGAAAGTTGAAACTTTTCTAGGTTGTTACCGATGAGGTGGAGATCAAAGGATTGAAGGGTAATTGTAATCATAGCATGCAACTAATATATATCCTTCCGTTAAAGATTATCTTCTTCAATTAGGTAGGTGTCGAAATTCCTTCTTCCTTTTTAAAATAGAATTCACGTAGAACGTGTTAATGTTTTTAGGAAGAGGAGTCGTGAAAAATAGTGGAATTTATTTTTTTGTGGTTCGTACAATTCAGATCCTTGTCAGTCGTCAGAGCCGATAATGAGTGACCATCGTACTTCTTCTTTTAAACTAATAAATGAGTAATTTTAGTGTTCATCTCATTTTTTATAAATTTTCATAATATATCTAATATTTATGGTACTTTTTTAAAATGTTATTCAAATTAAAAAAATCAAAATCATGAATGTATTTTTAATGTATCAAATTTAAAATAATTTTGATTTAATTAGTCATCCATCATAAAGTCATTGAAACGTCATTATAAAATTGTTAAAATCTCTTCTAAATTGGCTAAAATTTGTACACATTCTTTTAAACCGTTAGAAGCATATCCACGATTTTGTTTTTAATTTGAGCAATATTTTAAAAAAATATACCATAAATATTAAATGTACCAAAAAAGTTGGATGTACATTAAGATTACTTTTAATTAATTGTAGTGGTAGTGACTCAACTTATTGTTACTTATCTAGATAGCTGGAATTGGCACCTTTTTTTTCTTTGTCTGTGGCCCTCAAAAGTAAATAAAAGGAAAAAAGAAAAAGGAGGATACAATCAATTTTATCATTTTTGTTTTGTCCATTAAAGTACCTTAAATTATTTTGATCATCTCTACTACACTTGTCAAACTGGGGCTAGACATCTCAACAACAAGTAGCTAGAGATGCAGACATGGATTAGGTGAGACTGGCATGTTGCTACGAGAAAACACTGGAGCTAGGTAACATTAATTAATTATTCTACATACCAGTACTGTGCTTAATTATTAACTTGGTAATTTCTATGTATAAGAGTAGATCTATTCTTTATCGATATTTCAACTTCCAACTGAAAGCACAAAAAACTTCGGTCCCTTTTAATTGGCACGTGGCGCATGAAATTAGAGTCCTGTCCAATTTTATCCGGTAATGGTTGTCACTAGCTAGTTAGCATGTAGTATTTAATTTTGGAAACTGAAAAGGTCATTGAAATGCCTACAGTACTCACCTTTCAGAGATCTCTGTCTGGAATTTTGGATGATTGTAGTTGTATTGATTGAATTTATTGTCCGTTGTTGCTAACAATCATATAGTACTGTCTTAAGTATAGTATTAGAAGTAAGAATCAGTCTCTCATATGGTAGTAAAAGCGATATTTTATATAAAAGATAGTGGATTCAAAATTCTGATGGAGAGTATTTATAGAAAATTATGAAATTTAAGAGCTTGACTTTTATCTTTCTAATCAAAAAAATATATAGTATTAGGGGAAGGAATCCCTTGCCAATGAGTTATCTTAACAATTTTGATAATGAATCTCAATGGGTTATCTTAACAATCTTGACAATGAATCTTCAAATAAATAGAAAAAAAAAATAGAAATTTTTTATAAATATGTTATTCTACTCACAAATTGATGGTGATTAAAATTTCATGCAATTTCATTATTTTTTTTTCTAGTCCATCAAAGTTCATCAAAATATTATGCACTTTGCAGCGGTTTTAATTTAACGATCTTTAATGGACTATTAAATAATAATAAAATTACATAAAATTTGTATCGCCATCAATCTATAAGTAGAATGACATATTTATAAGATTTTTTATATTTATTTAAAGATTTATTATCAAGATTGTCAAGATAACCATTGTCAACTGATCCTTTCCCATATTATTAGATATCAACTTTAATAATTACGCATTGAAAATGATTAACTGCGCGTCAATTTATATAATTACACAATTTTGTTTCTTGTCCGTAGTAAACGTAGATTAATTTGGTGTGATGACCCACAATTTTGTCAGACAATAAACATGTTAATTAACATGTACCGTTGCCATTAGAGATTGAAATGTTGAAAGCAATATTTACGTTCCCCCGTGTGACGTGTGGGTATTACTTATAGGTAGGGGTGTCAATGGTTCGGGTCGGGTCATATTATTTTATTATTATTTTTGATTCGATCCGAATCCGATCCGATTAAATTCGGGTCAAAAATTTTTGACCCATACTCGATCCGACGGGTTACGGGGTCGACCCGACCCGATCAGTATAAAATAATTAAATATTTATTAATTATTTTTATATAATTTTAAGTAATAAAATATTAATTAATTTATAATTATTCTTAATTAGTATATAATTAGTGTATATTTAAGCTTTAATTAGTACTAAATCATAAAATTACTTTAAAAAACATAATTAATCGGGTCGGGTCGGGTTGATCCGAACCCGACCCAACCCGATTTGGGTCCAAAAAAAATTAAACCCATATCCGATCCATTTATTTTCAGATCATATCAGGTCGGATCAGATTCGGATCGGATCAGATAAAAAATTGACACGCCTATTTATAGGCCAAATGGTGTAATTGGTGTTATAAGGATTGTCTTCTTGAATACTAAATATGGACTTCTGGTCCAGATGCTCGCTCTTTCCTAATAAATCACTGTCTGCACTGTAGTATATTAGCATTGCGCAAGAATAAGATTGCCCGAAAAATATGTAAGTAAGAATGCAGAAATCATTCGTTCGAAATCTATTTCTGGGCTGGACTCGATCGCTTAATTTTATTTTTTTTTCCTTTAGTCAGTTTGACTCCAGAAATTATTTTGGTTGACTAACCCGAGTTTTTTTTTTGAAGGACTTGATATTTGATTTTTAATTTGTTATTCGATTTATTTAAAAGTATATAAAATGTCTCCACCAACTTTTTTATCATGACTAAAAATGGACCTCTAAAAAAACTAAAACGCATCAGACCCACATACAATAATAGTGGAGGAAATGAAGGTGTTCACTATATCTGTATATCAGCATCCTTATTTAAAATAAGAGAAGTGATACATAAATATCACCAATACTATCATCGATACCAACATTATTATTTATATGTTTTTCTGAATAGTGATGGAACCACCGTTACTATTTAAAAACTTAACAAATTACATTATAAATTTATCAATATGAATAATAACTCATTTAACTTGATTAATAAAATCTGTATTGACGATGGAAACTCCCAAACATTTTTTTAAAAATAATTAAGTAATTAATATAAAGTGATATGTTTAGTTTTTAGAGATTCATTACTTAACAATTCGTTGTTTAGATAATTTTGAAAATCTTCAATAGCAAAATTAAGTTTGATATTATACGATATAAGTACATATATACTATCTGCATAGCATGGTTACAAATATTATGGGATTCAGGTTCACTGTACATAAAATGTCTTAAATTGAAGAACGCTCGTAGTTTAATCCGGAAATTGTCCCATCGATGGTTATAATTATTTCTCTCAAATGTTAATTGAAGAACACTTGTAATATAATGGCGGGGTTAGAATAATGTAATTGGGAGGGTTCAGATGAACATCCTTTTAACTGAATCATAGCATATCGAATTCAGAGGAACTGAAACATGATTTCATGATATAAACTTATAATCAAACTATAATTCATAAAAACTCCAAAAAAGTATATTAAATCTATAAATATTGAAATGTTCTAGTTTCTCTCCGTCTCTATAAAATTCCGTATTTGATTGGTATATCTTCGTTAGATAGTTCGCCTTTTGATTTGTTAACGAGGAGAAAATAAATGTGATCTCCATCTTACTAATTTATTGGGTATTTTTCTATATAATTCTTACAAAACAAATTATCAATTTCAATCCCCAAATTGCTTATTTTGGTGCAGGGAAGAAGCCACGCATCGGCTACCGGCGATTGATGCAAGAATAACCTTCTCCAACTCCCCTGAATCCTGATTTTTTATATTGGATATTTTTGATTTCATAAAATAAATATATTTATATTTTTTTCCTTTTTTTCTTTTTATTTACTTCCATCCTTCAAGAATAGTCGCTACCAAAAGAATGATGCTAAAAATATTTGATGGGAAAAAATACTAAAAGTTCGTAGTAAAAGAAAAAAAAAGAAAGAACAGATCATAATCATAGCTCTAAATTATTTAATTCAAGACAATTATGCCTCCCGATTAGGGCTATAAACAGAACGAGATAGTGCTGAAATCATATTAGTATTCGCTTCTTATTGACAGATATGGATACAATTATGGATATTAAACGAGATGTCAAAATTCAATATCAAATCCATCTTAAACGAATATGGATACAAAACGGATATTTAACGGATAAGATTTTGTGATGGATGTGAAATAAAAATTAATGTATATTACTAATAACCATGCATATATAATAAAAATAAGTACTTATATTAATAGTAAATATTTGTAATGCATATACTTATTAGTATTTATAATAATAATAATATTATATATAAATAAAAATATTGATAAATAATATTATTTTATAAATAAAATTTTATAATATATGCTCTATTTCGGATACGGATAATAGAGTATGAAATCAAATTTATATCAGTATCCATATCATTTCTTACAGATACGAATATGGATAATTAATATTCGAATATGAATGATATATTTTCAGATAATTTTTTAATACGGAGCCGAACAAAGCGGATATTATCCGCTCCATTTACACCCCTACTCCCGGTTGTTAATTTCACTCATAATCATCAATTTGAATGAAAAAGACCAAACTACTCTTTAACTCTATATTGTGATCATTTAGAAAATAATTTTATCTAATTAAAAAATAAAAATATTTTGCAAGTAAATTGAATTACATAATTGAAGAATATTTAAAATATTGTACGAGTGGATTACTAAATATTAATATGTAACTAATTAGAAATATTATTATGTTAGTACTTTATGCAAAAAAAATCGTGTCTTTATATACTATTAAGTTCAAGCAAAAATGACTGTAATGTCCACTAGTAGTCTCTTTTTATTTAGTTATATTTATATTATTATATATTTCTCAATTAAAATTTTTAATGAGTACATATTTATTTAATTATTTTAATTATTATTTATAAAATAAAACAATTATACCTGAATATTCATCGCTCAAAATAGTTTTTTTAAAAAATAGATCAAGCATACAATTCAAAATTAGAGTAGAAAAATATTCTAATTAGCATGTTAATACTTAAGTAATCCATCGCACAATGTTTTCATTATTGAAAATATTTTATTTTTTAAATTAGATATATATTAACTTTATATGATCACAGCATAGAAAGTAATAGTATAGTGGTTATTTCTTATTGAAAATTAATAATTATTTGTGAAATTTAATATGTAAAAAGTTAAATGTTTTGAATTAAATAATTCTAGAAAGTAACTAATAGTCTAATATGAATAAATTTTTGAAGGGCATTTGTAACAGTATATAAAATAGTTAGCAAATTCTGATACAGATAAAAAAGAATGTCATTAATTTATTAATCTATAACAATAATTTTAATTAATCAACATTTTTCTAACCACGTTATAAAAATCTTAATTATCTGATGCTCATATTTGAATGATCTCTTCAGATCCATACCAGAATCTCTCAAAAATAGTTCACGGCGGCGTTGAGATTCAACACATTAATGAAATGGGGGATCACTTGACAATGGTTATTTTGATAATCTTGACAACTCTTAAATAGATATCAAAAAATTCTTAAAAGTAAAAAATAATTTATATATGTATTCTTCTATCTATATATTGATGGTCATTTAAATTTTATAAAATTTCATTATCGTTTGATACTTCATTAAAGGACGTTAAAATAGAACCGTTGTAAATTATATAAAATTTTGATAATCTTTGATGAAATAACAAATGATAATGAAATTATATGAAATTTAAATCACCATCAATCTATAAGTAGAAAAATATATTTATAAGATATTTTTTCTATTTTTAAATTTTTTGTATTTATTTGAAAATTTATTGTCAAGATTATCAAGATAAGCAGATCTCCACCCTTACATAATACACGTCGAATGATCCGAGACCCGATTGAAACTTTTTTGTTATTATAGAGACCCGATCAAAACTTCTCTGTTATTAATGACTCAGATCACACCGAGATCTGATCAAAACTTCTCTATTATTAACGAGATATACTTGACGTGGATGAACAAGGAATTTTAAAAGTTAATCTGTACGGTTGTGTGAAAGTTCAACATAAATTTTAATACACCGAAAGTTACTTTAAGTGCAGAAAGTGCACCATTTTCTCTACCAGAGGATACGGATCCTACGACGCTCGCCCCAAACATCTCCGATCATCATTCATCAACCAAATCACATCCTTTTACGACTTCTCCATCAAAGAACTGAATCGGATAACGAAATCAGATCTGAAGAAATCAATCACAACTCACAAAATAACTAGAAGCAAGAATCGGCGCGACTTTGATCGGATTTGGTCCATTCCGATATAAGGTGAGTGAGTCTTTTCCGATTCAAGGGCTCTTCCTTCCAAACCGTCAAGCTTCAACCATGCGTGGTACTGGTCCAGAACCAAGACAAGTAAACGTTGATGAAGAAAAGGATGATGATATTATAAGCAACCTAGGGGAAACCATTAAAGCAAAAATACTCTCCTATTTACCAATAAATGAGGCTATTCGGACAAACACCTTGTCAACCAAATGGAGGTACACATGGACCTTGATTCCTGAGCTGGATATTAGGGAAGCCTACTTCCCCTCTACTAAATTACCAGAATACCGCTCAAGACTGGTCAAATTCGTCGACATGTTGTTTCTTCTCCGCAAGGGGCCAATTCGCAATTTCAAACTCTCGACTAGGCAATGCTGCCATGGTGCCTTGAACCGATGGATTCTGAACCTGTCAAGAAATGGGTTGAGTGAACTAACTCTGGAGTTGACTTCTAAGAGAAAGTATAAGCTTCGTTCCGGCTTCTTTTCTTGTAAAGATCTGAGCTTGATTTACTTGTGCAATTGTTTGGTAAAGATACCTCAAGACTATGAAGGGTTTAAGGTGCTATCTGTGCTTAAGCTCGAAAATTGCTCTCTTACTGGGGCTGAGATTGAGCGGTTAGTGTGCAATTGCCCACTTTTGAAAGATCTGTCTCTGAGGAAATTCAGAGAAAGGTCTGGCCTGAAAATTGATGTGCCAAATCTGGAAAGACTGTTGATTGATGGGAATTTTGGGAATCTCCAGTTATTTACACCCAGGTTGGCCAAAGCATGTATTGATTTGGAAAAGAACCCTTCTGGCAAAAGTAGTTTGCCAAAAAGTGGATGCAGATGTAACTTTTCAAGAGCCTTTTGTGGTGCCCCAGAAATTAAAATGCTTGGTATACATAGGCATTTTCTACAGGTTAAGCTCATCATTTCTTACAGAAAATCTTTTTATTATTTACTGTATACGTAAGGTTTTCCATGAAAGATTATAGGTTTCAGATTTTGTTACCCTGGTGGTTATCTGACGCTGGCATGTTAGACCAGATTTTGCCAGTCTCATGTGTTGTGTGTCCAGTGGATTAATCTTGTTAATTGAGTGTAGATTTTTTTTTTTAGGATTAGTTGTATTTGAAGTATAGATGCTGATAGTGCATCATTTTTTTCCATTCCCATATTATATTGCAGTGTCAGTGTCAGTATCATGGTATGCTTACCACACTATAAGATGATTTTCTTTGTTCATTTCAGTCTTCTGATTCTAATTCCATTCACATCATACTTTGAGAAATGTCCTATATGCCCCTGGTTCAGAGTTGAGATTCTTAACTAATTAAATGTCATGTCATAGATTGCTGTGACTTCTGCCTTCTGAAGTTCCAAATTTTTATTATTGAATTATACTTTCAAAGAAAAAGTAGTCCAGGGAACGTCTTACAGATGGTGCTTTTCTTGCAAATTGGCACGACAAGGGTTATACATCATCCTTTTTTACCTTTCCTGATTACAGTACCTTGCCCAAGGGAATTATTGGGAAGAGAATCAGGTTCCTACTATTTTTCCTCATTTGAAGATTTTGACATTGGATATAGATCCAAGCAACCAAGAGGAGATCATGGCTGCCTCACTTCTCATTCGGAATGCCCCTACTCTAGAAGTCCTTGATGTAATTGTAAGTTCTCCATAGATATCACATTTGACAAATAAATATGACATTGATTCTATTTAATCTGGGTCAATTTTTCTTTCTTTATTTGCCATCAAGCTCATAGCATTTCATTAACATTCAACCAAGTTACAGAGTTATATAGATGGGGAGAAAAACAATGGCACAAAATTATAAAAACCAACTAAATAACAAAATTTCCTCCTAAAACGTTAGAAAACGCTATTGCCAAGTAAAATCCCTAAAAGGGAGTGTAAATTTGTGGGACTTCAAGTTAGTTGTAGTTCCGAGAGGCCTTTCTAGAATACAAATGACGGCTTTACTAAGAACAAACAGGACCAACCTGCATTTAATACAGTTGATGCAGCACGTCTAATCTTTTTGCAGGTGATGTCTCTTGTAACCCTTTACTGATAAACGATGATCTACATGTTATGTTTTTTTTGCATTTGTCGTTTGATAGTAGAGGGTAGAGTTTTTGAAGAGGAAAGTCTAATAGCTATAAGAAAAGAAGTAGAGAGAGGGAGAGAGAGAGAGAGAGAGAGAAAGGGAAGGGGGTGCAGAGAGGTTATTCTATACAAGTAGAGGTGTAGGATGTTAGTTGTAGCAGTAATAGTAGTGATATCAGTATGAGCATGTGTAAGAAATTTTATTAATGCAAACATGGCAGCTTCTGCCATCTTTTCAAAAAAAAAAAAAGAAGAAGGTGGTGCGGAGAGAGAGGAAGATAATGGACTCAAGCTCAAAAGTCAAAACAAACACAAGAATAAAAGAAGAAAGGGTGGTGGAGGGAGGCTGGAGACCGTAGATGGGAGAAAGAGAGAGGATATAAACTCAAAACAAACACAATAACTAAAAAGTAGTAATAGAAGAAGAGAGAAAAGAGATGTGTTGTGGAGGGAGGCTGAAGGTGAAGGCTGGTGGCTCCCCCTCCAAACTTTATCTTTTTTTCCTGCGTTCTCTTCTCTTAGGGCTGGCACTGTTTCTCTTATTATTATTTTTAGCAAGTTACATGAAGATGCTTGAATTTAATCGGGGTATATTCAAGACATAGAATACGTACAAAAAATTTAAAAAATATATATGTTTTATACTTACAAATGCTAGCAACTCCAACTTGTTTGCTGCTATATTTTTCTCGATGGAAATGAAGATAGAGGAGCGTGCTAGTCACTACTACATAAAAAGGTTGGGTAGAGGCAGATTCAAAGCATCCTTGAGGAGTTCAGATATGTTTTGACAGAGGTTTTATCCAAGATTTTGCAGGGACAAGTGTGAACTTTTTAAAATGATATGGACCTCAAATTATCCCTTGCAACTTTGCAAGTGAAGTTTGACCCCAACAGAATCATGAAAAGAAGAGGCAAATATAGTTTTCAATTATTGAAGTTCATTTGTTGTTGCATAATGTTGTATGTATTACATTTATGCAGATAAGTAGCAGTACAAAAGAGAAGGGCGAGTCTACACCTGCTGCTGCTTTATTTTTTTCACTCTGTACACCTGAGGAAGGTGTGCGTGGAAGATTTTGTACTAACCGAGCCGAATTTTGAATTTCTGAGATCAATACTCATGTCCTCCCCACATCTCCAAACATTGACTATAAGCAGTGAACAAACAGATTATAGCAGGGAGGATTTAGTCAAGCGTCTTCAGTTCCCAGCATCAGCTGTTGTAATCAGTCATGTTTAGTTCCAAATTGCTAAAATCTCTGATCATATAACTCAATATCTCATGTTGCACTCTCCTCAATTTACAGCATATTAGGGTTTGAATTGTAGAAGGGTTGATTTTTTTTCCAAAGAGAAATTAATGTGATTGGTCTGATTGTTGATTGTTTGCGTATGTGTTTGGTACTTGGGTGATTGGTCCACTTTGTCACAATGAATAGTAAGCAAGCAATGCTCAGAAATTATGAACAGAACCTGATCTTTGTGGCCGCACAAAACCTTAACATAATTTATCGTGTGTAAAGGCTGACACCTAAAAACTTGTATTAATCAAAATAAATAGACTGATTTTATTCGTGTAGTGGACTAGTAATTGTTGGGAAAAGAAACGAACAAACTTTTCATCTCAGCCTCTACAGAAATATTAAAATATCACATGTGCCCAAAATGCTGCAAATATTTAATTACTCTTTGAGAAAGTATCACCAAAATACTTTGTATGTGCAATCATTTCTTCCTTCATGTCAATTATCTACAGCAGGAGAGGAACTATCCTTTCCACTACAAAAAAAAAAAAGTTTTCTTAAGAAAAATAACAGATTTTATATCAACATTTCATAAAAGTAGCAGATTCGACATCTCAGGTTTCCAGTATTCGGAGCTAACCAGTGTTAAACAATTGCAAGGTCTGAAACCTCTAATATTCTCCTATTGGAGGATTGCTGTTTACTCTCATTCGTGCATTTTCATCCTGCACGAATCTCAAAACAAATTAACTGCGGTTTTCGAGCAGGAAAATAGAGTACATATATACGCTTCCAAATGTCACGCTTTTCTTTTCTTAAATAGCACAAGAATTATGGTGGACCTCTTGAATAAAAATTGTGTAGTTTTATTTAGCTTCTTAAATTAGAAAGGCTCGCTTTTATGTTCTTAAATAGACACAAGAATTATCGTGGACCCCTTAAATAAACAATATGCGGTTTTATTTATCTTCTTAAATTAGAAATGCTTGATCCTCATCTTTTCATAAACCAAACACCCTAGAAATTGTTAAATGCATGTGTGAAAATGATGCCAATTTAGTCCCTTGACAATATTATACAGTTTGAATATATTCAAATGCTCTGAACCATTGACAATAATTGATAATTCTCTCTCTCTGCAGTCTGCACCTTAGTAACACTAACATAATATCCACGCGCTGTAGTGTAGTGGGATGATAATATTATAAAAATAATAATTATGTTTAAACAAGAACAATAAAAAGAAAAAACATGCGAGAGATGTTACTAATGTAAAATGAATATACAAAATAAAAAAATAAAAAGGTTCTTTTGTCAAACTCATACTATTATTAAGCCAGCAACTACATAGAAGTACATAACAAAGCAATAAATACAACTACATGAAAAGTTATTTACCTTTGTTAAGG
The DNA here is from genome assembly GCA_037127355.1 of Schoenoplectus tabernaemontani. Lineage (NCBI taxonomy): Eukaryota > Viridiplantae > Streptophyta > Magnoliopsida > Poales > Cyperaceae > Schoenoplectus > Schoenoplectus tabernaemontani. The sequence goes on from CM073747.1 coordinate 7,076,581, forward strand.
TTTTTAAAAAGATGTCATTTTGCTCCAATAAAATATCAACTCCAACTCTTTTTTCCTCTCATCTGAAATATGGGAGACAACAGTTTCAAGTATAAGAGAGCATACTAGGGGTGTCAATTATTGACCCAACCCGACGGATTAATCTGATCCGATCCGAACCCGTCCCGACCCGATATGATCTCGAAGATAAATGAGTTGGATATGGATTTAATTTTTTTGACCCGAATCGGATCGGGTTGGGTTTGGGTCAACCCAACTCGACCCGATTAATTATGTTTTTTGTAAATTTATGATTTAGTACTAATTAAAACTTAAATATACACTAATTATTTACTAATTAAGATTAATTATAAATTAATTAATATTTAATTACTTAAAATTATATAAAAAATAATAATAATTAATTTATTATTTTACACGGATCGGATCGGGTATGGGTCAAAATTTTTTTACCTGAATTTAATCGGGTCGGGTTCGAGTAGGGTCAAGAAAAAATAATAAAATAATATGACCCGACCCGAACCCGATCCGACCCGACCCATTGACACCCCTAAAGCATACACACAACTTGTTTATACAACAATGAAATTATGGAATTACTGGCTTGTAAATTTGGTGCTAATGCAAATTTTAACCAAGCCTAGAATTATTGCGTGTTTAATCATGTCAAATTTATTTATTGGGTAAATATATGTTTAAGAACACAATACATTAGACATGTGAACACATCACATGGTGACATATGTAGAAATAAACACATATCTGTATACCTGTTTATACTTACGTAAGGTTTATGTACAGAAGTGAAAAGTGACTATCAAGGACAATTTCAGAATATTCCTGAGAAGGAACGAGATCAGCTGTTCGTAAAAAAAAAAATGAGCTCAATCCTGCTCGTCGGTATCAGAGGACAAAAGTTAATTTGATCTGTTTGAATTTGTGCACGCACTTTTTAAAATATTTTTCATCCTCGGATTTACGAGGAGCAGATTTTCATTCTTGTGGTCAGAGAAGTTACTTTATTCGTTCTGTTAATCTTCGATTTCTAATCTCGTAGGTCAGAGAAGTTTCTTTATTGCTTGCGTCTTTACTTTTCAAATTTCTCGAATGAAAGAGGTTGCTGTCAAATGTTGGAATTAATTTTTATTAATTATAATATGTATGAATTTATATATAATAAATATATTTATATAATGGATTGTTAAATTATATCTATTATAAAATAATTAAAATTTATATTATTAATAAATTTAATGTGTCATGAAAAATGAATCTTTTAATGTAAATCTTTCTATACAACTCAATTATTTTATTCAAATATTTATTGTAGTCAACCTTTCGGAGGAAGGTGATTGTGCTGCTGCTCTTTGTTTGTTTAAAATTGCTCCTAGATTACAAGATCTCTATGTGAAGGTATACTTTTAAGTACATGCACTCCTAAGCATTAGATTTCATCTTTAAACATCTTTCTTATTATCAATCATTTTTATTGTGCAGATGACTGGTGAGAAAGACACACCTTTTGATAGCTTTTGGAAGTCAGAAACTTGAGATGATATCTTTGGTTGCCTTAAAACAATCACCATTAATTCCATGGATTCAGATGGGGCACTATATTTTCTTGGATTTGTGAAGTTTGTTCTGGGGACTGCATCTGTGCTTGAAAATATGATTATAAGAGATAGGGGTTGAAGCTGTGATGTACGGTATGAAGACCCCATTTTTTTCTTCAACGGGTGAGTAAAATAGATTGCAGCATGAGACAGCATGAGGCAGGGGCGGGGCCAACCTCCATGATAGGGGATAAAAAAAATTCATAAGTATAATATTATAATTATTTTAAAAGTTAAGTATATTTTTATAATTTTTTTATAATGGAAGTATACTTTTAGAGGTGTGTTTTTGAAAATATTTATAGGATGGGGAATATTTTATAATTTTTATTAGAATCAAGTATATTTTAAAAAAATTCAAATCACAAGTCTATTTTTTTTTTACAAAAATCAACAGTTCAGTTTAAACAATCTAAAATTGCTTGCGATCTGTAAAGCAAGTTCAGATTAATCCGTATAATTCATTTATGTTTTCCTTCTTTTGTTTTATATTTTTGGGAGTTCTAAACTGAAGTGGATGGTGACACGTTTATCCTTTTGCTTGCTTGATAACACTGACTTGTAGTTGTTAGTTTCCGTGATGTAAAACATGCACTATTTTCTTATGCTGCGTTATGTTACTTGTGTACATTGGTAATATCCTCTTGTCAAGATGGTGATTTAGCATACATATTGGAGAAATAAATCGGGAGAGAGATGTTTGTGCAATTTTTATCAAACCATATCTAGGGACGAATTTGTCAATACAATCATAATCGCTTGAATTTATTTTGAGATCTTAATTGAACTCTTTTGAGTTTTCTGGTGTGATTCAACCAACCATGTGTTCGTTCGGAATACAGAATCTCGCGTGTCATACATCAAAGTTCTTTTTTTTTTTCTTTTTTCTTTTTTTAATTTGGTAATTTCACACATCAAAGATGGATGCATATCAGTTGGAAGAATATGATGATTTATGATAAAAAAAAATATATTGATAACCAAATATAATGAAAAGTTATCGTAAAAAATGATCAAGAGGAAATAAACTGAAACTTATTTTTATCAATTTGATGTATCATATATTAATTTTTGAGTCCATTTGAATGACCTGGCCAAGGACAAGTGCTGATAAAATTGCAGTGAGTTCCAATTTGTCCGATGAATAACTAATTAGACTTTAATTGCTTCAAGTACGATCCAACAAAGAACTTGACTGAACTTTGTCATTGTCACCGGACTTAAAATGGATCTTGGAAAGAGTAGGAAACAAACAAAAAATATGGATAAATTCAGAAAAGGAGACGTCTGGTTCTATTATTTTGGGAAAATTAGATACGTGCCACCTCAAAATTGAGAAATTAAAAATTTATCATTCAAAATTAAGGTTTAGATATTTATCATTTTAAATTCATTTAATTACAGAAGTTAAGCACGTGGTCGATGACATAATTAAGTTGATGGGCTGGTTGTTTATAAAAAAAAAAATTTCTAATATGCACGCCCTATCTATTCTTAGAGTACTCAAGTAACATATCCCTATGATTTATCAAATCTTTTGAGATCGAATAAAACAATATACATAATACTTTTAAATATATTTCATGGATTTTTCCTTTTGTATTTGGACTGTCAATATGATTTTTTTTTTACAAAATTACATATTTGTTTAATAAGGTATCGGCGCGTTCAGATCTTACTTGATTTATGACACCCAATCCTTTTTCTAGTAAAAAAAAAAGGATCCAGTCTTTATCTTTTTAAAGTTGATATATAAGTTTTTACAAATTACAACATATAATCCAAGACTTTCGGAATCTTCTTAAACATAAAAAGAAAAAGAAAAAGAAAAAGAAAAAAGAACAGTAACAATAATAATAAATGCTATATTTCAGCTGAATTTTTTTTTTTTACAGAAGAGCAGATATCTGCTGAGTAGATCCATGAGCATTGTTCCCACCGAGTAGAGTTTTGAAATGGATCGTCCGGTCCAATCCATTCCGGACTAATCCGTGATCGTGGACCGGACCGGACCGTGGTCAAACCCGTGTCCGTCCGTTCCCTACCATGGTCCGGTTCAATGGTGGACCGGTCCTCCGTTCACCCAAAACCGGTCCGTGTAGACCCGTGGATCGGACCGTCCCGTAGACCGTGCGGGATCGTGGACCGGACCAGACCGTGACCCGGACTAATATTTTATATTTTTTTGAGTATTATTCGATTTTTAAATAATTAAAAATATAATATTAATTCAATGAAAATTATTATTTACAAAATATCATAAATTTATTTTTCAAATTTCATAAGTTTTTGAATTTGTAAAAAAAATGAACCGGACCGGACCGTGCTGACCCGTAGGGGTCCGGCCCTCGGGGGCCAACAGTGGGACGAATTCGATTTTTCTGTGTTTGAACCGCCTAAGATTGTGCGGGACCGTGGATCGTCCCGACCCGTTGACCTCCCGGCCCGGACCGTTTGCAAAACACTACCACCGAGCCATGAAAAGTTGGAAACCATAACCATGAGAATTTTCCTGAGGTTTTGAGTTTTCAAGGGAACATATCAAAGCTTGTTGCCTTAATTTTTTTTAAGACACTATACCCGTTAAAATCATCGAATACCATAATTAATAACCTCCATCTACTGGACAGGTTCTCTAAATTTTGAATAAATTAAACCTGAAATGGATATATATTTTTTTTACCTGCAATGATCAGTTGAGGTGAAATATCTTCATCGATAGTTTGGTTTGACCCTTAACTTTTCGTCAACACTTCAGAACTTACCAACTTAGTGGGAAACAAAAATATTTACTATTTTAGGGCTCTTACAGAAATTTGGAACTTGAGGACCAAACTGTAACACAGCAATACTTCAGGACCGCTGCATAAATTCTAACTTTTTCCCATTAACATTTCCGAACTCCCGCCCGACAAAAAGGAGGGCTGCAAAAAAAAAATATATATATATATATACACACACACAACACACCCAGTGGGCAGCGAGGCAGTGACACAGAGACCTTGTCTCTAGGATCCGAATCGCTCTCTCTCTCTCTCTCACATCCCCTTGTCTCTGGAGTACTAGAGTTCAAAGCTCTCAGGTAAAATATATATCTGGATTGCTTTTTATTCTCATCAACTTGAAATTGTTGCTCTTTCTTTGGAATAAGTTTTTTTTTACCTTTTCTTAGGCTCTTTGCTTGTTCTGATTTTTTATCGAATCGACGATCTCAGTAAATGTTTGTTCTTAGAAAAAAGCTATTAATTTTACAACATTATATCGAGTTCTTACAAGTATTTTAAACTTGCAAAAGAAGGCCCTAGGATGGGTAAAAAGTCCCAGTACTGGCATGATCTCATTAGCCTCTCAGCAGCACTGTACTAAACCATTGCATACCGGTACCAGTAGTAGAACTAGAAATCATAGAACAGAATGTTTCATCTTCAGATTAGTGTTTTGCAAGTTGACCGCTCATCTTCTCTTATATCATATCTATTAAGTAATCAAGCCCCTGGGTTTCAGTACTTAATCTTACTCTCTTTTGGCCTCTGGCAACCTGTCAATCTTCAGTTTCTAATCTACTAAGCTAGGTCAGAGAAATTTCTTTATTGCTCATGTGTTTCCCCTAACTTCTGAAATTAAAGAGTTTGCTCTTATATTCTAAAATTTGGCAATGCATCTTCAGGAACATTTTCATCTGGTTTTACCTTTATCAGATTGATTGTAACAATATGAATCTTTGGTGATTAGTGTTGTTTGGGGTTAATTCACTGAACAGGTGATCAATTGATTGACAAATAGATTATTGATTCTGGTTGATTTGGGCAGTGTTTATTTGAACAAGAAAGAAAGATTTTTTTTTTGGTTTTCAGTTTTTAATAATTTATTTGTGTTATTCTATGACATTTCTCTGAGAATTAAGGTTCCAAAATTCTTTTGGCAGAGTAACAAGGCCAAGTACCTGTTACGAAATGGGAGAACAGCAGGTTAAGAAGCAACTTATTGACACCAATTCAGGTCGAGATTTTATCAGCCATCTCCCGCAGCCCATTATAGAGAATATCCTGGTGCTTTTGCGTACTGAAGAGGCAGTAAGAACTTGTGTATTGTCAAAAGAGTGGAGATATGCCTGGTGTACTGTTCCAAAGCTGGTTATTTTTGAGAAACACAATGTTGATGAAGGCTCAGACTATGATTGTAGCAAATATGTGGATATGCTACTCTCAAATCACAAAGGCCCCATTAATAAATTCACTCTTTGTATGAAACATCCTGACTTTGAGGATCTTGATCAGTGGATAAATGTTTTGGGGAGTAAAGGTGTCCAGGATCTCCATCTTGCCTTCAATATCTCCGAGGTTCCTCCTAGCTTTTTCTCATGTTTCCTTGACCTGACTAATCTGGACTTGGGTGGTTGTATGCTCGATATGCCTCAGGTGTTCGGAGGATTTAAGCTATTGCGCAATATTGAATTGGATACGGTAACACTAGTAGGAGGTGATATAGAGAAGTTGGTCTCAAGCTGCCCTCTTCTGGAGGCTTTGAATTTAGTAGACTGGTTACATTGCCTCGGTAATCTTGTGATTCGTTCACAAAGCCTGGAAAAGCTGACAATTGATGCCTATTTCAAGCATCTTCTTCTTGAAACTCCAAAGTTGTTTGCCTTCAACAACTATCCTGAATGGTATGACCATGATGATGAGACAATGACAAGAGTTCAGGGTCAATATCTAGCCAACTTCAATGGGCTTGGCCAATATTATAAGACGTGTTGCAATTTTATTGTGGTAAATTCTTAGACTGTGTTTATCAATGGGTTGAACTTTGTTAGCACTCATATTTATAATATTTTTTCTTGTATAGCAATACCACATTGATACTGCACTGAGTAAGTTTCCTATAGAATTCAAGCATTTGATTCAAATAGCTATATGCATTGATCTTCCGGATGAAGGTGATCATGTTGCTGCTCTTTTTATGTTTAAAAGTGCTCCTCTACTACAAGATCTCTATCTCAAGGTATGACATGCATCACCGCTGAGTACTAATTTTTACTCAAAATATGTCTTATACTTTAATTGTCATTTATATTTTCTGCAGTTCAATGCTGGGGAAGGCACATTTTTCAATGGATTTTGGAAACTGAAAACTGGTGATGGTATCTTTAGCTGTCTTAAAACAATAACAATTGATTCCATGGATGATTCCATGGATTCAGGCAGATCAACATTTGTTCTAGAATTTGTGGAGTTTGTTCTGAGGACCGCACCTGTGCTTGAAAAGATGATTATAAGAGATGAAGGATTTGCTGCTGTGATGTCCGGTATGAGAAGTCCACCATTTCTTCAACTGGTGAGTCAATTAGATTGCGTCTTGATGCATGTCAGACTGGAAATAATGACTATTTTTGAGGTTCTCAAGCTTCCTAGGTTGTCAAACAAAGCAACAATTGAGCTTTATGGAGGAGAATTGCTCTTTGAGCACTCTGGAACAAGTTCTGGTTCATCCGCATGATTTTTGTATGTTTTCATCCTTTCCTCGAAGTTCCAAAACTGAAGGGTTGTGGAATATTTATTAGTTTTGGCATCCTATTTTCTTTCTTCTTGTTTGGTAAGGCTGACTTGTTAGTTTCTATGATGCGAAATCTGAAATATTTTCCCTATTTTAATTCTAGAAATTTTCAGTTGATTGTGCTGTGCTAAATTTGCGTTATGTACATTGGTAAATGGTGATATCTTTTTGTCAAGATGGTCATTAGCATTCTACTGATGAAAATGAGCTCGGAGGGATAAGTTTGTGCAACTTTTTTAAAATAGAAGTGACAAACTAGTTACTGCTTTCATTTCTTCCAAAAAACAATTAAAAAAGACATACGATTGAAGTACTAAAACATAGATGTTGCCATATATACAACGCAAACACAAAAAGTTTGAAAAATAATAGCGTCTCCACAGTGGCGGATCTAGAATTTCATTTAGGGGTAGACATAATTCTAGAAGAGCGGTGGCCAACCAGGAGAACTAGGGATTCGACGGCAGAGATTGGACGACGAGCCGATGAGGGATGACCGGACGAGGGCATGTCAGATGTCGCGATTCGCAAAGTAGGTTTAGGATTGGAGAATTGATTGCTAGCGACTAGTGTGTGATTGGCGAATTGAAGTCATCGAGTTGACGGGTTGCGACTCGTAATGGAGCGGGTGCTTGACGGAGCGGGATGCGAACTCATGAATTTTTATTTTTATTTTGGCGGACCTGTTATCCAGCTCCAGCACTCAGAAGGCTAGAAGCGATATGCGAAGTCACGAAAGAAATATTTTTGATCCGAAAAAAATCAATGTAAAGGCGTATTCAGGATTAGAGTTAGGTCTAATTTCAATCCAAGATCAGATAAAATTGGTAAATGCTATTGACTCTCTGAAAGATTTTAAAATCTAGAATCAGACAGTCGTCCTACCCTGAATCATTGTAAATCCACCTCTACATCTCCATCTCCATCTCCATCTCAAGCATCAGTAACAACATCATCACTACCACCATCACCATCATCATCAAAAAAGAACAAAAGAGAGTCTGAGATATAAAGGGCCAGAGAAATTGATAGTTGGAGAACCACCACCGTCACCTTCATCTTCTTCAAGAAGAACAAGAGAAACAGGTAGAGATATAAAGGGCCGCATAAATTGATGGTCAAAATCGAGGCAGATTTAGGATCGGATTTGATCTAGAGTGAATCGGAGGGAGCACAGCAAACAAGAGTCAAGTTCGAGCGAATTATGCTTAGTTCATGCTCAATTTATAAAAATATGAGCTGAATCAAGCATGCCCCCATTTATTTTGTATATTTTTGTAAGGGAATTTATTGTCAGAGTGGTCAAGTAGTGTTGTTAATGCTAGAGTTATAATTTGGATTTCGTCTCAATAATATATTTTTTAAATAAATAATTAATAATATAAAATTTTTAAAATATATTTAATAAAATTTTATATTAAAAAATTAGGCACAATGTTTTAAATGCTAAGTAATAATAATAGTAAATAATATAATTATATATAATAATTATTAAATGATCATATACAAAATTAGATCATATTAATAGTTAAATTTCACCCTGAGTACATTACACATATTATTTTAAATGATGAGAGAAAAATTATTTTATACAAACTTTTGGATTGAAGAAGATGAAAAGATTTAAATAAAATCAATGATGAAAAAAAATTGATGATGTGATATGCTTAAAAATCTTGAAAGCTTAACTTTTTTATGTATTAAGAATTATATCCATCTAATTAAATTGATTTATCAAATCGAATTTGACACCCGTCAGTGATAAGTGTGTCTGGTACAGGTGTAGTGTATCTAAGTAAAATGGGAAATTAGAATACGGATATGTGTGTGACTGAGAATGTGATCCTCTTTGATTTTTAACTTACTTTCTGATTATCATAATAATCTACATTTATAAAAAAATTATTAAAAATATATCATTTTAACAAATATATCATTTTTAAACATGCATGTTTTGAAAAATTATTATTCTAATTTTACAAAGTTCAGATAATTTATAGCATATTTTAAACATAATAACATAATGTAATGGAACATAACAGTAAACCTTTTCATAAAAAAATGTTCCAGTTTCACAAAAGCAAGAAAGACTAAAAGAGCCAAGTTCAATTTTAACATCACAAATCAAAGTAACGGAATTAAATTAATGCGAGGGATCTCTTGACAATGGGTTATTTTGCGAAAAAAAATTATAGATATATTCTTTTATTTATATATTGATAGTGTTTCAAATTCCATATAATTTAATTATCATTTTATAGTTTATTAAAGACCATCAAAATTCTTAATAATAAAGAGAGTTAAGTTTTCAAGCTTTTCAAGTATATCACATCATCATTATTTTTCACCATTGTTTTTGTTTAAATCTTTTTATATACTAAATCTAATGTTTCATATATAATTTTATTTCTCCTCATTTAAAATATATGAATATGATATATTTGAGGTGAAATATAACTCTTAAAATGATCTATTTTTTTAAAGATCATTGCATTTAGTTATATTATTATTATTATTATTATTATTATTATTATTATTATTATTATTATTATGTACATCTGAAGTATTTAAAAATTATATTCATATTTTTATTAATGTGAAAATTTTATTATATATTTAAATTTTTTTATTTTTAATTATTTATTTGAGAACTATTTTGTCGGGATGAAGTCCGAATTTCAACCCTAATTTTATATAATTTGTATCAACATCAATTTAACGACATTTAATGAACTATTAAATAATAATAAAATTACATAAAATCTCGTCTAACTCCAATTAGAACTTTCTTTTGTGGAGCCACGCTGCGCGCCTCACGCCCTCACCTCTGACATCAATAACCTAGTTTCACATGCCGCATACACAGCTGGCGATCAAATTCGGGTACAACACTCACCAAGGCTCTCTATCTATTCCCACCTCAGACAAACCATTACAACTCAATAATGTTCCTCGGGTGGATTACTAAGAATCTATTAAGTATATCGCAATTAACCCGAGATAATGACGTAATTGCATATTACTGAAAGGTCTGACTTCCAGACGCAGAAGAAATTTGAACCAACGCGAAAGACTTTAACAGACTTGCCTAATAGCACTATTATTCTAGAGTCAAAAGCGGCCAGAACCAATAATACAAAATGAACTACATCTAGGCACATCTATAATTTTTCTACTTTTAAGATTTTTTTTAATATTTCTTTAAGAGTATATCATCAAAATTATTAAAATAACCCATTATCAAGGAATCCCTCCACTTAAATTAAAGGGATCAATGCATCCTTAATCTGACTCGAATTAATAAGTGGCCTGTTAAAAGAGAACGATGGAGGTTATAATAATGGTATTTGGTTTAATTTATATCACCAAATTATAATATGGCGAGGTTTAATTTATATCACCAAATACCATTATTATAACCTCGATCATTGGACAAATTCTGTCATTGTGAATAAATTAAACTTGTAATCGATATATAATTTTTTCGTGCAAAGATCACTTGGGTGAATGATCTTGATCAATAGTTTGGTTTGACCCTTGACTTTACGTAAACACATCAAAATTTGACAAGTTACCGGGAAACAAAACTATTTAGTAATATTTCTAGGGCTCTTACAGAAAAAGTTCGGAACTTGAGGACCTAGGAGTAACACAGCGATGATACTTCAGGACCATTGCATAAATTCTCCTTCTCTCTCCTTTTTCCCGCTAAATATTTCCGAACTCCCGCCCGACAAAAGGGAATTCGCGGGGGCGCAAAAAAAGAAAAAAAAAAAGAAGAAGAAGAAAAAAAATCTACACCCGACGTCCCAGACCCTTTCTCTCTCTCTCTCTGTTACATCCCCGTCTCACTTCTGGGCTACTTCTCAACACTCTAAGCTCTCAGGTAAAAGATGTATCTGGATTGACTTTTACATTCCTCAACTTGAAATTGTCGCTCTTTATTTCCGAATCAGTTTTTTTTTTTTAACTTTTTCTTAGTCGCTTTGTTTCTTCTGTTTCTTTAATCAAATTGAGGTTTTCAGTAGATGCTTGTTCTCAGAAAAGAGCAGTCCATGCAATTATGCTACTAGTTTCTTGTAACATTAAATCGAGCGGTTTTTAGTAATAATAAGTTTTAGTAAATTAATATTATTAAAAATAAGAGTGAGAAACGTAAAATTTCAAATATATGAATGGCAGCGCGCCACTGCCAAGTGGCGCATTTCATTATTTTTACCAAACGCGTCACTGACAGTGGTGCGTTTCCTTATTTTTACGAAACGCGTCACTACCAGTGACGCGTTTGCTTCTTATATATACAAAATGCGCAGTCACTTGCGCGGGGTTTGGACGAAACGCGCCACTGGCAGTGGCGCGCTGCCATTCGTATATTTGAAATTTTACGTTTCTCACTCTTATTTTTAATAATATTAATTTAATAAAACTTATTATTACTAAAATCTGTTAAATCGAGTCCTTACAAGTATACTGCACAACTTGCATACTGCCACGACCTCATTAGCCTCTCACCTTCAGCAGCACCAGCATCGTATTAAACCATTGCTATCTTTACCAGTAGTAGAAATCATATAACATATGTTTCATCTCCTGAGTAGGCTTTTTACATGTGAACCCCTCATCTTCTCTTATATCATATCTATTCAGTAATGAAACCCCCACAAGGCCAATTGGATTTTGGTTCCTGGCTTGGAGGAATCATGTGTGAATGGTTTCAGGATGATATATGTTTTGGGTTAAGTTGGATTCATTATTTTGTTCTTCCTTCCTACCTTGTTCAGGCAATGGTTATATTTTAATGCATCTCGCTAACTGGAATTGTAATTACTATAAACTGATGCAGTTTGTGTGGTGTGGTGGTGTGGGTTGCCACGGAGGCAAGGGAAGGGCATCCCATTTTGGTTGATCAAATAATTGTGCATCATGCTTCTCAGTCCCTTATATCAAATTGGGAAAAAAATTGATTGCTTTTTCTTAATCTGAATGATGTTCTTGCAAAGCAAATTCCTTTGCTTGCTTTTGGAATTATGTTGTAATTTCTTCAGAATTGTAATTTCTTATGTTGTTCTATAATTTCTCTATGAGGACAAAATTTTCAACATCTTTTGGCAGGGTAAGAAGTGGGCTGACATTCAGATCACAAAATGGGAGATCAAGAGGTTAAGAAACAGTGTTTTGATTCTGAGTCAGGTCATGATTTTATCAGCAATCTCCCCCCGTCCTTGAAAGAAAATATCATGATGCGTTTGAATATAATGGAGGTGGTGAGAACTTGCATATTATCAACAAGGTGGAGATATACCTGGTGTACCCTGCCAAAGCTGGTAATTTTGTCAGCCCATTTCAGTGAAGTTGGTAAAGACAGGAATTTAGATTGTAACAAGTTTGTTGATTCGTTACTTACACACCACAAAGGCCCAATTACTGAGTTCATCCTTTCAATTGAGAATTTTCACTACGATGACCTTGACCGTTGGATCCATATCTTGGGAAATAAGGGTGTCAAGGATCTTTGTTTCAAGTTTGACATGATGGACAGCTGTGAGATTCCTTCAAGTTTCTTGTCACGCCTTTTTGTCCTAACAAATCTGAAGTTCAGAAGTCGCACTCTCGATGTGCCTCAGCCATTCAAAGGTCTTAAGTTGTTGCGAACTCTTGAGTTGGATATAGCAACTATAGCTGGCACTGATTTGGAGAGATTAGTGTCAAGATGTCCTATTTTGCAGTACTTGAAGCTGGTGAATGAGTTTGAGAGTTTTGGTAATCTGGTGATTCAATCGCAAAGCCTTGAAAGAGTTGATATTTTTGCTAACTTCAAACTTCTTGTGCTTGATACACCAAAGTTATTTGCTTTAGATATTGAATTTGACAGTTACCCCTTGAAATATGAGAAATCTCGAATAATCAGAAGCTCACATCAAACTTACCCCGAAGAACTTCTTGTCGATTTTCTCATGGTAAAATTCTTAAACTGCGTACATCACTATCATTGTCCATTTCTTTCTATTATGTTATTTATATTATGTTATTTATATTATCTTTCACTGTCTTTTTAAGTTCTGCCACACTAAAACTACGCGTAGAAAGCTTCCCATAAAGTTCAATCACATGACAAAGATGGTTATTGGGATAAACGTTTCTAGACAGCGTGATCTTGTTGCTGCTCTTTTCTTGTTTAAAGGTGCTCCTAAATTACAAGATCTCGATATCAAGGTACATAAATACACATGTAGATTAAACACTTGATTTCATATCATTGCATTCCTTGCATGGACTGTTCCTTTCTAATTTGAATTATATCATTTTGTATTGTGCAGCTCTACGAAACAGGTGGATTGGGAGCATATCCTAATTGTCAGAGTTTTTGGGAGTCGGAAGCTAGAAATCAATTGTTCAATGTTTTAAAGACTGTTGTTATTGAACCTATCGGACTAGTGCCAACAGATTGTACTGTTGCAATTATAAAGTTTATCCTGAGGACTGCATGTGTACTCGAAGATATGGTGATAAGAGATTTAAGGGTTATATTGATGATGTATGCCATGAGAACTCCTTCAATGCTTCAATATGTGAGTCGAACTGATAAAGATATGAAGTTTATGAAGGAGACCATGGTTACTGTGTTGGAGGTGCTTGGGCTTTCCAGATTGTCGAAGAAAGCAACAATTTGTTTTGAGGAGTCGGACATCATTGACCGTATAGAGCAATCTATAACACCTGCAAGTCCTACATGATCTATGGTTTTTTGTTTGTTTCATATCTTGGGGTTGGAGAAACAGGAGAACAGAAATGTAATGTTATGTTTTTTTAATTGCGTTTTGTCATGACTATTCAGACAGGCCGCTCTGCTGTTCTAGTGTCTTTTCCTTAATTCTGAAAGTCAAATTGTAGTACTTATTTATTTTATTTTCTATGAATATTCCTATCAAAATTTCTTTTACTTCCTCGTGCGGGGTGCATAATATATCCCCCTTAAAGAGGGAAGTCCTTCGACCCCTTAGGCAGGCCACATCGACAAATTTTTTTAACCGTTAATTTGCATTTAGATTTGTGCACCTTTCTACCATGCTCTGATTGTGTGTTTAATTGATCGTAGCGGGTGTGCATATACTGTAAAACAGATGTAATGATTAGCTGCACAATCGTATTGGATAGAGATGTTACAAAAAATATATTGTCCGATCATTCACGCTCCTATTTCTAGTTTTGGTGGTGAATTGCTAAATCAATTTTGTTTATATTTGTTATACTAAAAATTATAAAAATGATAGGATTTATAAGATGCATTTTCATACAGTGCATTTATGTTTTCGTTCTTATCGCTTCCCTATCCGTTCACTTAGACTCAATAGTTTTTTCGTTCAGAGAGAGGGTCCTCTGCCTTCTCACATGGATCTCGGTCTATCTATCCTCCTCTGTTCCCTTCTCTGCATCCCATCGTCGGTGAGGTACGGTGTCCAGCAGCTCTACAGCGCTGCCTCCATCTATGCAGACCATTGTGATCCGAGCGACAACTCTCTCTCTCCTTGCGATGCAAGACCTAGATCTCCATTGTGTGCATGATTCATCACCCGATCTACTCCTCCGACAGGTTCAAGGTCAACCTCCATTTTCCATAAGGCGCATGGCGTGCACCTTTTGTATTTTTTATCTGATTGTTCGTTTACTTAGTAACATGCAATTGGGCGTAATAAATTTATCACAGTTTTTTTATATATAATATTCATAATAATTATATTATTAATAATAAGAATGATGAAATCGAATTTTTAAAAATACGAATGACAGCGCGTCACTCCACCTTTCAGTTATTTTTTTAAGTTTGACGTGTTTTCCTTTTGTTTGACGTCAGCGGGAAAAAGTCACTCCCTCTAATATCTTTCAGTTTTTTTTTAAAAAAAAAACACTGTAAAAAAAAAAGTAAAGAACCATTAGCATTTTTAAAATTTCAATTTTAGGATGGACACATGGTATGCACCTCCCTTTATCGGAGCTTGGAGGCCACCTCCTACTTCTCTTGATCCCTCCGTGTTGTCACTGGAGATGGAAGATCCATAGGGAGATGATGGTCTTCACTTGCATCAGGTGGATAAATGTAATCACCTTTCGAGTTCTTGCAATTTTCAATCCCAAGTTGTAATAATTTGTAATAAGTTTAATGATTGCAAATAAATGTAATCACCTTGTATTAGCTAGGCTCTGGAGGAGCGTCATCTGTAATTTTTTTTCTCAATTTTACCTCTCAATTAATTATTTTATTTTTTATACTTGTTTTTCTTCTCAATTTTAACACAAGTCAGAGATATATATTTTTTTCACTATAATTCTTCTCAGGCTGAAAAAAAATTGGTTGGATTAATAGGCTATTGCATTAATAAGAATTGTATGGCGCTCGAGTATGAATACATGGAGAAAGGAAACTTATATAATAAACTGAAAGGGATTATCTCAATTTTGTTCTCTGCCCCCTCCACCCCAAAAAAATTTCAACAGCTTTTTTTCCCTAAAAACTATCCGCTTTCATTTCTTTCCAAAAAGCATAACATAAGCATCCAAAATAAAATGTTCTCCATATCTACATATCTAGAGACATACAATTATTACAACAAATCTAAAATGACTTGACATGGCTGAAACCAATCATTAAGATTTTTGTTAATAATTATTTAAATAATTTTAATAATAAGAATGATAAAATCGAAATTTTAAGAATATAATTGACAGTGCGTCACTGTCAGTGACCAAAACGTCATTGCCTTTCCTTTTTTACTTTTCAATTATTTTTCATTAAAAAAGAACTATCAGCGCCAGCGATAGTGATGTTTTTCCCACTGGCGCTGCCACCAAGTTGCGCCACTTTTACAACTTCCTAATTACTAGTATTGACGTTTTCTTCGAATGAGTAAGTCTAAAAAAAAAGAAAATGAAAGACGCCACTCTCTGTGGTGTGTTTACACAAACACGCCGGTGTGACACAAACGCGTTTACACAGCGTAACTGACAGTGACGCTGCCAATTATATTTTTAAAATTTCAATTTTATCACTCTTATTATTAAAATTAGGATTTTTGAATAATTATTATCAAAAATCGTTGAACCAATCAAGAAAGATTAAAAGACCTGATAGAAAATAAATATGCAAAAACCACCACCATAACAACAAGGCGAGTCAGTCAAGCTTCCTATTGAATCATTCATCAAGTTCTAAGAATCGGAAAATCCTCGAAGAGGCTCATCTTCATCCTGAACGTTCTTCGAATCTGAAATTGCAATCACCTCCTCCCGAAATAGGTGTTCCACCCTATTAGGTGTACCTCTCCAAAGATTAAAAGAACATAGAATGCAGGGTAAGTATGACGTAAACTCAATTTGGAAGGTTACTAATTTAGCATGTAAGTGCACTAAGCTCAAAACTTCTGAAAGGCCAACCATGACCGAAGTAGCTGCTGAGCTAAAGTAAAGTCTGAATTTGGAAATTTTTACAGAGAAAACTGGTCATAAAACTCCAGACATTTCAGTACTAGTAACATATGAAACTCAAAACAGTACTGTTGGGGACTTGAGATGGCACATATCGGTGAGATGATTCTTCACACCTCTTAATTCCTTTTGTTTAAATCGTTTAATGTACAATATACAACAGTTATTGTTGGAGCTTTGTGTGGCTTGTTCCCAACAACAATTTTCTTATAATTTTCTCAGTAGCTTCAGTTTGAAGCTTTTGGGGATTTGTAATTTCTTTTTCATTTGTAATTTCTTATAATTTGTGTGGTTTGTGTTTTCCTCTATGATTTGACAGTGTGTTTATTGTTGATTTTTTTTTTCTATTATCTCATTCTAATTCTAATACTGATACACCTCACGGAGATTCTGTGGCTTGCTTAAATAAAATAAACTTCACCTACCCTTTAAGTTCACTTCCTAAAATGGAAAACATCTAACACAATAAGAGAGGAAAGTAAAGGAATGAATGTACTAATTAATAACTTTCAGCATTTAATGTATTTTTTTAATATAAAAAAAGTATAGTTCATGCAATCACATACCAGCAAGGACTCCTTTCCTAGACCATTCATGCTGTGTTTGAGGCAAATCCGACTCTTCATCACTAGTGATCGATGCCGCCTCATAAGGATCTACATTACAAGAATTAAGAACAGCTTATAACATATCAATAACGATTGTTAATTTGTGATAAGGACCAAAAACAAAATTGATATGCCAACTAGATGTTAATTGACATGTTAATTTTGGAGACTGCTATCATCAAACTACAATGTTTGGTCATATTATTGGAAGCAGTCATATTCTTTTGTAAGGAAAGGAGTAAGGTTTGCACTGGAGGCATTTAATGAAAAATGAATAATTTCCAATCCATTTCTCTATACGTGAAACAGTGTATAATCTTCAATCTTCTTCAAACACCTTTAGATCAAGAAATAAATATAGCACAAAATTGTTTTTTTTTGCATACATAAAAATTAATCTTTTCATGGTGAAAAGTTTATTTTTGTCTTGATATTTTGGATATTATGATATTTACAAACTCCATGAAAATCAAATGACCAAGCAATATCCTAAGTAGTCTTTTACTATAACAACACAAACTCTCACAAATGGCAGAGCCATCATTATTTTTGGACAATCGGTCAAGGCTAAACCCTTTCCGCCTATCTAAATAATTGAAAATTTAGTAAAATATATCTTCTATGTACAGTGGTGCCTGTTTCAAATCTCAAATAGTATCGATCGAAAAAGGAAGCAGGAAGAGCAATCGAATTACCTCAGAGATAGTAGATCGATCAAGTATAAACGCCGCAAGTCTCCGCCTCCGTACATGGTTGATCGCTAATGCGCGATAAGAGCAGCGAAAAGACCCAGCGTGTAAGATCGCGACCGGTTTCTCCTATCATACATTTGTATTATCGCTTCTTAGTCCCACAACATCAAAATATACAGAGAAGATACGCTTGGGCACTTATAAAAAGGATAGGAGCCTGCACCGGAGATGCATATTTGGACAGCTCGGTGCCTCCATTATACTTTGGAGGAGTGCCGACCTACCATCTGCCTGGCAGAGTGGAAGTTAATAATTTTTTAGGGGTGAGGGGTGCGAGGTGCGGGGTCCGGCAGCAGGTCGCTGGGCCTTGCAGGGAGGGGGCGGGGGCTTTGGGCAGCATGGCGCCCGGCCTCGCGGGGAGGGGGCGGGGGCTCCGGGCAGCATGGCGCCCGGCCTCGCGGGGAGGGGGCGGGGGCTCCGGGCAGCATGGCGCCCGGCCTCGCGGGGAGGGGGCGGGGGCTCCGGGCAGCGCCCGGCCTCGCGGGGAGGGGGCGGGGCTCCGGGCAGCATGGCGCCCGGCTCGCGTGGAGGGGGCGGGGCTCCGGGCGGCATGGCGCTCGGCCTCGCGGGGAGGGGGCGGGGCTCCGGGCAGCATGGCGCCCGGGAGGCCGGGGAGGGGGCGGGGGTCCGGGCAGCAGGGAGGCCCGGGCAGCAGGGCGCCCGGCCTCGCGGGGAGGAGGGACCGAGGGAGGGGGCGGAGGCTCCGGGCAGCAGGGGGTTGGTGGGGTCAGCGCAACATGGTGTGGGCGGTGCAGGGTGTGGGGTTCTGGATATTTATTTGAGCCGTATTTATTCTCTCTGACTAGTGTTTATATCATCTCTCTCTATTTGGGCGGTGCAGTCTTTTGTTTATAGTTTGTTCCTTACAAAGGAATTGATATGAAAAAAATTATGAAGGAAAAGAAATCGCATGTTTAAATACGAATAGTATTTCTTTTTCAATTGTTTCAACGCGTATATGTCAATGTAATTATTATTCATTTATCAATTAAGAATAATACTTCTCGATATATATTTGTCGAAATGACTCTCGATATATTCTATTAAAATTCAATAAACTAGTCAATAGATAAAATGAAAAAAAATTCAAATGAGTAAAAAATAGTGAACTTATCTTTTTTTTTTTTATATCGCGATTCACTATTTTTTATTTATTCAGTATTATAATTTATATTAAATTTTAATTCATTAACAAAAAATATATAATATGCAAATGAATTGTAAAATATTGTTTTTTTTAAAGAAAAATTATCTTAATTGACAAATTAATAATCACGATTAATAGATATATATGTGTCATGACAAAAGCAGCATAGATGTGTGTCTTCTGAATACTATTTCATGATGTTTAGCTTTACGTTAGAATGCAAAATGCATATTCCTTTTTTTCTCCTTCTTTTTTGACTCTTAGTTTGGATTTGGAAAGTTGTATGCCAGGAAGCTGATGTGGTGAATATGAAGCCAAGAAGAAAGAGCCAGATGGATGGGGGTCCAGATTCAGTTCTGGAAGAATTATACTCAGGGACGGATTCAGGGGGTGGGTCTGACCTCTTAATTTTTTTCAAAAACATTCAAAAAATATATATAATTTTGTAAAAATTTAAAAATTTATATATCTAACCCCTCTAATATTTTTTCTCAATAGTAAATGTCGGACCCCTTCAGTCCCGACCCTTCAATTTAAAATTCTGATTCCGCCCTGATCATACTTTAAAACCTTTTTCATTTTCATTGGAGCATGGCAGCATCCGTTGCTTAATATCGTTGTTAATTTCTTACTCTTGTTTTCCTCACAAAGAAAAAAAAAAAGGAAATTGAGATTCATTTACATATGTTTTTTACTTTTTATTTTTGGATCTAATATTGTTGGTGGTTACGAATGCTACGCATAAACTATCTCTTATACAGTTTGAATGTACAAAATAAAAAGGTTTAAAGGATTTAATTTTTCTATTTTTAATATTTTGTAGATCTAAAATTAATAACCATCAATAATAAATATATTTTTAATCTTATTTTCTCTTCTATGTATTCATAATTCATAATTTTCAGATAAATTTCTCGGTACCTATTTCATACAGAACTAGAGATGAATTGGTTGGAACTAGTTTTATAAAAGAAGCACGCGTGGAGTACACTTTATCATCCGTTGCATATCTAATATCTTGGCATTGAGATCTGCGTCTTGAAAATATATGTAATATCATTGAGGCAAGATTTGGAAAGATGCATTAGGATTTACGCATCCCATATGCCAAACTCTGGGATGAGTAATGTAACGTATTATATATATGTAGAGGTGGTAGAACCCGACCCGATCTGACCCGATTTTTTAAGAAAGTCAAATTAATCCGATCTAACCTGATTTTTTAAGAAAGTCAAACTTACCCGATCTGACCCGAACCCGATCCGAGATCAAATGGCCTTCAATCCAATCAAAATCTATCAACGATCTGAAAAAACACAATATTTAAATTGATCCGACCTGACCCGACCCTGACCCGACCCGATTTCTTCCAGAAAATCAAACTGATCCAAACCCGAACCCGACCCGACCCGCCCGATTACCACCTCTATATATCTGTACATCATCCCCTACATGCGAGCTTTGGAAACTAGTAGTGTAGTTGACTAGAGAGAGAAAAAGAAGGAGCCCAAAATGGCTTCAATTCCAGAAGGCCATAGCGGGTCCAGTCTACTGGGCAAGAAGACCCGCAGGGCCCAAAGATGTAACCAAACCCGATCTATTTTGGAAAGATGAGATGGCGGGTTAGACTTGAACCTAAACAAGTAAACAACCCCAAATGAAAAATAATAATAATTAAATACCACTCTAAAAATTAAAATTAAAAAATATCACTCTAATTTCAAATTAGTTTGATATCACTATAAACTTAAATAAATTATTTTTTTATCATTATAATTATATAAAAAATATAATTTTAATATTAAAAATACAATAATATACTTAATACATAAAATATCCCCACCCTTCCCACTCACTTCCCCTCTTTTTCGAAATCTTATCGGCGGTTGTTAAGGTGTATACTGAAATAAAGAGAGAGTACATCAGTTCATCGTACATATATTTTCCTAACGAAACCTCAACTGCCCCTTAAATGGAACTTCGATCGATAGCCTGTTGGAAATAGTTTGACTTTTGGATGGGAATGTGAATTGCTGATTGAAATCTGTAGATATATCTAATCTTCAGACACTTGTATACCAGCTTCAGTCAATGATTCATCATTGCGTGTGTTTCTTAGACTTGTGGTTTGGGACAAGTTGTCTGAGTACCTTCATCTTTCTCAAACAGCTTTGAGAGCTGAGGTCTTATTTTTCTCTACCGAGGTTAAGTCGCCAAGGTGATGAACTGGGGTGGAAGGTCTCAATGCTCTTTCTGGAGAAGCTCCAGTGGGTCCCGATTCATGTAGGCCCAGAGAAATCTGAAATAAGATGCCAAATTATGCCACCGATAAGCACATATTCGATGGTAAAAGCGATACTTTATGGCTAATTCAAATTAATAACAAAACTATAATTACTTTGAATAATATGTTCAGAATTGAGATCTATTCAGTCGCAAGCCAAGATTATATTTTATGTTTCTACTCCTTATTAAATACATAAATATTTTGATATTGTAACAGTTCAGATTTTTTATTGAATTTTCAAAACTAATATCAAACATTAGATTGAGTTATTCATTAAATAATATTACCATCTCAATGACCATTTATATTAAAATTATAATTTTTTTTCAATTTTGATTATTACATATAATGTTACATATTTTAGAAGTACAACTGCTCTATTTTTTCTTTAGATTATCATCAATTATGATTTTTTTTTTAATTCCGAATGTCAATTTTTCTCTCAATTCTATATTTATTTTACATTAATTATGTATTTATCATTGAAATTTACATTAATTACTAAATTATCTTTATTTTTAATTTCTTTCTTTTCACATGAAGATATAAATTTTTTTATTTTTAAAAGACATCATCGTAGCATGCTACGTACGAACAAAATACTAATCTAATTTTCAAACACACTTGTATATATGTTACTAATTTTGAAGTTAGGGGAAGAGTAATAATGAATGCAAGATATGCGTCGAAAGTGCCTCTAAGAGGCAAAAGCGCGAGAGACAGGTGAAAAAGAACTCCTTTAAAACCCTAACCCTAGACATCGGAGGCAAGCGGCGCCGCCTCCCCCCTCTCCTCTCCTCCTTTACCTCTCTTCTATCGTCTCTTCTATAAGTAACCTCATTGTTGCCTCTTTACAACGCCTCACCTCGATGACCTAGACCAACGCCAGATTGTCGTCTCTGTACAGCGCCTCATCTCACTATGACGACCTTGACTGATGCCTCATCGACACCTCTGTACAACGCCACACCACCGCCTCACCTCGTCACTGATGCACCATCACCTCACCTCAACGACAGATTTGTTTTCTTATATTTATTTCTTTCTTTTGAAATGCTTCCGAAGCAATGAAGTTTGTAGTGATATTAAACTAATTTTGAAGTTTGAAATAGTATTTTTTTTTTAATTTTCAAAATTTAGAGTGATATTTAATTAATTTCCCTTAAACTAATATATCATGTTTTATAATAGCAATGAGAATATTATTTTTAATCATTAGCTCCGAGCTTCTGTTATTTAGAATCATTCAACAATCAGAAGCAGTGCTTTACCGTGTCTATGCATGCATTAATTGAAAGAGATTTTCCCAGGTAAGAGAGATCTTCCAAATTTAATGCAGTTCGGATGCAGATTTATTGAATTTAGTCTCCAGACCATTTTTTCTTCAACAAATTTGCGCTCCTCTTTGCATCTTCCAAGGTTCAATATATTGTGTTCGACAAAATTAGTAGGAAAGATGTATAATGCTGTTGGGTTCATATCAAATCTTTGAGCCTCGCACCGCTGCACCAAATCTGAGTCTCAATAGGTCTTCTATATCTTGGCAATTTAGGCCCATCAATGGTGTTTATGAAATTGTTGTGATTTATGTTTTTATTGTTCGGCCTGATTCTGAATCAGATAAAGCTTGATGCTCAATGAATTAATGATCTTTACTTCTCACAAAACTGAGAACTTCATCGCTACGCAGGACATTGTAGACAATTAAACTGTCTTCTCAAACTAAACCAAAATAATACTTATAATTTATTAAATAATACAACCATTTTAATCTATATCAATGCACACTCAACCAAATAATCCTAACGCGCCAAAATACACGGCCAAAAGACCAACACCAAACTCAGCCCAATTCCTGTTCCCCAAACCAGCAACTGGCTTCAAAGGGTCAGTACTGGTACTATTATCATCTATTGGATGGTCAAAGTTCGCCGGCACATCATTTGCTGGTACATCATCAGGGCTAGCAGGCGCCGGAGCATCTGGGCCGGGATCTTTCAGACTGTCGGGCAAACCCTGACCATGTGTCACATTTATTGCAAACTTCTGACCATTCATGCACTGCTCCCCATCATAGAAGCTTGAGAAGAAATAAGTGGACCCCTCCTTGAGCAATGGCACAAAAACTGTGACTGCGTCTTTGCTGTACTCTGGATCGCTGGCTGACCAATCAGTAGTGTTCAGATCCTGATCTTCATCGCATATCTTAAATGTGGTTGCATTGTATGTCTGGACCACCGAATGATTTTTGTCGGTATGGAAGACTGAAGCAAAACAACATTGTTAGAAATAGCAATTTAGAAAACAATATTGCCCCTTCCATGGATGAAAAAAATGAAATAAGGTCTTTTACAACAAATGGAAAAGATAACATCAGAATATCACATTCATCTAACTTCGAATAGTCAATCCCTAATAACTACATTCACCATCAGTAACGAAGAAATTTATATCTGTTGTAATAATAGTTGAGTGGGTATCCATTGACAACGGGTTATTAAAAAATTTAAAAATAAATATTAAAAAAAATTTAAAAATTTAAAAATGAATCTCTAAATAAATATTAAAAAAAATTTAAAAATGAAAAAAAATTTATAGATATATTCTTCTATTTTTAGATTGATGATCATTCAAATTTCATACAATTTCATTATTGTTTGATAGTTCATCAAAAAACGTTAAATTGAAACCGTTGCAAATTGCATCAAAATTTGATGGTCTTTAATGAACTATCAAACGATAATGAAATTGTATGAAATTTGAATGACCCTCAATCTATAAATATAGGACACATCTATTAACGTTTTTTTTTTGTATTTATTTAGAAATCCATTGTCAAGGCTATCAAAATAATCCATTGTCAACCGATCCTTTCTCATAATAGTTATATGACAGTGACAACTATGCTGATAACAATTTTAAAAAAAGAAGCAGCTGTGATCTTTCATTTTCAACAGATAAATTGCATTTGAAATAAAAGAAAAACAAAAGGCTATTTTTTAACAACCGTGTCATTATCAATAAACATGTTGCAATGACTTAAGACCTACTGGTTGTTACTCCATTAAGATCACCAGAGATTTTTCATGCTCAGCTTGACCAGCAAATATATAACAATTATATGAGAATCATCATGAACCCCACGTCTAATACAATCATAATGAATCTTGTCTCTTTATGAAATGGTGCAGGTTTAACCTCTAAGGAAGACGTATGAGAAATTATATATGCCAGCGAACGAGGTTAATGTAAGCCTTATTTTAAAATACACACATATGAATCATTTCAAGTATGAAAGCACAAGAATACCTGATAGTAAATTATATTTTTTTCTTTATTTTTCTGAAGTAAAAATGCCCGATACAAATCAGCTTATATTGTTTGAAAAATACATAGTCGCCTCTGTAAAAAAAATATATTGGCCCACTTACTAGGTCCCTGTTTTTTCTCAAAATAAAAAGAAGAAGGTATTGGCTCGCACAATGTTATAAGTGATCCCTTTTGTTAATATAGAAGAATGTCGGCATGATATGTCAAAGTCATGACAGGAAAAACAAGGGAACTAATTTATTTTGGGGAAAACAAAGCAAATAGAGATTTATGATCCATAACCAAAAATTCAAGTAAGGACAGCTGTTCTATGTGGTTAGCATTCATTGGTAGTTGATCTGTATATATAACCAACACAAACAAATTCAAAGCAACCACTGCGCTATTTGCCAGCACGATAGAGTGATTGAAATACACATCCAGTCAGTTAAGATAAGTGATAAAAGATGTTACAGGCCAACTGTATTGCAATTCACTGTCAGATGCTTGGGCGGAGCTTAATAACCCACGCAACCCAACCCAACCCAAATATATATATATATAAGGAGATATTACGCTTCATAGAGGAAAAATATGTTTTACTTCAGTTTCAAATTTCATATACCGAAAGCTTGAAATATCAATCTAATTAGTTTACGATGATCTAAATATTAAAAACTTGATAGATACTAAATTTTAGTATTTTTGAAGATTTATAACTATTTTTTTATTTTTGAAAGATATAATTTTTTAGGTACACTTATCATTATTTTATTATTATTATTGGATATTTTTCAAAAATTCAAAAAAATAGTTAGAAAGTTTCAAATGTAATCAAATTTGATAATTCATATGATTTAAATATGTAGTTTATGTTAGATAAATTAGATTAATAATTTTAAATTTAATTTTATAAAAAAAAAATTATACCGAAGCAAAATGTCTTTATGCTTCGCGAAATAGCATAAGATCTCCCTATAATTGAAAACTAGTATATTTATTAAGAATTTAAAACATTTTATGGCAATTATACTATGATTTTACTATTGAATCCCCTTCCAAAACTTGCGACATAATACCTATCTTGCGTATAAAATTACTTTAGCTACTAGAAATTTCAGTCAAGCTCAGCGCTCAGATGGGTCTACAGTACACTGTTACTCTATTTTCAGAAGAAGGTTGGGCCCGCTTTTCAGAGACAACAGCGAACAATACACGTAGATTCTGTGATTGGAGCTCTGTTGATTGCCCCATTCTAATGTAATCCATTGGGGAAGGCTTTGGGGACCCACTGACCACTGCAATGCTGTGCGGCATGCTGTAATTGGAGCATTGGATGGTGCAAATGGTGGAAGGGAGATGATCAATCAGGTGCTTTGACAGTTACAATGTAACACCTCGGAACGAGATTTCCGATAAACATGTGAATTACAAGTGAATTTAATTTCCATAATGCAACATCTAAGCATTATATAACTAAACATTCTAATCTTATGAGACATGTTAGGAACAGTTTTTCCCCTAAATTGAAGCTTTACCTAAATTAAATGTTCGAATTTCAGTGATAATGAAGCCTACTCAGAAAGAGAATACCCAAAACAACGAAACAAACAACATGTTGGAAAATGAAGTCTCATAAAAAGAAAAAGAAAAAAAAGGAGAAATATTTGATCTCAATTGAGGCTAGTTGCAATTAATAGAAATTAGGAATAAATTCTTACTGAGGAAATCTCCAAGGCTAAAGTTCTTCCCATCTGCCCATTTCTGGTAGTCTACACCGGACACCTCCAGTTGATCATACCAACCTAGCTCATCTCCTACAGTGTAGTTTTCGTATGCTTCTGTGCGATGAGAACAGAGGAAGAGAATTAAGCAGCATGAGAGAATAGACCAGATAGTGCAGTTCGACATTGCTGCAAATGGAGTTGCAGCGTACGGTCTGTCCTGCTCTGACTTCTCTTGGTTCGTTTCTTTCTTCGGAAGTGATAATTTGTACTTTAGCTTCATCAAAATAATAATAATAATAATAATTTGTACTTTAGCTGAGATGATATTATATTTATTAAAGTAGGGGAGAGGAGTAACATGGGCACGTAAATGAGTTTATATTACGGAAGTGCCATGACTTACACTGGCACAGCGAGATGAGAAGAGAAGCAGCTTGGTTGTCATAAATGCGGTCACTTGTATCAATCATGTTCCTATCTTCAAAGACTAGATTTTGGTACATTAAGCACCAAGCAAGTTGCAGTGTTGTGTTGCACATGGAAAACTTGAAAACTTTTGCATCTTAGTGTTGATGTTGGGTATTTTGTTATCTATTTTTCTGGGTTTTTCAATTGGCCCAATTACAAAAATATTATTGAGAGAATGAGAGTTGTAGTCTTATATGAATGATGATAATTCTCGTCTAGTTACATAGAGATGTGAATTTATTTTCTGAAAAAGCAAATAAAATATAGATGTTTATATTAACAACTTTTTTTTTAAAAGTACATGAAATCCATCGATAAATTATGGTCGCAACTCGCAACCAACTATGCTAACAAGTAGACAGAACATTTTATCAGTTATTATAGTAATACAAAATTAGTATTTATTTATAGTAATTTTATCGTTTCAAACATTTAATTTATCAGATTACTTAATTATACTATTGCGTTGGCAGTTTTTATTTTATTAAAGTTGTGGTCTTGATTCATTTGTTATAATAGTTAGTTTGCTAGTTGCTAATTAATGGTTCTTCATAACTAATATTTTAATTATCTAATTGGTATGTTCTTAGTTCTTAAATTTCGAATTTATCACTAACAGTAATTTGATCTTCAGTTATATTCTTATTGTTAATTTGTTATTCTAATAGATTCTTTATTATTCTATATACTGCGACTTCAAGTACATGAAAAAAATAGAGTATAATTAATTAATTATTCATGACAACAGATATTACTAATTTAATCATCAATGAGGGTAGTTAGCATTTGTATCATCTCGCATTTCTTTTTTAAAAGAATAATAACATTTTATGTTTTCAAAAGTTTGACAAGAATATATTATGGGGAGAGATTCCTTAATAATGAGTTATTTGACAATTTTGACAATGAATTTTCAAATAAATAGAAAAAAATATTAAAAATAGAAAAGTTTATCAATATATTCTTTTTTATTTATATATTGATAGTGATTTAAATTTCATTATTGTTTTGATAGTCCATTAAAAACCATCAAAATTTTATACAATTTACGATGGTTCCAAT
Source organism: Schoenoplectus tabernaemontani (assembly GCA_037127355.1). Taxonomy (NCBI): domain Eukaryota; kingdom Viridiplantae; phylum Streptophyta; class Magnoliopsida; order Poales; family Cyperaceae; genus Schoenoplectus; species Schoenoplectus tabernaemontani. The sequence continues at coordinate 7,104,587 of CM073747.1, forward strand.
TTTATAATCTTTGATAAACTATCAAATGATAATGAAATTACATAAAATTTTAATCTCTACTAGTTGATAAAAGAACTTTTATATATATACATATATATATATTTATATTCTACTTTATTTTTTTCTTATTTATTGTATGATTATATATATATATATATATATTCTTATTTATTGTATGATTCATAGTTAAAATTGTCAAAATAATCATTGTCGAGTAGTCCATCCCTATATATTATACAGTAAACACGTCCCTTTTTTTTTTTAACAATTTTGACTAATTTCATAAATTAAAAACACATTCCTATACGCACAGTTGAATTCAGTCAGAATTTATCAATGCATGTTCTCAAAATCACTATTAGAGCTTTCCGATTTGGACTTCTCAACTTTTTTAAGAAGACGGATTGCACTAGGCTTCAAACGACTCAAATTCAATCAAACTAAATAGTGTTCAAATATAATTTAAAATTTAATCGAACTAGTTTAATTCAAAATAATTTCAAACTAAAATGAGAGTTAAAATTCAATTTTTTTTACAATTCGAACTTGTTTGATTTGATTTGATTTGTTATAGATTAAAATTAGACACTGTCAATAATAGTAATAGTTTTATGTCACTGGTACTAAAAACAAAAAAAATACCAAAATAGTCAATCTCGAGTTCTCAACAACAAAATTTTATACCAAAAACAAACAATATCAATTTTGTGTTAATGGTACGGTAACATAACAACAATAAGAGATAGATGCTGCTAAACAAGATATCCTCATCATACAGTTGAAATCTTGTCAAAATTTAAATTCTATTTGTTCGCGAATTAATTTCAATCGAACAAATTTATTATGATTTTTTTTCAAATCAAACACACACAAACTATAAATTTTGAAATTTTCTTACTGTCTCTGATTGCACCGTTATTCTTTAATGCTTGAAGTAGAGAAAAATAGAAAAATAGAGTTGTGCTATGGTGCTATACATAGTACGGTTCACCTCCGTGTTATGAATTTGTTATTCATTTTCAAAGTTTAAATAATCGATCCGAACCATATAAAATGATTTTCATATGAATATCTCGATGTAGACTAAATTTTATATATTTTATAAAAAAAAATTACTATATTTTAAGATAGTTAGAAAATCGCCTCTTTTGAATGGCTCATAATATCTAAATCAAGTGATTTTCTAACTATTTTAAAATAGTAAAAAATTCTAAAAAATATAAATTTAGTCTACATCGAGATATTCATATGAAAATTCAGAAAAATATTTGATAATCATTGATTTGCATTGATGATGGTATAGAATTTCATAATATTTCGCAAAAGTCGGTTTGTAAGATAAAAAAAAATCATATTTTATCTAATATTAAATTATAAATTCACCAAATTATAGACAAAACCTATAATAAAAACTATATTTAATCTTGGATAAGATTTTTGCACAATATGAGTTAATGATTCATGATTTTTATGGCAAGAAAAGTAAATTATTCTAACATATATTATCACCATTAATTTCTTATCAAATATTCACAAGGTTGCTAAATAAAAAAATAATAGTATATATGCGAAAGAAATGGAGAGAATGAGGTGATCAATGGAAGCGATCACATACGTTCGATTAACCAAAAATAAATATTATTCGTCTAATTGGGAGATATAATGGGTATAATAAAAAAATATCATGACAAAAAATAAACCTCCAATTCTTAGATGTTTTATATAATAGTATAGATATACCCATTTTCCAGCCTTTTTCCCATGTTCATAGCATTTGCTGAGAACGGTCAAAGGATTTAGGATCCAGAAGCTAATAATTTGGGGAAGAATTTTGTTCGGTTGGGATTCGACTTGTCGATGTCACCTTCAACTCAGAGTCAGATATAAATCATCATTCATTCAAAAAAGTGGTTATAATTTATGGTTAACCATTTTTTAACATTAAATATCTGTCGTGCCAAAAAAATCATTTAATAGAAATGATACATTCATAAAAAAAAAGAATCTATTCGATCCAAAATTAAATGATATAGAACATCTAATAATAGACGAAAGGATGGAAATTGGATGAAAAGACGAACAAAGAACAGCTGAAAATTGGACGAAAAAATAAAAATTTAAAAATAATCAATAAAAATAAAGTAGAGATGAGATGATGGAGGAGAAGTCAATCAATGACCTCTCTTTGCGAGGGAGATTAGGTTTTTCTAAAATACAGCTAGAATTCCCATGAATAAGTATATTTGTTCTGATACCCAGAAGATCATGATTCATGCATATGATTATGAGCTTAGCAGGGAGAAAAGTGCAGTCTATTGTCATAGACCTCCCCTCATAGACAAACTATTGAGCAATCGATGGCCTGTGGACTATGGCCCCGGATCCAGTTGTGAATTCCGATAATCCGATCCAATAGCATGGAATTCATGGAAGATTTCATATGATCTGTATTATTTATTTGATTAATGAGTTATTTCAGATTCAGATGATCAGATCAAATGTTCTCATTCATTCATTCTTGCAATGTATCCTCGAAAAAATCGAAAAAATCGTTTATAATATTCGGTCTCAAATAAATGGTTCAGATTGCGTATCCAACTATCTATCCAACCATACAATTAAAAATGCACAACATATATCTCAAATAGATTGGGAAGGGGAAGGCCAGCAACAATTCGTACCCCTTTTCCATCTCTGCATTGTCTAATGGACCCCACGTGTCAGCACTCAGCATGAGCAATTTATGAAGCCTCCTCAGCTCCTGTGTTTCAAAGAAATGGAAACAAAGAATCCGGATTATGACAACAAGAAACGCAGGTTGTCGGTGCGGCTCATGGCGGGCTTCACGTGCCCATAGTTGGCTTGAATCCGCTATTGTTCAGTTTTTAATAATAATAATTATTATTAAATTAATATTATTAAAAATAAGAGTGAGAATTATAAAATTTTAAATATATGAATTAAAATAATAATAAAATAAAGCTCAAAGTAATAGATAATCAAGTCATGAACAAATTTTTCGACTAAGTAACTTTATATTTTCATTATTTTATGAAACGCGTAATTAAATATTAATAAAAAAACCGAGACAATTCGGGGGGCAAAAAAATTTCCGGGGCGCCAACCCGAAAAACATTATCGAAAACGTTTCATTATTTTTATGAAAGCGCGTCACGCGTTAGCCCCCGCGCGTTTCTTCTTATATATACAAAACGTGCCGTCTCTCTCCATCTCACTGCGACGTTTGGTTTGGATTTAAAAACGCCGCCCATGCGATGGCGCATTTCACAAAAATAATGAAACCAAGTGGCATATTTGTCATTCGTATATTTGAAATTTTACGGTTCTCACTCTTATTTTTAATAATATTAATTTAATAATAATTATTAATAATAAAAACTAGCTATTGTTTCATCATTGGCTTTTTCTCAGGATTCTCTGTGGTTAGCAACTTTATTCTTATTATGTGGAGCAGCCCCACATAATCGGCATGATGATTTTTCGGAGGAGAAAATGGTCAATCTTTGTAGCATCTAATTTAAAGTTGAGTTGTTGCTGGTGCTTGTCTTTATAATTATTCATTCATTCATCTTTTTATATTAGCTGAAGATATTGCCGCGTGGGTGGGTCTATGAGTGTCTGAAGAAAGAGTAAAACTACATAACGATTAACAAGTGAAATATTTTAGTTAATAATTGATGTGTGGTTGATATGTACTATAGGCACATAACAACATATGTCTAGTAAATCTCACAGAATAATCTTATTTATGTATTTTATATATTATATAAATATCTATATTTATTAACTATATATTTTTAATCATTAATGGAAATAACTCATTTATTAATAGTTATGTAGATTTATTCTCTGTGCATGCTCGGATGTTCACCCATACGATAATATCTCCAATAATTAATTTAAATATAATGTATAATTATTAAATATAATGTATGGATGAATAGTTATAAGGATTTTCCTTTACAATTTCATACATGATGTTTTTGGTTGACGTAATATAATGTATAATTATTAAATATAACATATTTTTTTTGGATTTTTACATCATCCTTCACTTTAAACTAAATTATCATTATATATATATATATATATATATGCTCCTATCACCAATCATTGCGCGGACAGGTAACTCTTTGCAATATTAATTTAAGGGGTAGTTAAATTAATTATATATCACCTCTTTGTAATGACCAGTACTTCCATCTATATCTTAGGCATTTTATTGATAGCACCATCAGAAAACACATGAACAAACTGATGGATAGCACCCAAACCGTCCAATACTCGTATAAATAAAATCTGATAAATTATTCGATTCCGAAAACAGTCCTATGCTACTCGAGTCCAGTGCTTCATCAGAAAACACATGAACTTACGAGTACTCTTTTCTTAATTGTAATCTGTTTGTTAGTTTTAATAGGCGTGTCGGTACCGAATGTTTTGGCACCTCAAGAGTTTAGATTGTGAAAAATCATTTTTTGTTGCAATAAACTAGGCGAGTTTTAAACCCTGGTTTTTATATTATAAAAAAAAAAGAAAATATGATATAAGTTAATTTTGCAGATTTATGATGCAATTTTTGTAGCACTATAGAAAATTAGATTCCAAGTTCCATATTGGTTGATCAATAATTTTGCATTTTTTTTTGTTTCTATACAAATAGTTAGTGATACCATTCCTATAACTAAGGTCATATATAGGTTCAAACTCCAGCGAACACTAAAAAGACACATTTATGTTTTTAAAAAAATAAATATCGAGACTAAATATAAAGAGGGCCTACGATCAAAATAAAAGTGCAGCAAGAAGGAAATAAAAGCTGATGCTTTTTTTTTTTAAATGTTTTTTTTCCCGAACGTCACAGCACTTGTCCTAATTCAAATTATTTCAAAGTTAAGCATCATATTTCTGAAAGTACCTCAATTTTCATTATTCTTAATACATAAATAGGATTAAGCTTTTAAGCTTTTTAAGTATGCCACATCATCACTTTTTTCACCATTAATTGTGTTCATCTTCTTGAATCCAAAAATTCATATAAAATAATTTATCTCTCCTCATTTAAAATAATGTGTATACTATATTAAGGTGAAACTTAACTCTTAAAATGATCCAACTTTTTTATATGATCATTTATAGATTATTATGTATTTATTTATATTATTTATTATTATTATAATTACTATAATTATCATTATTACTTAATATTTAAAAATATTATGTCTAAATTTTCTTTAATGTAAAACTTTATTAAATATATTTAAAAAAAATTATATTGTTAATTATTTATTTGAGGACTATATTGTCAGGGTGAAACTCGAGTTACAGCCCTAATAGGGATAAATTTGATTTCTTACGCTTTGATACAAATTTTCCATCCAACAAAAATAAGCAAAGGGTTATTTTTAATTTTATTTTTTCAACTAAAAGATGAACACTCAAAGTATTGATGAAACCAAAACATGAACAATTAACAGGCTAAAAATTCGAGCTAACCTCGATCATGATAGTTCCAAATTTAATCACAGCTTTGAACCCTAAAATTTTTAACAGGCCTCACTGCTGCTAGATAGTAGATACAAGACACAAAATCTATTCTTCTTTCCAGCTAATCAGCCCAACAATCCGACACATAAAAAAGCCCAAATGGACAAACACATGCTCTGACTCCAGGCTTGTTTCCAGTATGATTTTAAGTGTAGAGCTGAGCTCAAATGAAACCCAGACACCTAAACCAAAGCCCAGTTTTATATATGATACATCGGCACTCACCAGCTAGAGGCATATAATTCGATCACGCTCTATAAAGGTTGATTTGGGAGTTGGGCCAAGCTTGCATCAACGATTTAATATATAATTGTTTGTTTGCTGGTTGATAATAGTAATTTGATGTCTAATTTTGTGCAGGATGATACTCAACTGCATGGTAGATATGTGATGCTGCTATTTTAGAAAAGCTTAACTTAGCAAAACCTGATCAGGTACCTCATTATTCGAACCTAATTTTGGGATGCCTCTGTGCTCCTCCAACGGCATGTAAATTTTTTATATTGAAATTTGCCATTGTGCCTTATAACTTATAAGAACGTCAATCTGCCATTGTTTTCAATTGATATGGAGGTCATTGGACGTCTAAACATTATCTTGTGATACCAAAAAATTCTCAAACTAAAATGATAAATATTTTAGTTCAAAATTTCAAGCGCAGACATGAAAATCAGTTTTTGGTTTAGTGACAAAGAAAATATTCTTAGTGTAGTAAGTCATAGGTTCGATATCCGGACGAAATTCTTTATGGATAATTAATATTAGATAATTTAGACTCTAATCTTTACTTAAAAAAATAATGGCTCATTTTCAATCAAAAAAGTTAAAGGCCAAGAATTATATATATGCTAGGTTTCCACTCATGACCAAGGGCCTAAACGGAAATACCATTATATCAATTTCGTTTACTATAAAATATATTGCAATATGAACTTTATATTTTGCTCATTTTTGTACAACGTCCTTATTCAAAATATATTTTTCGGATAAGTCAAAATCAAACATATGCATGCAAGTAACTTCAAAATTTGTGATTTAGTATATAACAAATCAGTCATATCAGTCGGATAGGATAGAACAGATTAATCGAATTACATTTTAATCAGTATAATACGCCTAAATACAGTTACTTCCAAATGTTGGGTAATAACCGTAATATGACAACATATCCAATGATTGTCCCATTTTTTGGCGTTATGTTGTTAGTATGAGGCACAAGAGTCCAGTTTGTTAATTATAGTGGCAAACTTTCCTGCTCAGCGAAATTTCCAAATGTTTTAGGAAAAGGGAATATTCCGGTGGAATCAGATCCAGTCATTTGGGTAAAAAAATAGCAAGAAATCCAATGTACCATTTCTTTCCTTTAGGTGACGTCATGACTCAGAATTCTTTTTCTTTATAACTTATAAACCTCTCTCTCACACCTTGTTTTGACGGGGAGTAGAGAAAGGAAGAGAATGGAGAGAAAAAAAGTTTCCATTATTATTTTTGGTTGGTTGAAAATTTAATAAGAGATTAAGAGCATATGTATCTCACTGTCAAATTAATTATCAAATTTTATTTGATAATTATCATTTTAATTTCAGAGATGCACAGACTAGATAAAATTAGATAATTGTCTAAATTTGACAATCAATTTGATAAGTCAGTGGAATAACAGAAAATTAATTACGACAGTGTCATTTTGACAATTTCATTCTATTCAGTGATATCATTCTTAAAAGAGATTGTCAATTTCATGACGTGATATAAAATTTTAATTTTGACAATCAACATTAATACGATGCTCTTAGCGGAGGTTACTCAGTTAACCTTTTATAACCTCTAAAGCTTATATTTTATTGCTCTCCAAATTAAAGTGCAATGGAGGTTAACAATATGAATCAAATAAGAGAATAAAAAATATTATAACTTTCCATCTTCTTCCATTCTCTCCACTTCTATCTTTTACATCCCTTCTCTTTTACTTTGTATTATTCAAACAGTGTAAATCAAATTGATTTGAATGTTAAAGTAGTTTATGAAGATGGAATGATGAAGATGAAATGGTTTGAAGGGAAAAAATTGATCATAAAAAGAAAAAAATAAGAAGCATTTGAAATAACAGAAGAAATTTGCTCAGAATCAAGAGTGCATAATTAGTGGAAGCGATAGATAGAATTTGAGGACAAAATATTATGATTATAATTTCTAAAATAAATATCACCAAATATTTAACGCTAAAAAAGAAAAGCAAAAAAGTTATGAACAATTGTGGCTTCATCCAATAAAATATGTCAAAAATCACATGGTATTTAAACAATTCAGAGAGATTGTTGCCTATAGAATACAAATCTATGAAGCATGGACAATTTCCCAATATATATGTATCGTGTTTGACACGTGTGAATATCGACACGTCTACAACACACGATGGTACGTGTTTGACATGGTCAACTATTTTTGGAGGCACAGTCCGTGATTGAACACTTTGTGTCCTTATCTAGACACACTTTAGATACATACTGAAGGCAATTTATTGAATAGTTCTTGTAGATTTTTTTTTATTTTAGTTTAAGAATTCTAAAGTTGTATCATTCTAAGAAGGCCCACCATTAGTTGACCACAACATACTATTATACTACATTCTACAAACTACTGTCATATTGCATAAATAAAATAAAAAATGTTTCCCCATGATTTGAACTTGGGACAATTGAAACAAACTATGTCCATTCCAGCTGGACACTTTACATTTTGTGTCAAATAAGTTAAATATATATTAAATAGTAACGTGTCTATCACTGTATCGTGTTTATAATTTTTTAAAAATACCGTGTCGTATTGTGTTGGATACTCATGCCTATTTTTGTGCTACGTAGATACTAATTATAGGTCTAGGCCCTCTATCATAGAATATGTATCCTCCCTAGTATTTTATATGTGGAGTAATTTTTCGAAGAAAATCAGATCATCAAACTTAGACCACGAGACAGAGCAGTCACATCGATGATGATTAGATTCATAGTGTGGATAGCACTCTACGCGTGTAGTTACTGACACTACTCATTTTCAAAATTAAGAGAATTGACAACTTTTCATCCGCCCCCAAAAGAGAAAATGACGCTTACTCATTTCTTTCTCGTAAACCTAAGGTTATGCTCCCTAGTCGAAGAGGGTGGGTGACAAAATGAAAGGTAAAGAAATAATTTGATCATCACCTCGCTCTCGAGTCAATATTGAACGAGGTGTGAGAGAGTTAAAGGGGAGACTTGTATGTTGATTTTTGTCGAAAATATTTCACCCCCAATTTAGAGAGTTAGAAGCTTCAAACTCTCAACTTTAGAGTACAACCTAAAAGTTATAAAAAATTGACTATTTAGTTCCTTCAGTAAAATGTATGTGATCAATGACAATAAATAACACATGTACAAATAAATTAAAGAGGGCAAAAAAAAAATATTATCAAGGATGGCATAAAATGATCATAAAAAACCATCAAGCAACCATCATGTTTAGACCTGATGGTCATATTACCCATAAAATATAGAACATAAGTTTAGAAAAAGATAAATTTGTTATTTTCTAAATATAATAGAATTAAAATAGAATTAGTGTATTTAATAAAAAGACAATTGCCTTTAGCTCAAATAAAATGACAACGAAAACATCAAATAAGCAGCATGTCTAATTTCATATTCTTACGAACTTCAAATCTTACTTTCTTATCATAGCCAATGCATCCGAGATTACCTTAATATTTAGACGCATGTGAGAAAACTATTATCAAAATTGAAATAAGATTTTATTGTAGATAAATCGGCTGAAGTCTTCAACTCTATTACAAATGTTGTTAGAAAGACATGGACTACCTAAATAAAATAGTTTTTATTTGCATCCAATTAACTATAGGTGATAGGATTGTATTTTTTGAAAAACCCGACAAACACTTGATTGTGCTCAAAGCATTGATCAACTCTATTTTTTTTCTAAATAATCCTTAAAGACAAACTTTAATAAGTCTATTAATCCTTATGAGAAATTTATTATAATACATTATCAAGTAAAAACATTCTCGAACTCGATAATATTTTAAGTATATTCTTGTATAAGAAAATTCCTGAAATCGAAAAACTCAAATTCGAAAAGATGAATTCTGAATAATTGAATCATAGTTTTTGGTAACTCATAAGTTTTTAATTGTTGTCTTACTGTGCTTGAAATATGCTCAATTATTAGAATTTTAAATAAATAATTTTTAGTAGAAATAAATAATACACAAAAATAATAAGTTATTTATATTGTACAAGTCAAACTTATCCTTTACTTTGAATTTTAATATCTAACCAAGTAATTTTTTTCTTTGAGTAAGCACGCGCGGTTTAAGTGAAATAAAGTTATAGTATATCATATTTTCATAATTCACTTAAAAAAAATTTAACAATCGGAAAGTTTCATATTAAAAAAAGAGGCAACATACATTTATAATTGGATTTAGTTTTCATAATTGTAATTTCAACTATCCTAGAGTTTTTCGTATGATATGAGATTTTTACCATTAGAATATCTATTACAGCCCTAGTTTTTAACTAACCATAACTAAACAAGATTAGAAAATTAAAGTTTTTAATCACAATAAGAAATCTAACTGGTTAATTTTGCCTCACACAGAATTTATTCTTTTTGTAAATTATTTGATTTAATATTCTGACATTAAATAAAAAAATAATGCTTAATATATATGAGTTAAAGTAATAGTCTACTATAACTAAATACCATACATTAAATACAAAAGTATGAAACCTATTTGAATTGATTATACTCTCGCAGCTTCAATGGTTTATATTGTGTTACACAAATGAAAAAAAATGAGAGTTGTTATCAGTTTTATTCTCTTCACTCGAATAAAACTCAAAATAATTTTTTTTTCTAAAATTGGTCAAACAATATAGTTTATATCAACACATCAAAATATGCTTATAGTCGACCCATCTAAAGAAGTCAATATTTTTTATCCATGGATATACTATAATTTTTTGATCCTTTGTCATCATCTGGAAAGACTTTGTGCCACTAGGGCTGCAAGTGAGCGAACCATGAGCGAGCTGGAACCAACTCGGGCTCAGCTCATGTACTAAACGAGCTGGCTCGAGCAAGTTGAGCATGACACATCCGAGCCAAAATGCTGGCTCGAACTCGCCTACTCAAGCTGGCTCGTGACTCAGATATTTGGCTCGTTTAAATGATTTATGGATTGTAACTTTGCAAGAAATTCACAACTATAGAAGCTCATTGTAATCAACATTTCAAATTACTAAATTAGTTCAAATTACACCTACGAATTCATAAATTACAACTGTTACACTTAACATCTTCTTTGATTTGTCTATTTGCAAAACAATCTTGAATTTTACAATTTACCTTGTTTAAGTTTTGTGCAGAATTAACTTGTAAATGGATTAGTGCACAAGAACCAAGACTAATGATGGGACATAAGACCTAAATCAAGACTTCATTAGGCTTATGTTTAGTTAGACTTAAACTGGGTTGAATTGGTCAAGATAAATTGAGCTTAAACAACAGAGAAAAATATTGCTGCCCAGTGAATCGTTATAACGATTTAGGAATCGTTATAACGGTTCATCTCAATACTCAAAAATATTCTAAGGCGGAAAAATATGCATAGAAACCAGAGTGTATCGTTATGTAACGATTCTGTAAATGTTACATTGATTCATGAAACGTATAACGATTTGATGAATCGTTATAACATTTCAGCGCAGTTAATCCAACAGCTATTCTTTCTAAACCGTTATAACGATTCATAAACCGTTATAACGGTTCAGGCCGAAAAATAGGTTCTTCAGCAGATCTATTTTAAAAAGGATCACCTCTCTCATTGAAAAATAACTGAAAGTAGAAAGTTGTTGATCAATCTAACTAAATCATTACTTCAGAGAGCTTAGTAGCCATATACAAAGTGAGAAAGATAATTCAAGAGATTGAAACATTCAATTAGCCAAATACTTGTTCAAGCTCAATCTAGCTTCTCTCTATTCTCCCAACTTGATCCTTCGTGTTCTTCTTGAAAATATAATCTTGAGCTGTAGTGCTCACATTTTCTTGAGTGTGTTGTCACTCTTGTTACCGATAGGCTTGACAACCCATTTTGTATAAGGGACCAAGTTCTACAAGTGTAAAATTTTTTTTAATATATCGGCTCAATCTCAATTGTTAGAGGTTGAGGGTTCCGGAGACATATGCATTATTAAAGTCGAACTCCGTTACATCTTGTGTTCTTATTTTATCTTTACTTTTCTTTTCTCACATTTATTTGATTGCTATATTCTTGTGAGAATTGAATTGATTTAAATTATATTCCGCTGCCATTACACTTGAACATTAAGCTCCAATTTGGTTTATACATTTCTAACTTAGGTCATTTACATTCTTGCACTTTTCGACCTTTCAATACCACCATCCTAGAGCTTTCAAGGACTATCAACAACAAAGTAGTTCAAATTATTAAATCAACAACTAAAAATCACTAATTCAGCAACTACAAATTCACAAATCACAAATTACAACACAACAGTTCAAATTACTATAACATACTAGTTCAAAAAAAATAACAGTTCAGAGTCTACAAACTACAAAGAAGTAATAAATGAATAATATAATACTAGAAATTCAAACAAATACAACAACATATTAATTAATGCATACTAGAACTTCAAACAAAGCAAATAAACTAAGTCACTAACAATACCATAACTAATTTATTAATACAGTACTAGAAGCAACAATACCATAATCAAATTCACAATTCAAACTATAAATTTTAAAAAGTAACAATACCAGAACCACTATTCCACTAGGCATCAGGTCGCCAATAGGGTGCTGGAAGCCTGAAACATGCAGTATGCCATCATATCAGTACCAGAACCATACCAGAACAACACTCCCTGCACCCAAAACAATAAAATAGTATATCACACTTCAGATAATATAAACGCACATCACATTTCATAAATTGGGCAAGCAAATTGAGATGTAATTGTAAATAACAGTAACTGAATGAATGTTCTTAGAAAATTTTAGAATACAACAGTTCAGGGAGTGAAATTTGATGTCGGAGCAGTTGTCAGTACACCAACTAATTTAGTGTATAAACTTTAAAGTGGGGCAGGGAACAAGACAAGCTCCCCAATTCATGCACCCAACTAATTTAGAGTATAAACTATAAAGTGTTTACTGTGTCATGGGAAATGGTTAGGCGCAGGGAACAAGGCAAGCTCCCCTTCTGACCAAAGATTGAAACCGCGTTCAAATTGAAAGCTCCATTAGTTGGCTACAAAGCAGAAGAAAAAAATCTGATAAAAAATAAATCTAAAAATTTGAGAAAAAATAATGTGACAGCTCATTTCCTGATAACTATTACTTATTAGTAAAGAAGAAGTCAGTTTGTGACTTCTGCCAGTCGAAAAAGAAGGAACCACCAGCCTTTGTGAGATCTGATGAGATCGGGTGAGATAGAAAGATATCTTATTTGGTCAATGGGTTTAGATGTGAACTACGAAGAAGGAACTCTCGCCTCGCCTCCAACGCTGAGATGCAAGAGTTCGGACTTGCGGCTCTGAGGTGTAGTCGACAACGGCGGAGTCGCGATTGCGAAGAGATATCAAACAGACTAAGAGAGTAGAGGTAAGGTAAGAGAACTAGAGGAAAATGAACGGAATCTTCAAACCTACTGTAGGTGAATTGAAAGCTTCATATACATTAGTGTTAGTAGTAAGTCGTGAGGTGAGGCAGAAGCGTTGAGATCTGAGGTAAGAGAGTGGTGCGTGAGGAACTAAGGATGAGGATTTGAGTTAGAGGGTAGCGGCTAGAGAGAGCCGCTCGAGGTCCGAGTCGAAGATTTAGGGTCGTACATTGAGGTCGTTTGTCTCTTCTTTTAATAGTCTAATTTAACAATCGAGTCTAGGTGTGGAAGAGATTTAGAGAGAGCGGCGCTATCGAAATTTTTTTGATTTATAGTAGGATAAACGAGCGAGTCACGAGCCGAGTTGAGGCTAACTCGGGATCAACTCATTTTCTGTTGAGTCAAATTAGGTCGAGTTAAAATAGCTCGAACCAAATTAGCTCGAGTCTGATTCGAGCCCGAGCTGAGCTACGAGCTCGAATTTTTTTATGCAACCCTATGTGCCACTACCAAATATGCTACATAGTAGTGACAATCATAATTCTATTGGCAGCTTATTAAGTCCAAATTACTTATATACAATATCACTGTCAAGATATATTTCTAAACAATGATTGGAATTCACTTGTTTAAGGTGTGTTGATGTGTTTGGTGTGGTAAAATATTTAAAAATATTTAATCTCAACGCACATATGAATTGGATTCTATTTGTGGTGCACCAACTTGAAGACTATGATACAACTACTCATTGCTCAAAGATGAATGATGGTGTTAACGATTGATTATTATTTTTGAAATATTTTGTGGAGTTGGAGTTGAGGTCGGATTTGGTTTGAGTGCATGATATTTTGCGCTATTCAAAGAAAAATGCATTTATTTTCATGAGAAGAGTGCTATATATCCTCGATATGTCTGACTACGTTTGAATATGTCTACATATGTTTCATTTTATATATCTTTATATCCTATATCATACACGTTGTTGCATCGGATCCCGATAAGTGGAACAACCTACCACATCGAATCCCAAATCCTGAATAATTGCTCGAAAACTATCCATTTTATATACCTTTATAGCTCCTATCATACACGTTGTCACATCAGATCCCGATAAGTGGAATAAGAACTCGAACTCGAACTTGAGACGAACACTCACATCTTGGGTATTATCACGACAATAGTGACTTATTCTCGTTTGAATCACAATCCAAACATAAAATACTCTTGAGAACAACTTAGATTAGCGTTGCTCCACTAAATCTTCCAATAGATGGAATAGCGGGAAGAGAGGAGTTGGTGCTAAAAAAAATAAAAATATCTTTTTTTATTCATTTTCCAATCCATCCCCTTACTTTTTTCTCAGGAGAGAGAAAAAAGAAGAAGGTTGTCGCCAATCTTCCTCCACAAAATCTAGTCTATAAAGCCCGAATTTGATGTTGTTGACCTTATCTTCGATCTCTCCGCACCATGACATTTCGTTAGACACTCCAATTACCTGCCTTCTCTCTCCTCCTTAGCCTCCTTTCGCCCTCCATCATCAATCACTGGACCACCCTCTGTCCCCGACAATCTTCTCAACTCTTGGCCACCGTCAGAACACGATTTAGTAGCACTTGTATAAGGGGGGTTAACCATAAGTATTGATCGGTGCTATAGATTTTATTTATCTGGCACAATGTATTAGTTTGGACCAATACCGGTTGCTATTAGTTTTGGAGGAAGAACATTCGACCGTCATTGGAGGCAATTTTATCGCTTGTGAAGTGATGTAATTATGCTTTAATATCCGTAATGCCAGAAGGGGTCTTTCACGATTGAATAGCAAGCCAAAAGAATGCAGGAGGCCAACGATTATGTACTACTATTTTGTTCAATTTTTTCATCCCATATTTGTATCAGTCCTTACTCCTTAGTCAAAAAATAAAAATTAATTCATTTCATTTCCACCATCATTATTCTTAAGTTATCATCCAAACAACATTTTACTAATCCGAAATAGTAAAAATTAATATTTTTTCTATATTTTTTTAAGATATCACTACCCATATTATTCTCAACTACTAACCCAACATATGCTATTATTGCACCAATTCTTCCACCATCCAAGCACACCAAATTGTGCTTGCATTTTCTTTTTCCTATATTAGCTAGTTGGGGTAGTGGCGCTAATTGTTTTCAGTTTTCATAATTATGCTTTCTCTGTCATAAGCCACTAAAATTACTTCTCTCACTGAAAGGAAATGCCCAATATATATGTTACTTCTTTTAATATTTTTATTTTTAAATAAATATTTATTATATATAGCTGCACGTATCCGAGGTTTTTAAAAAATTTCATATTCCTACATCCGCACCGTATCGAATATAATACCCACACCCGTGCAACATAAGAAGAGTGAGATATATTCCCCTCAATATAGAAATATTGTCGACCGATTCGACAACAAGAAAGACACTATAGAAATGATACCCATAACATTTCCTGGAGCATGATTTGTACCGAGTCTCTAATATAAGGAGAGTTTAATAAGCATCAAGTTTATTACAATCCAACCATGAGTTCTGCAATCACATCAATTCTTTTTGTTCCCTTATTATAGCAAAACAAATTCAGATTTTTATGCTTTCATACGAGTTGCTATACACATAAACGTGTTTCAAGCCCAAAATGACAAATATTTCAGTTCCAGATTTGAAAGCCGGAGGCATAAATACAGGCCAATTTTAGCTCAAAAATAAATAAATCAAGGCCCATAATTGTATATAAGCTAAGTTTCAGCTGGGGACGGAGGACCCAATACCGAAATACCATTATATATCAATTTTTATTTACTACAATTGAGTTATATTATTTTCCGATCCAATTTGTGTAATCATCCGAGATTAAAAAATATATATATATATATTGCTCAATCTGAACTTTATATCTTACAACATTTTTTTGTACAAAGTTCTTATTCAAAATGTATTTGTCTGATTAATCAAATCAAACATATAAGCGCAACTACCAAAATTTGTAATTTTGTTTTTAACGAATTAGTCATGTCAGTCAGATAGGATAGATTAACCAAATTACATTTAAACAGTATAAAACACCTAAATACAGTAACTTATAAATGTTAGGTCATGTAATATGACAATATATCAAACACATTTTGTTAGCGTAAATTGCCAGTGAGCTAAATCTAAAATTAAAATCAGAGAGGAGAGGAGTTTATTAGCGTAAATTCTTAAACAAAATACAAAATTCATGCCTGGATGGCCAAGGGACTTGGCAAAAAAAGAAGATTCTGGTTGAATGAGATCCATTCGTTTAGGAAAAATAAATAAATAAAATGCAAGAAACCGAGTATACTGTCCTTCCCTTCAAGTGACACACCGTAACTCAAAATGAATTTTCCTTTATAAACCTCTTCCTAAAACAAGTTGGCATGGATAAATAATTGCTTGTACACAATTCATGAATAAAAATGGAAGGTACTGTGTACTGCGTGTTGTCGCGTGGGTGATGGTTGTAGCCTTGTAGGTAGAGGTGGCAGAACCCGTCCCGACCTGAGATATCCGTCCGATCCGTTCGGATCGACCGATCCAATCCGATCTGAATCCGACTCGACCCGATCCGACCCGATCCGATCCGAAATCAAATAGTTTTTAATCCAATCGAAATTTATTAACAATATGAAAAAACACAATATATAAATTGATCTCGACCCTGATCCGACCCGACCCGATTCAATTTCTTCTAAAAAATCAAACTAACCCGACTCATCTAATCCGAACTCGAACCCGACCTGACCCGCCCGATTGCCACCTCTAGTTCTAGGTCATTGCATGTGAACCGCAAGAGGAGAGAGGAGCTCGCGTGCCTCCGACGGTCTTTGTCAAAGAAAAATTGGAAAAAAAAAATTGCGTGTCTACGTGTCACAAAATGACAGTCAATCAAATCAATCATGACTCTTGGTTTTTGTGACGTGGACATGGTGTTTAGTCCTCTCGGCGTTGTGACGTAGACACGGTTTTCACATTTTGCACGTTATTTAATGCCAGTAAATAAATATATTCAATCTGTTTCTGTTGTAGTGAAATTGTGCGTTTGTCTTTGTTAAGTCGATGTTGAATTTTCAAACCATTACGAGCTAACAGAATTGACTGGACCAAACCATTCGGTTCAGCATAAATTTCTGAAGGAATGAAAAAAAAATCAGGAGTCATTAGAACTGTTATTGCAAATAACTCCCCATACAATTACAACTTTTTTTGTTTTGTTTGGTGGGTTTTGATTTTGATTAATCCAGCAAATAACACTTTGAATGCGAATTTTATGAAAAAATTAAGTTGAGTGAAGTCAACCCGATGGTTGTGCGTGTCTTTAAAAATCTTTATATATTACTATAATAGTTATGTATTCGCCCAAATAAATACGAACACTGTTAATTAAGCTGCTAAATGGAAACAATCTCAAACTGAATGTTAGTCAGAAATCTTTGTATTTTAATTTTTTCATCATTTTTCAATAATCATTTATTCTTTTTTTTTTTTGAGAAAAAGCAAGGGTCAAGGCCCTTAATTTGAACATCACCACGTTAAAATTTTAATTTCATATCTCAAATTGTAAATATTACAATTGGGATGTGAATATGATCTATAAAACATTTGACTTATTTTCGACATTTTTTTCCTGATATTTATGAAAACAGAAGCATTATTTGAATCCCCTCAAAAATGAATCTTCATTAAAAAAAAAAAAGCACTGACTTTTTAAAAAAATTGTACTTTTCTTATAGCCAGTTGGTGTATTTCTATATTTTTAGACATGCTTTATTACTTAATTTAACATAAATCAAAATAACGAGTCCCTCGCCATTCTCTTCCTACTAGAGGGGGCAATCGGATGGGTCGGGTTGGATTCGGGTCGGGCAAGTCGAGTCAGTTTGGTCTTCTGAAAGAAGTCGGATTGGATCAGGGTCGGGTCAATTTACATGTTGTGTTTTTTTAGATCTTTGATTAATTTCAATTGAATTGAAGGTCATTTGATTTCGGTTCGGGTTGGGTTAAGTCGGGTTCGGATCTGATCGGATCAGTTTAACTTTTTAAAATAATCAAATCAAATCGAATTCGAATCCGAACGAATTAAACAGATTTTTCAAATCGAATCAGATTCTGTCGCATCTAAAGTGCGACCGGACGGAGAAGATAAAATAAAATAAGAGTATATTAAATTAACGTCAGCACTCCAGCAGCCCAATTCCCAACCACCACCAAGACACGTTCCATGGTTTACCGCATGAACCGAATCCAGGCACAGCATCCCGAGAAGCTAAGCTACCCGTG
Organism: Schoenoplectus tabernaemontani; assembly: GCA_037127355.1. Lineage (NCBI taxonomy): Eukaryota > Viridiplantae > Streptophyta > Magnoliopsida > Poales > Cyperaceae > Schoenoplectus > Schoenoplectus tabernaemontani. Next base: position 7,123,167 of record CM073747.1, read on the forward strand.
GGCCGTGGTAAGCCGGTAATACCCGAATCCGCGCGAGAGCACGCGGCATCATTGATTTCAGTTTTCCCGCGGCTTCACTGCACTGAGCGCTCGCTCTCCCGCATGAAAAATTTTGGAATTTTCTCCCACGCCTCCATGAAGAAAGTAAAACCACGCACATTTCCTCATCCCCCCTCCGACATTTTCATAATTATATTATGGGACTACGGAGTGAGTGAATCTATCAACTGTTGATTGTCGAATTTGCCGTGGGTTAAAATAGAATTCAGCACACAGCTAGAGCTAGGCATTCAAGGACTTGACTCGAGGCAAAAATAAATGAGGCGTATCCGATTGGTTATTGTGTAAAGATTGACTGTTGGGTAGAGTGGAGGAGTAGAGATATGAGATATCGTAAGCAATTATGCATGCATCTAATAAATGTTACAATGACCTTTTACTGGTCCACTTTGGTAAAAAGTTATGTTTGACTAGTCAAAGTTACCATTGCAGGATAAAAATTAAAAGACTATGCATTTAGTTGATTTTTTTGTTTCTCTAAATTAAATATTGCGTTTGCTGTTTTGAATCAAGGAGGCGTGTATTCCTATTTTTTTTTGCACTTTTAGTACGTTTTTACTTTTTACCTTTTAAATCGTTAATATTAAAATTTAACTCCAGATGATGAAATAAAATTTGAGCATATATATCATTTTGCGTGTGTGAAAATTGACGATATTTGAACATCGTTTTGACAGTGAATATTAAATTCAAAACGTCAATATTAGTGAATTGTTTTGTCTTTTATGTCAATTAAAAGTTTCAACAAAGAGAAACTTCGCAACTTTCTAAATATGCGTATAAAAATTATATATATATATATATATGTCATATCTATATCAGAAGATAACATAAAAATTGAAAGACCTTTAAGCTTTCATATTTCTGTTAGTTAACAGAAAATTTCTCTTCAATACATAGAAATGTGGACAATGCTTTGCTTTTCTTTGCTACCATGTGCAACGCATATTTTATTGAATAAATTTATTATCGTGGCCCACAAAATAAGCACCATTATTATGTAATCTGCAAAACAAGATTTGCAGAATTAATCTAGTTGAATCATGAGATTGGAACGTGAACGCTCACAATAATTTGATCTAAAAAGGTTAAGAAAATAAATAATAATATTTTTTGGTAATCAGCAGTTGTATACCGGACTAACATGTAACCTACTAATATCTTCTTCCATCAAGATTTTAATATTCACCTATATCGCCCTTCTTTTTGTTCTCTTACTATTTTTTTGCTTGTTTGCTATTTAATTTTTGGCCCAAAGCAGGTGATACAGTGATACACAATTTGATATCAATTAAAATTGATGTCCTTAATTTGAATTCTAAGTTCATTTACTTGAATATTAGATAAATTAATTTAAATATCAGTTTCTCTAGAATATTAAGTTCACTAATTTAAATACACATTGATAACATAAATATTAAATTCACTAACTTAAACATCAAGCTCACTAATGTTACGAAGAGAGAGATAACGAGAGAGGAGGACAAATATTAAATGAGAGGAGTAAGAGAGAGAGATGGAAAGATAGAAAGAGGAGAGACAGAAATTGAGAGAGGTGATAGATAAAGATTGAGAGAAAAGGAAAGGAAGTGAGGGAACTAAAGATCGAGATTGGGAAGAGACAAAGATCAAGAAAGGAAAGGATAAGGAGAGAGATTGAGAGATAGGAGAAAAAATTATATGTTTATTTAAATTAATTTATTTTATATTTAATAGTATTCAAGTTAATCACGATCGTGGATTCAAAATTAAAAAAAAAACACAGAAATTTCAATATCAATCTCTATATTGTCCGAACATTTCCTCTTTTCTTTTACATTTCATTTTGACTACATTGCTGCATTATAAACTACCTTTTTAAAGATAAAGCAGGCAAGCTTTCTTTCAGGAAATATTTTGCTACACAAATATGTACGTCGACATGACAACCGTAAATGTGGTATCGGAATGGAATTAGACATATCATTGGATGTATTATTACTAACAATTATAATTATAGTAAACAAATTAATGTATTACAACTAAAATGGGTACTTATAACTGCTACAACACACATTTATTGTCTATATTGATATTGATAGACGAGCTAAATATGAACTTAACCCGGGAATAAAAAATATTTACGAATTGAATAAAGTCGACATTTTGCCTTGCCGAGGTAAAATTCCAGGCGGCATATTCATTGCTCATATTAAAAGAGAATCATTAATTCTGAAATTGCAATAAATATTTTGGGCTCCAATCAATAATTGTTTACATGAAATTTTACATCCATGTATTTCTGCAAGCTGATATGTAGCGTCACCCTGCATTTTTTTTTTTAATTTAACCAGAACTTTAAATTAGAAAATGCTTTCAATTTTATAACTGTAATTAAGCATCAGTATTTATTACAATTACAGGTGGAACCTAGATGCTTAAAAGTTTAGAGTGTGTTTGGATGGTGGAAGGATTAAAGTAAAAATAGTATTTTTTGAGTTAGTGACGGAGAATAATGTAGGATTAATGATATCTTAAAAAATATGAAAAAAGTACTAATTTTTTATTATTTTGATTTAGTAAAATATTATTTGGATGGTATCTTGAGAATTATGATGGGGAGAATGAATAAAATAATATTTTTTTTATTTAGTACTAATGATTACTATTTTATTTATTACCATTACTATTTTGTTTATTATTATTTTATTTAATATTAAAAATTATTATTCTGTGTTATTATTTTTGTTAATCATTATTTTATTTAATACTAATAATAATTATTTTATTTATTATAATTTATTATTATTTTATTCAATTTTATATTAATACTTATTTAATATTACTTTGTACAAATGGATAATTATGATTTTTGTTATTAATAATAATTATTAGTTGTTATTATTTTATTTATTATCATTTTATTTAATATTAATTCTTATTTAGCAAATTTTATACTATTATTAATTATTATTTATTGTTATTTTTTTAATATTATTATTTTATTTAGTTTTATGTTGTACCAATATTAATTATTTTTATGTAATATTATGTATTATATTATTATTTTATTATAACTTATTACTATCAATATTATTATTTTATTTAATATTATTAAAGGAATGAATAAAAAAAATACTTAACATCTATTTTTTATTAATATCACTACACTTCCATCTTCACAATTCTACTAAAACAACTATTTATGGTTTAGTATAATAGCACAAATTTGAAGCTAACCGAAAATTATAATTAGAGTTTAGATGGTACCAAAGTAGTGCTATTTTTAGAATAGCACTAACATTTATCAATCCAAACACACCTTAATAAATAAAAAAAGGCTAATGTTCAATGTCCTAAAATCTGTCCCCACATAATCCCGATAAATATTTATTAACTGTAATTATTTATTTGTAAATTAAAAATATATAAGTATCAATTAAAAGATGTTAACATTTCTGTATAGTTAATGTATAGACAAATGTAATTCTAATTAATAAATACGTATACATTCATAACTAATAAATAATTAATTACAGCGGAATAAATGCCTGTTAGGTGAAGAATATTTTTTTCTTGTATATCCTTAAAAAAATGAGAATGATAAGTATATATTCCTCTTTGAAAACAAAAAGCAGATATGTCTCTATTTTGTTGCGATCACATTCACGATCTAAAAGTGACCGCAATGGTCACAAATGAAGATTTAGAAAAAAATCATGGGCGGATGCAGGAAAAATAAAAGTACCCGATCTAAATAAAAAAATAATAATTTAATATATATTCTTACCTAATAAAAAATTTATTAGAATAATAACATTTTATATATTAAAAATGAAAGCTCAAAGTAATAGATAATCAAATTGATGAAGAAAATTTTCATCTATAAAATTTTATATTTTGCATAATTACAATAAAATTAATATCCAGGGGGGGCAAAAAAATTTTCCAAGGGGGGACAAACTACCAAAAATTTTACCGAAAATTATTGTTTTTCAAAATCCAAAGGGGCTGCTGCCCCCTGGGCTAGTGTGCATCCGCCTCTGAGTCAACTGTTGCGTACTTGATATTTTTGTGAATTTTCATCCGTAATTGTTGCGTTCACTTTGAACTGTGATCATGATCATAATAAAATAAAATTAATTTTATTATTCGTTCACTTTGATCTTAGCATTATCCGCGAAGGTATTTTCGAGCCTTTCGACACGTGAATTTGGTCGTATTTTATTTTAATCTTAATTTTTAATCAGAATAAAATCAACGGAGGATAGAAGAGTGGGGGGATTCTATTTCACTCGCAATTATTACTCTGTCCAAGGATAATGCTAAGATCTAAGTTAGAACATTCTACATAGGTTCGGTGCACGGTGGTTATCGAGAGACAAAATAACGTGGGACTTCCTTTCTGTAAGTGAAAGTTTTGTTCTTTTCTATTTTATATCAATAATTTTCATAGTTGATGATATACTTCTCTTGGATTTATTTTCTCCTGCATCTTTCCACTCCTTGAAATTCCTTTTATTTTCATGTTCACTCTGTAGCATTTCTTTGTTTTTAAAGAACACTACTTAGCATTTCTTGTTACTATTGTGAGCAGGGGCGGAACCAGAAACGATCAGTAGGGGGTGCTCGGGTTAAGAAAATAAAATGTCTGAATAAAAAAAAAACATCATTTTTTACTGCATGAATTTTATTTTTCAGCGAACCAAGGAGGTGCCCGGGCGCCGGTTGGCACCTATCTTGGTGCCGCCACTGATTGTGAGTACTTTTTTGTTTGCTGGTTAGTTTGAAATTATGAAATTAATTACGATTATTTTTTATGACAACTTTAGAATATGAAATACAATGGGACATAATTTTATAATTATTTTGACTACATGAAAATTAATATGTGCCTGATATAAAATAGAATGAAACATAATTTTATAATTATTTTGAACTGCATGCAAATTAGTATGTTTTATGGTAAAAACATACCAACGTCAGCCTATTATTATTTTATTTTTTATCTTTTTTAGACTAAAGAATGTTAATGCCACCCATGACAGTGACTTCACTCTTTGATTATCTCATAGAATATACATGGGGTATTCGTAAAGAACAAAAAAATATGTCTATTTCTTCACGAAGCATAATATATGCATAAAAAAATTAATCTTTACTTTAAGTTAACAATATTTATTTTCATTACAAAAATTTAGTCCCGGTACAACTCTACTACTGTCAGTGATATTTAAAGAATATCTAAATATTATTCCTTACAAAATAAATGTCATATTTTTTTCATCGATTGCGTTGCGCACTAAGACTGATTGAGAATTTGTCAATTTGTTGACTAAGTTATATGAATAAATATGATGTTTTTGACATGAGGGTTATTGGGTTTTATACATAGACATTGTGATCTAAGAATTTTCATGGCCGGATCATCATTATTTTTATTTTTTTATCTGATTTAAATAAAATAATTAAATATATATTAATTATTTATAATATTTAATTATCACTAAATCATAAAATAATTGAGAAACACAATTAAATGGATTCAGTCGACCTGTTCCCATGATATATCAAAAATTTTTGATTCATATTCAACTCATTTATTTTTCGATCTTGGGTCGGATTAAGTTATGACACTCCTAATCTTTGTCTAACAACCCAAAATATAAACGTCAATGATGGAAGGGTAGTGATATCGTATTATTTTGTAATGGACAATAGGGTCATATTCACATTTTCAGCATTTTAATACATAAAACTTATCTTTTTTCAAATTATCCAGTAAAAGATATTTTCAATACTTTATATTCTATGCAATCCTTCATAACTTTTTTTTTTCAATTTGCATATTATTAATGAGTCAATATAATTTATTTTGTACTCCACTCTTAGGATAATATTTCAGTGTTTTTTTTATTCGATGGACCATGTTTGCTCAATAAACTATTGCTCTTCCCCCACTCTCTCTCTCGCACTACCGCGTCACGGTCCCTGGAACCTCGCCCCCTCTCATTGGTTCTAGTTTTCTCCCAACCCTGCAAGAATAGTCTCCCTAGAATTTGTTAATAAATATAAATTCATTAAATAATCGGTCAATTTAGTAATTTGGTTGCGCCGAAAATGAAAGGAACGTTTGGCTTGGGCGCTTGGCACAATGATTTATCTAGTTTCTTTTTATAAAAATATTATGAAATATACCCTTAAAAACTTTATTTTCATATTATATTTTAAGATAAGGGATGACGTATTTATTTTCTAGTCCGAAAATAAGAAAATATATATTTTTTTTATAATTGTAAGTATATAAGAAGTAAGATCATGTTTATGTGACGTTTTATGGAACTTTTGTGCACATCACGTTGTTGGGAGCATGTGATAATTTGTGGTACTTTTATTTTGGATAATTTTATTTTGTCCGATTATCATAACTAATAAATATATTGATGGATATTGAACAAATTTAATAACCGGAATAATGCCTATATTTATGTTTCACGTGAAGTAATATATGTTTATGAGCGGATATAAAACTATGTTGGAAAAAAAAGAAAAAAATAGCTTAATTTTTTAATGCGTATTATATCATTCACCGCATTATTAAAAAAAATAGCACATTTGAATTTAATTGATTTTTGTGATATAATGATAGATATATCGATCACTTATTTAATCGGCATTCTTGTACTTTCATTAATTAGGGAAATTTATTTGATTTCAAAATTAACATTTTACCATAATTAAAATTACTGACACACTTTTCTTTTGTATACTGGAAATGTTTCCTACTTGAGCGTACCTGTGAACTGGGACTTCAATATATTCTTTTATTCGTTTAAAAAATAAAAAAAATAATTTGAACTCAATTACCACGGAAAAAAAAAATCAATTTACAGAAGCTAAATGTACCTTACAAGTAGTGTAAATATGCTGAACAGCGCACGTTCATCGTCTCTAAATTTAGATTTAACAAGAAAATTAAGTTATTCTGGGCTAAACCAAAAAAAACAAAAGATCTCTGGAGTGGTTGCCATAGTTACCTCAGAGAGTTTAAACAAACCAAAATTATTATTTGTGTATTTTATAATTAGAATCTCTACAGTTCATTTATCAATTGGGTTATTAACATAAAAAAATAGAACTAAAAATATGGCACGGATCACTGTGTGTAATTTTGCTCCCAGCTAAAATTAGTTGAGAACCAGAAAAAACCTGCCAGAGGCCAGAGCCTCGAAGGGGAAAGCGAATATAGAAGAAAAAGGAAAGTATAACCGCATATAACCCAACTCCTCAGACTCAGAGGGGGCGTGTATGAAAAAACCAGGGAATGCTATCCCACCTCACCTCTGGTCTCTGGTCTCTGGTCTCTATCCAGCGTAATCCGTTTTTCTCGCTTCTCCTCTTTCTTTCTTGCCTTTTATCGGACGTTTCGCTTCCTCTCCTTGCCTTCCACCAGGCCACGCCCACAAACCTAATTCTCCTCATTCACACCTCACAATCCAGATCGAACAAAACGAAATCAAAGAATCGACGGGCAATCAAATCGGCTGAAATCGAATCAGGACAAATTTAAAGGACTGGTCTGGTTCGCTCCGCACAACCCTCCGCCATGGCGGCGAGCAAGAACCCGGCGGTCAACTTGGAATACTGGACCGACTTCTTCCACCGTGCAAACGGAAATATATTCGACGTGATCGAAAACGCGATCCTGGTGGCTGCCAACGACTTCCCCCAGGAGCTGAGATCGAGGCGTGATCGGATCGTCGAGAAGATATACACGGTGGCGATCCCGAGATGTTTCAGCTGTATCGAACGGTGTAACCAGCAATTGGAAGAAGCTGGAAGTGTGAAACACGAGAGAGAGAATCGCGAGAAGGAGAAAGAGGGGCCGGAGGACATAGGAAGAATGGTGGTCAGTGGAAGTGGAGGAAGCAATTGTAGTTACGACGACGTTGAAGCGATCACTGAGGAGATCGAGCGGGAGAGCGAGACTGTTGGGGAGGTTCTCAGGATCAAGGAGATTTTGCTCAACAAGGGAGAGGAGGTATATGATGATTTCCAATATTTTGTTTTCCCTTTTACTCAATAATTTCTTGTTTGTTGGGGGGGGGGGGGGATCGTGTGTTTCTTGATCAAAAGCTTTGTTGGGCAAGTGACCGTGATGAATTGTTTTAGTTGATTTAACTTTTGTTTTGAAGTATTCTGCTCGGATGAAAATAGTAAAAATGCAGGGATCAAAATGAAACCTTCGTCTGCTAGACTACTACTATTTCTTGGTGTGAAATTCTTTATTTCTTTTTCTGGAAAATTCATGAAAAGTGTTTGTTTTGGAAAATTTTCTTGGTTCAGTTTCGTTGCACGGAACAGTAATGCACAGTAGTCTGATTTTACACAGAACTCGTTGTTTGTTTCATAAAATGCACTGGACCATGTTTTTGTGTGTTAAGATTAGTTGGAAATTTCTACTTCGATAAAATAAGATTAATTGAAATTTGTTTACTATATATGATTCTTTTTTTTCTTGGTGGCTTCTTTTTTTTTTTTTTTTTTTTTTTTTTTTTTTTGAGGGGGTGGGTGACCATCTGGTGCAATTATCTTTTGTTAAGATTTTTGTGAAATATTTGTTCTTTTCTGTTTTATTTTTTAAAATTGAGAATTGTTGATACCACAGTCGGAGAGTTCATTGTTCGATTCGCTGAGAAGGTTGCAACTTATGGAGCTCTCTGTCAATACATTGCAGGTTTGAAGTTGATTTTTTTCTCCAGATATTGGCTCAGTTACCGTACTTTCCTTTTCATGTTAATATAATTTTCATTTATGTTATTTAACGTCTGATTTAATAAACTCTTTTAGGCTACAGAAATTGGTAAGGCGGTGAACGGCCTAAGAAAGCACAATTCCAAGCGAATCCGACAGCTTGTTCGCATACTTATCGAGTAAGTTTAGTTTTATTTTTGGTTCTAGAAACAGAACACAGATTCAGATAATTAAATTCTGGTCTTTCTTTCTGGGTTGCAGAGGCTGGAAAGAGCTAGTCGATGAATGGGTTGGTTCAACTGCTCTAGTTTCTGGTATGAAACTGAAATATGTATTCATTTGGATTCTCCTTTAATGATCTCGATCTTCTTTTGACAATCCCTCAATGATTATTGCATTTGGAATTGCAGATAAACTTGAGGATAATGAATGTAATGCTCTAGAGGAAGAAGAGGAAGGGCTCCCTTCTCCTCCATTGGATGAAGGTGCATTTCTTGCCACTCAAACCACCGGCATTCAATTAGACGAGGTACTATAGGTTTCCCGTAACTTACATTGTTAAGAGGAAGATTCCTTATTCATTCAGACTAATGTGATTTCCACATTTCTGCAGTTCTTTGATGGGATGGATGATGATGGAAGTAAGTTCTGAATTTGTTTCTTTAACCCTTCTCTTCTAGTTAAATACTCTGGCTTTGTCTAATATCTAGAATAATTTGCCAGATTTGAAGTGTGACACTGAACTTGAGAAGAAAAGAGATGCCGAGAGGAGGAACTCCTCAAAGAGCAATGGCAATGGCCCTGCTATGCGGCAAGAACGACCTGTACCAACAATTAAGCAAACAAGGCCGCCAAGTTTGCATAATACTCCACCACCATTGAAGCCACCACAGAGAAATGTGAGCAAGCCAAGCAGACCTGTTAATTTGGAGTCTGGTCCAGGCAGACCGCCTCATCAGACCCAACTTTTGTCTTCTCAGTTCCAAAGAAAACCACCAGCTGTTGCCCAGAATGATGTAAGTGTTCTATTTCTTGGTGATAGAATGAGGTCTAAGCTGTGATTTGATTGGTCAAGACCTCATTAGTGTGAAAACTTTTATAGAGATTGAGGTCCATTGAGGATGACAGACTGGAGGTGGCTAAGAAACGGCTTCATGAAGGATATCAACAAGCCCAAAATGGTAAATTTCTAAGCTCACCTGATGTTAGATTATCAATTTCGAGCAAGTAGGCACCTAACTTTTATTTCACAATACAGCAGTCTTATTTGGCTTTTTGATGTTTGATCTCTTGCGCAGCTAAAAAGCAGAGAACAATACAAATGCTTGGCGAGAATGAGATACCAAGACCTAAAGTGGCACCTCAAAACCGGTTTCATAATAATCAGAAACCGAAGAATGGTATAAGGAGCTGGGCTGCACGGCATTAGGATTTTTAATTTTCTTTTTTCAATTGAATTTTCTGGCTCGAGACGTAAATTATGGAGGATTTCTTTCTTTTCCCCCTTTGATTGCTCACTCAAAATGGCCTTGCACCATGCTCCTCTTTTCGGTTTGGTTTAATTTTCCAAAAGCGGATATGTGGATTTTTTCTTGTTGGTCTATATTTGTGAATTCTAAATGAATTATATTGGGGGTGTGGTTAATGAGTGAGGCTGACAAGCAAAGTTGCAGAGAAAAACTTATGTTTAGCCTTTTGTAAGATGCGAATAATCTATAAAAAGAAAAGCTCATTTTTTGTAGTTTAAAACTTCTGTTTGTACCTGAGGATAATATTAGTTTTGGGGGAAAATTGCTGGATGGTTCGTGAATAAAACTAAACCATATACGAAGTAATATCAGAAAAGAAGAAAAACAAGTTTGGTCAAATTTGATCGAAGTTGTTAATAGTTGGGAACATTTCTAAGGATGATGTGTTGGTTTTATTGAATTAGGTCCCTTCTTTGATAATTGAATTGTTTCTAGGAATAATAAAAGTGACAAACTTATTTTATGAGGCGTCAATAATGGATATATAAAATATGCAGTTGATTGAGTGTGAATTAGGATGTATAAAATCATTAAAGTGACAACTTATTGAGGTGCTGACCTTTGAGGTGAAAGTGTTAAATTAATAATTGTCCTGATAATTTTGAATACATTAAGTATAGACCTAAAGATATTTTAATGTTAATTTCATAGTAAGAAGCACTTCCAAGTAATTTTACTCAACTAATGTGCCAGTTTACACACTACTTGTTAATGGAAAGAAAGACAAAAAATATGATGCTAAGAAATATTTTTTTTATCTAACTGCAACTTTATTCCACAAACAATACTTCATTGATTCTGATGTAACATCTGTTGATTCTATACTGTCATGTTAGTACTTACAATTTGAATGCAAATGATACAAGTTAATTTAAAAGATTTCCAATGCTGTAATTATATCTATACTATATATATATACTATATTATCTTTATCTCTACTCCTATTAAATATTTAAGTGTCATGATGCTGCAATGATTTTTTTGTTTTGTTAAATTTTGAGATCTAATATCAGTTATCAGATTGAGCTATTCTTTAAATAATGTTACTATCTCTATACTCATTTACGTTGAAGTTATAATTTACTCTCAATTTGATTTTCTACACGAATTATTACATAATAAAAAAGTACAATTGCTCTAATTTATTTTCTTTGTCCTTAAGTTATTCACACTTCTGAATGCTAACTTTCCTCTTAATTTTACATTAATTCTATATTCATAATTAGAATTTACATTAATTGTTAAATTATATTTATTTTGTATTTTCTTTCTTTTCTCCTAAAAATATGAAATTTTATATTTTTTTAAAAGCCATCACCCATAGCAATATACGGACAAAATACTAGTAAAGAATGTATGTATTGGAGGCGTCCGGTAAAATTTCAGCATTTTCAATCTTTTTCTTATTGACCAAAATAATCTTCTCATTCCACTAATGTGCCAGTTTACAGTTTACACACTACTTGCTAAATGGAAAGAAAAAATAAAGATGATGATAGAAATATTCTATCTAACTGCAACTTTAACTAACAAACGACTTATTGATTCTGACGTAACATTTGTTGATTCTATACTGTCATGTTAGTATTTACAATTTGAATGCAAACGATATAAGCTAATATAAAAGAGTTTTCATACTGTAATTTCTAAACGCAGTAATTATATATATAATTTCAGTAATTGGTCTTTTTTAAATCCGATAATTTTGAAAGTCCAAATCGTGAATATAATATAAAGACTTTCTCTTATTTTTTCTTCTCGAATTTGGCGATCGTTTTCTAAATATTCTGTAGTGGGCTAGTGGCAGTAATTCTTCCCTTGCTTTCCAACTAATAATCCTCTTCTAAATCTCTGTTATTATATTAGCATGCAACTTATTATGATACCGATTACTATTATGATATTCAAATAGAGAGCTTGTACATATTGCTTGAAAATTCAAAAAATATTAGCTCATAGAGCAAGTCATAGAAAGCCATCCAATATTGAAACAGAGGGGGAACAGGTCACAGTCAAATTATACAGGCATTAGACAAAGTCATATTTGACTTTTTCACAGCCCTAAATGGCTAAACCCCAATACTATCACGTTGCTAGTATCTTGTCAGCCAAACAAGCAAGGTCATTCTTTTATTTAAGAGAATGAAAAATTTGGAAACCATACAAGTATGAGTGTATGACCAATTGTTAATTGCCATTAAATAAAAACAGTACTGTTTTGGGTCACGGTCAGTGCTACACCCATACGCAACAGTATACAGCCTTGTATATGCATTGAAAGGCATTATTTTTTAAATAGACGACGCTTATTTTATCAAATAAGATAGGATCATCACAGCCTGTAGGATGTTAGGCTATCACTTCAAATCGTTGAAATCTTAATTAGGGGAACAAAAATGTTCGGTATGTATACCTAAGAACAAAGGATAGATGAAAATTAATGAATCAATTCTTGTTGGCAAAATGAATATGAAAATGGTTATACCACACAATTCTATATGGTAGAAGTCCAGAGACTACGCATGAAAAATATTTGTACTTCATTTAATCAGGGAGGATTAAATATAATTAATTTAAAACTTATGAATAAATAATTAATTATTTTGTAAGTGACTTTGGAGATATCATAATGTAAAGGTAACAGATTTATGAAAAAACATAATAAAATGTAGATATCATAATAGAAGAACTTTAGTCAATGCATTTAATTTCTGAAAAGAAGTTAATAAAGAATTGTTAATTTTAATACAAGTATCAATAAATCAATGGAAAATGGAGAAATATAAAGTTTTTGGAAAATAGGTGGCTATCTAAATGTTCATTAAAATCATGCTACCTTCAGGCAATAGGATACAATACATTTTATATTACATTTACCATACCTCTAAATATAATATTACAATAATAATTAAATTATTTATATTTATAATCAGCAGAAATTATATTAACTAGTTCCTTTGACATTATTAAATGGAGACGGACCAATAATGAATTATTTAATACAAGCTCATGTTTCAGTTGGTTAGATTTTGATGGCATCAAAGCTAGTAGATACCACAGCATGTTGACAACTTCCTTACCCATAAAAATAAAAAAAAAATTATAATTAATCAACAAAATAAAATTTTGACTAAAATAACTTAATAAGAAGGAGATGGCAAGGTAATGATCTTTGTATATTTTGTAGTGCTTAAGAGACCATAGACTATTTATTCTTACATTGCTCAGTAGCTACTTGTTTATGGTCATAACTTATCAGATGTAATGATTTTAGTTATCAGATGTAATGATTTTAGTTTTCATATCAGCGCAATTATAGAATTATTGCAATAGATTATTACATACCTTATAAAAATAGTAATTTGTGTGAAATTATTAGGGCTGCATTCTTATGGACTATATGAAATGAAAGGAACATGATAATATTTCAAGATAAAATACCTAACAGTGTAAGATCGCTTGGTAGTAAAATTATTGTTTTAGCTAGGCGCTAGTGTAAAATGAAGGGAGAAGGATATTTGAATACATTGCACTTTATATTGCTAACTAATATAGACTTATTACCAGAACAGATAACAGAAGTAAACTACAGACTCATACCCTCAGAGGAAGGGGGCTGGTCTGGAAGAGGACTTGAACTTATTAGTTCACATTTGCTTTAAGTAGTGTTTCAGCATTAATATCATCTATCTTGAAATTTCATAAAAATATTCAGTTTCTCTTTACTTAAGTAGTAGACTGTTATTGTTGATGAGTTATTATTGATAAACCAGTAGACAGCTATTTTGGATAAATCTGCAACACTAAACAGTTGGAATTGAGAAAATTATCGTGAGGAGAAAGTGTCATTTGATTATGAAGAGGCGTCTGGAGATAATGAGAGATATACATCACAAGTAATTGTTTTCAACAGGTTGATAGACAATTTATAACTTTTTGGGTGTTTGATATTAAACCGTTGGAAAATCTAATATATGTTGATGGATATCTCGATATTTTGCTCAAAGGGGCCGGGTAGAGTGGCAATCGGGCGGGTCAGGTCGGGTTCGGGTCGGACGGGTCGGGTCAGTTTGATCTTCTAGAAGAAATCGGGTCGGGTCAATTTATATATTATGTTTTTTAGATCGTTAATAGATTTCGATTAGATTAAAAACCATTTGATCTCGGGTCGGGTCGGGTTCGGATCGGGTCGGATCAGTTTGACTTTCTTAAAAAAACAGATCGGATCGGATTCGAATTCGGACGGATTTCTCGAGTCGGGTTGGATTCTACCACCTCTAGGGCCGAGCCGTAGCTACCACCTTATTATAATAGTAGTTATGAATTTCAATTAGTCATAGTTCTATCATTATTCATTACTTAGGTTAAACCTTGATAACGGATTGTGGTATCAGAACATATATTTCTTCATTTAAAAAAAAATCTTTGGCTAGCGGCTGAACGAAAATTTAAACATCATGATCAAAATCTCCTTCAACTATCTGTTCATGATGGTTTACTACTTCCACAAAAAATTCTGAGTCTCAACAAATTCTTATGATTAATGTATTTGTACTTTGGTGAGAATGTTGTGCATGAATTTTCTCAGACATCTCCAAGAATATTTCAACTCTTCTTCAAAAATTTACTTTAGAATTGATGTTTTAAGTTTAATGCAATGCAATCTTTGATTTTTTATATTTGCCTTTTTAATTTGAATCCCAATTCTCATGGGATCAATTTTCTTTCTTCTTTTTTTTATCAAAAACTCAGTCTTTGTACCTTAAAAATATTAATAAAATTTTCAAAAACATACAGAGGTTCTACCTCTATATTTTACTCAAAAAATGGTTAAAAGGATCATGTGATTTTAATTCAGCATATCCGGATCTTAATTCCAATTTATGTATAGTTCCACACACACGCTAAAATATAGGAGATATTTAATTAGTTCTATTCTAAAATGTCATAAATTTGCTACATGGTAGGCGATGACGACGCTGAGATTTTATATACACTTGGGCTTGATTGGGAGAAAATTTAAAATGTAGATTTCAATATACGTGCGGATGGTCATCGTATATGCGTCCGTATATGCGGATTTTCATGCGGAGTCTTATATGTGGATTTTATATCTATAATATAATAAATAGGAGTACAAAGTATTAGAAAAGAAGAAGATGATCTAGTTATTTCAATGTTTATATAATAAACACATTTGTACAAGTTCAAATCTCAATAAAACATATATTATTTTTATAAAATTTTCAGATATTTTTTTCACTTTTTTATGATATATACCGTATATTAGATGAGTTTTTTAGTTTTTATATAATATATACTGCATATTGCGCCACACAAACCAGCATGGGCTGCATAAACCGCATATTGGACCGCACATACTACATATTGAACCAAAATCACATATTATTTTGACCACGTCCGACCACCGCATACGCATATGCGGCCGCATGGACCGCATTTTAAAACATTGGTTGAGAGTACGTTGGAGCATGAGAGAAATGGGTCCCACCTCTCTTCCTAACCCCAATCTACAATCTTTCAAATCATTTAAGACCTTTCAGCTTGAGAGACGAGTTCTATGGTCATCAACTCATCCGTACCTTAAAGTGGGGTTTCCCGTTTCCGTTTCTTTTAGGCGTTGGAGGAATAGTTGGCCATAGAAGATTAGAAACATGTATTTGTGGGGTTTTCTTTGTTTTGCAAAAGCTAGGTTTGGCCTCTTTTTTTATTTTATCTTTGTTGAGGTAAGGTCTAGCCTCTTTCTTTGACGGTTTGACCATTCCTCTTGGAAGTGTGGTGGACTGGTGGGGTCATCTCATTTTCTATTAAAAATCCATTTTATTACTCAAGTTGAGCATTTCATACTTTTTTTTTAAAAAAATCATTATTATTTTAGATAATTAAGAATCATTTAATTTAATTATTTTGAGTCATTTAAAAAATAATTTTCTAACTGCTTAAAAATAATATAAAAATATATAATTCGATTTACAACTAAATTTTTATATGAAATTTATTATTTATGATCATTAAAATTTTGAAAATAAAAAAATAATCCATCACATACGGATAGCGCTTATTAATATGTTGCTAATTTAGAATCTTTGAGCCTTTTTCATTGTGCACCGCAGCGCTTTCACCCCCAAGATTTGGTTCCAAAAGGACAGATTCTATCAAAGCCTGCATCATTCTCTTCAATTTAGATTTGATAGGGTACCAATTATTTGGATATAATTTCAATTAATTACATTAAAACTTGAGTACCTTGTAATTAAGATATGGTTTTTAAATAGCAAAAAAAGATTAAAAAATGATGCGATGTAAAATAAGATCATAATTGTAATTATGATATGGTATTGAAATAGAGGGGGGAAATGGAAAAAAAATGACCGGTTCTTTGAAGTGAATATATACGAAACTGAGCTGTCAGAATTTGAGCGCCGTCTAATATTATTCTTTGGTGCCAAATTCATGTGCACACATGTAAGACACACAAAATATTCACACATTCTATTATGCGAAGAGCATCACATTCAGGCATCCAGCGCTACACAAGATTAATTGGGATTATTTATAGAGTTTTTCTTCGCTAAAGAATAATGCCAATTTTCGGACAAAATAGATCGTATAATGATAATTTTTTAAAGAGTCTTATAGTCATTTAAATTTAAAACACAATAAATATTATATTTCTAAGACTCTAATATATACAATAAGAGAATAATACTATCGACTGCATGAACAGATACAAAATGGGGATCCATTGACAATGGGTTATTTTGATAATCTTGATAATGGACTTCTAAATAAATATAAAAAAAATCTTAAAAATAAAAAAAGTTTATAGTTGTGTTCTTCTAACTTTAGATTGATGGTCATTCAAATTTTATATAATTTTATTATCGTTTGATAGTCTATCAAAGACCATCAAATTTTCATGTAATTTACAACGGTTCCAATTTAATGGTCATTGATGGACTATCAAATGATAATGAAATTGCATAAAATTCGAAGTAGCTTTACTTGTATGAGTTTAAGATATAATTTCTCCATGACTGAATCATTTTTGCGAATTAATATATTGCAAAACCTAATGGAGGATATATATATATATATATATATATATATATATCATTTTATATATATATATATATATATATATATATATATATATATATATATATATATATATATATATATATATATATATTTCGACTATGGTGCTTTGCAAAGCACAGAGATGTTGTGTGTTTTGTGTTTTATTTTTAATTTCAAGTCAGAAATAATCGATCTGAACCGTTCAAATCTAATATTCATATAAAAATCTATTAGTAAACCAAATTTATATTTTTTAGAATTTTTTGTTATTTTTTCTGATGAGGAGAAAATGACTTGATCTGAGAATTCTGATTCATCTAAAAATGATGGTTTTTTCTCTATCCAAAAATATAGCAAATGAATTCTAAAAAATATAAAATTTGGCTTACTAATAGATTTTCATATGGAGATTAGATTAAGTGGTTTGGATCGATCATTTTTGACTTAAAATTAAAAATAGAGCGCAAAACACACAACGCTTTTGTACTTTACAAAGCACCATAACCTAAATATATATATATATATATATATATATACACACACACAAATAGGCACAGAATTAAAATGGCACCACATGTTTTTTTTTTCCAGGAATAATCCCGGGTCACACTTTGAACCCAATCATAATAAACCGAATTTATAACCTACCAAAATGTATGGGATATAGCTAAGGGTGCTAATTATTGATCTTACCCGACATGATCCGAAAATAAATGGGTCAGATATGTATTTAATATTTTTTATCTAAATCAGGTCGGATCAAATTCGGGTCAACCCGATCAGACCCGATTAATTATGTTCTTTAAAGTAATTTTTTAATTTAATACTAATTAAAACTTAAATATACACTAATTATATACTAATTAAGAGTAATTATAAATTAATTAATATTTAATAATTAAAATTATAAAAAATAAGTAATAAATATTTAATTATTTTATAAGGGTCGGGTCGACCCGTGACCCGATCGGGTTCGGTATGAGTCAAGATTTTTTACCCAAATTTAAACGGGTTAGGTTTGGATCTAGTCAAGAAAAATAATAAAATAATATGACACGACCCAAATCCGACCCGACCCTATTCATTGACACCCCTAGATATAGCACATAGAATAAGAACAAACACACAAAAAAACTGAAAATAAAATAAGATATAATGATATAGTCACTCTCACTAATAAAGCATATATTTATTTTTCATTGGTTTAAGTAGGGGTGTCAATGAGTCGGGTCGGGTCAAAAAATGACCCGACCCATGTAAAATAATTAAATATTAATTAATTAATTAATTTCATATTATTTTAAATAATTGAATATTAATTAATTTATAATTAACCTTAATTATAAAATAATTAATGTATATTTAAGTTTTTATTAGTACTAAATCACAAAATTACTTCACAAAACATAACTAATCGGGTCGGGTTGAACCGAATCCGACCCGATCCGATTCAGATAAAAAAAATTAGATCCATACCCGACATATTTATTTTCGGATCATATTGGATTAGATCGGGTTCGAATCGGGTCGGATTAACTCGTCAAATCGGATCAATAATTGACACCTCTAATTTTAAGTACTATTTGCCTATATCCGAAATAAAGCTGGATGGGATGCAAATGTGAGGAATATGTTTATCATCATATCCCCTATCCAACGAATAGTGCAAGAGAAAAATATTAAAATTAGGGTTGTCAGTGAATACGAATACTCTTTTAAAAAAATATATCCACATTCTATATTTATCCATTAAAATTAAATTTATTTATATTTTATTTTTATCCATTAAAATATGGATAATGAAATGATAAAGGATGCTAAATTGCTAACTAATAATATTAATATATTAATTATTTTTATCATCATTCATGAAAAACATCCAAACTCATTCATTTCGTAGAAATGCACCTTTATTTTGTTAATATAAAATTTAAATTTAAATTACAATTAAGTATTTTTCAACTTTTTATATTGAAAAAAGAAGAGGAAATTAATTCATAATACTCAGAATAATTAATTTTATAATTAAAAAAAAATAATTATATTTAAAATAATATATATTTTTTTAATAATTTATTTTATAGGGTGATGAGTATGAAGTAGGGGTGTCAATAGATGAGGTAAGATCAGGTTCGGATCGGGTTATATTATTTTATTATTATTTTATTTAACTCGAATCTGACTTATTTAAATTCGAATAAATTTTTTTGACCCATACCCGACCCAACACGACCCATATAAAATATTTAACTATTTATTAATTATTTTTACATAATTTTAAGTAATTAAATATTAATTAAATTATAATTAATTTTAATTAGTGTATATTTAAGTTTTAATTAGTACTAAATCATAAAATTACTTCAAAAGACATAATTAATTGGGTCAGGTCATGTTGACTCAAACTTCGACCCGACCCGATTCGGATCAAAAAATTAAACACATATTCAATCATTTATGTTCGGATCATATCGGGTCGGATGAGTTTAATCGGATCAAATTAACCCATCAGGTCGGATCGATAATGACACCTCTACTACTAAATAATCTCTATCTATACTTTTGCTCATTTACTTAATAAAAAATTATCCATACTAATTGATTGACGAAAAAAACTTGATCATTCAGAGTATCATTGACAACTCTAATCAGTCTAATCTGAAGTGATTTATCAAAATTTAGATTTTAGAGAGAAAATAGAAAATAAATGGAGACAAGTGACAAGTGGAGGAAAGCTCGCCTCTTGATTCGATGTTTCTCGACTTTTCGAATAAAGTGCTACCTGGCAACTATCGTTGGACCCAGGCTTATCCGATTCCACATGGGAATTTTAAGTGCTTATTACAAGTTGAGGATATATAACAGTGAAAAGTTACAATCGAATATTTTTTTTATATATATATGATCATAATAAGATTCCTTCACGGAGGACTAAGTCAAATCTTTGATTATATTTTATTACATTGTATTTATTTTTATGAACTTTCCAATGAAATTAATTTGAAAAAAATCGGATTTTTAAAGTATTGTCCATTTTGTCTAGTTATATATATAGTAAAGCTAGTATATTTCTATGAGCATAGTCTCTTAATTGAAAAAGTACATCAAATAATTTTTAAATTTTAATTTATTACTCTCATTAAATTTTTCATATTAAAATCTTACGGGATACAAAAAGTTAGGATATTTTAAATTTTCTAAGTCATATTTTTTAATTTTTAAAAATTAACTCTAAAAATAATAATAAAATATTAAATACTTGTACATTTTTTAAAAGTTAAAAATAATGACTTAGAAAACTCAAAATTTTAGTCTTTAGTTATTTATCCATTCTTGTACAACTACAATTTTTGAAATCTTATGTGGTCTTCAATCCGGTCCCTTCCCTTCATAAATATCTGATATTTTGGTCCCTATAATTTTATCGTATTAATTTTGGTCTTTAATTATTTATCCATGGATATTTTTACTGATGTACATTATTTAAGTGGTAATATATATTTTTTTGAAAGGAGGTCTGAAGCAGTGAAGCGTAACATGCTTTATCCTCACATTTTAAGTTGTCGTCCAATGGTTCTTTGCAATAATTAAAGAAAATATAAATTATGCGTTATATTCTTTGCAATAATTAGTCTGAGTCAATTGGGCTATTATTTTTTGTTCGATTTGGAAAATTGTAGTTGTAATTAAGCAAACTCTGAAGCCATTCAATTAAAACACCTGGGATGAGTTTGCTCAACTAGATTGTACGTGTAGAACTGTAGATATGCTCAAAATAATAATAAAAAAGATGCGCATGGAATGTTTTCGAATTTAAATAGAAAGTTGAAATTTTTGGATCGACCGTGGAACTTATTAGGTGATATTTTTAAGGTGTGTAAATTTACTTGAGGTAGGTAATGATAAATATGTCCGATACATGTATGTGTAAATATGGATATAAATAAGTGTTTATGTCTGAATGTGTCTATACATGACGTGTTTATGTGTCACATATATGTCGTGTTGTAAAATGCGTGATTAATATATGAATAATTTTGACACGTCTAACACGTTGAACACGAACACAAACATCTAATACGTGTACACGCACGTATAAAATATTTCAGCATATCAAACTTATGAAATGTTCGTGTGCTTAAAAAATTGGCTTGATACTGAAGTTAGATATCACAACAACTCTAACATATATGATATTTCTGAATATAAAATGTTAATTTTATTTTTTATGACCTCTAATTTTTTTTTATAAATTTCTTCAATTTTGTTTGAAATTTATACATGCTACAGGTGTTGACATGTATTAAACATATATAAACACAAACACGTTTAACACGACATACTAGATGTGTCACGTGTCTTAGACGTACGTGTTTGAGTTTTTAAATTTTTGACATAATAAAATATGCACGTCCAAACACGTAAAAGCATGTTGATACGACATATTCCATATCGAACACGTCACGTACTCACACAGAACACGTTTATCAATACCCTACTTGAGAGAAAATATCAAGGGCGGAGACAAATTTAGACTTAGAAAAAGAGGTAAAAATTAATTTTTTTATAAAAATATAAAAATATCAAAATTCAATATAATTTTATTTTTTATTTTATTCAAAATTATATATAATTATAACGGTTTTTTTTAAAAAAAAATAATCGAGGTCAGCTGTCCTCCGCCACTGAACTATGCTAATAAAAATATAATTTTAAATGTTCATTGCGGGACATACCGACATAGCTTTTTGTTCATTTTAAACTCAATGATGTGTCTGGACTCTGGATAGCTAGTTAGCTGCTACTACCAATAAGCATGTGAATAACTTTATAATCCCAAAAAAAAACGGATTGAAGAAAAAACAGTGTGAAAAAGGGCTGGAGATGGAAAATTTAAAGTCTTTGTTCTATGGGCCTCAGTGTGAGAACAAGTAGCTTTCTTATCAAGTTCATTTTCTAAGTGGCACACATGACAGAGGAATTGACTAAGCAAAGCATACATCTTTATCAATAAATTGAGATTTTCGCTAATTAACTTTAGTTTGGTGACAATAACTTTCTCATCCAACAATCTCTCTCTCTACTCTTTTCCGACAGAAGTGAGAATTGACACGGACCTGTACTCTGTAGAGACAAAACTCAGAAAGTAATCAAAAGGCCTATGTAAAAGATGGCTTTTTTAGGTGAGCATCTTTCATTTTTCTCTGAGTATCTAAGAGCTGTTGCATTTATTTACTAATTAAAGTCACAAATTGATTGTAAGTGGTACTAGAAAGTGAAAATGCAATGAAATAATCGATGCAAATAGTAAAAGACAGACGGTGATCTCTCCAATTTTATGTAATTGGAGATGTACAGACCTAGATATATTCTCTATTATTGTCTATGAGGCTCTGATCTCTGTCTCTTTCTAACAGAGACGAATCCAAATTTTGAGCCGGAAGAATAAAAATTATATATTTTTTTCTAAGAAAGACAAAATAAACATATTTTTTATTTCTTTCTAAAAATATGCGTAATTATAAAAATATTTGTAAAAAAATAAAAAAAAAATAGAGGAAACAGTTGCTTCCTAGCTCTATCTTGTAAGGAAATTTCTTGGTGTTGAATTGGAGAAGGGAAGAGCTTGACCACCTTTGCCCTGCCAGCTATCCCACTATTTTTTATTTTATTTTATGGAGGACTTCAAGGAGGATCTTGAAAAGGTTTAAAATTTATCAAGACCCCACGAAGGATAGTTATTTGCATGATTTTATTTCATCTAATTCATTGTCTTATCAAGACCAGAGAAATACTATCATTAATAACCTTACTATATCTCTTATGTTCAGTTGTCACTTCTGATATTGTAGTGGAAAATATAGTAGAATTATAAGGGTAATATGTATGGTAAAGAGATCTTAATATGAGTAATTTAAGTGAACAGATTTAACCTAGTATCGATTAATCAAATTGTGATCTAAGTTTTGACACCCTAAGTTAAATTAGAATAACTTAATATTGATTAATCTAATTGACAAAACTTGACCTAAAATGTCCCGAAAATAAATGAATCGGATATAAATAAAGATTTAATTGCATAAAAAATATAAAAATAATTAATAAATATTTAATTATTTTATTTGAGTTAGGTCGGATAAAAAAAAAATTGGTCCGATTTTAAACGAGACATATCGGATCAAAATAAATAATAAAATAATTATAATTTGATTCGAATCTAATCCTTTCCGTTGACACTCCTATATAAACTGCAGTTGATAAAGGCATAAACGCAAGAATTTATAGGAGAATAATATATGGGATTTACGCAAGGGTTGTCTTTGTGATTCTGATTCCCCATGGACCGGATTCATTTTCTCTGGCCATTTGGTTGGTGCCATGCACCTGTCAAAAATATTATGAGGCGAGAAATTGGTATAATTGTGAGGCAGTGGTAGGTCAAGATTGCTCAGTTGGTTATGGCCTTGTGGGTTCGTTGGATAACATCTCTGATCTCCCTCATATTTCATTTCAGTAGAGGATTTTGACGGCAATGCCCACTCTGCTATCCCTCTAAGCATGTAGAACCATGCCATTGTAACTGTATTTGATTTGGAAAAATCATATGGCAAGTACTGAATGTTGATTTCATCTTTAAAGTGGACAATTTTACTACTATTAAACTGTCTACTTGTGTTGTCAATTAATTCTTTAATTAATATAAAGAGGTTATGTTGTTGGCAAACACGTCTATTAATAGCCTCTCTAGTTTTGTTGGCAAATACAACTACCAAACGATTAATTCCTTGATGTAAAAGAGGGCATATGCTTCACAACCTTCTGAAAACATCTCCGTATCTCACTCAACTTTATATTAAGAATCTCTCAGAAATTGACGTGCATCAAATTGTGCTTAAATTTTAGGAAATTTGACAACTAGGCTTCAACATGGACAATAACATAGTTACAGAATTATTATTTGGTTTTAAAATTTCCTGACTCAAATTTGATAAAAACTACTAAAATTTGCAGATTACTTAGTCATAAGAGCCAAACACTAAAAATAATAGAGATTATAAGAAGTTTAGTCAGTAAATCTAGTGCTTCCTTTGCAAATCTACTTTGACACTGGAAACCTAAAACAACTATCATTATAGTAAAAGGCAATGTCCTCTGAATGATCTTTCATGAATATTTTTGAAATTTGATAGCAGCTCTCATATTTCTTATCAAAAATAAAATAACTATCAGAACAGTTTAGAAGCTATAAACAATTAATTGTTGCTCTTCATTGCATGGCGACAAC
This sequence comes from Schoenoplectus tabernaemontani, assembly GCA_037127355.1. NCBI lineage: Eukaryota > Viridiplantae > Streptophyta > Magnoliopsida > Poales > Cyperaceae > Schoenoplectus > Schoenoplectus tabernaemontani. The sequence continues at coordinate 7,147,875 of CM073747.1, forward strand.
GGACATACCATGTTCTTGACTTTTGGCAAAATGGTGGGGATGCTTATCGTCGTCTCGATCACTGGACAAACAACTTTGGACGGCGAAATCGACTTCGCATTTATGATTTTGTTGCCTCCTGATAGAAGCCTGATCCAGAAAATACAAAAAGGGGTTGATAAAGCATTCGAATATATACCAGATTACCTTTTCTTTACAGATCCGCCATGAGCCCATACCTCTCCAGATTCTATTCTGCAAATATTTGGGCTTTATTACAAAGAACATGAATATTTTCCTCGTTTCTGGACCAGAAAAGTTTTCCCAATTTTAATTTTCCATTTGAGGTTAACGTAGGCCCATGAGCTTTAAAAAAATTCAACTGGTCGGCCCATTCCTTATCGTCTCTCCTGATTCAAAATTATTTTTTTTCCGAATTCTTTTATATGTAGGCCTTGTTTGCCAATCAGTCTAAAATAAGGTACGCCTTTTACATATCAAAGCAAACCTTTTACATACCAGATAATAACAATCATGGATCCAAGGAAAAGCATATAAAATGAAGAGGGAAAAGGAGATGGAGATGCAGATCCAACAGCCACACCTACAGTATAAAGGGTCAAGCCTCTCGCCCAGCACAATGCAAATGATAAGGAATCCTCACATGTCCTGCTCTGCTTCCTCTTCCTCATATTCACCCTCCTCATCAGCTGTTGCATCCTGGTATTGCTGGTACTCTGACACAAGATCGTTCATGTTGCTCTCAGCCTCAGTGAACTCCATCTCATCCATGCCTTCACCCAGTGTACCAGTGCAAGAAAGCCTTGCGCCTGAACATCACAGTAAACTGCTCACTCACCCTCCTGAACAATCTCGTGTGTCAAGTGAATATAAAAAGGCTAGAGAGATTTATAATTTACTATTTGAACAAGCCAGTGTTAGATTTAGCTGTACCTATATATAGAAATAGCACCAAAATGTTGAAGCCATGTCAGTGATCTAAAAGGAAAAGGAAAAATAAAAAATATAAGTAACAATTGTTACTTCTCTGAAAGCAAGCCAGGAATGTAGGGCACATCCAGTCCCACTAAATCAAATTCCTCATGCGCTATTTTCAAAGTGCCAATCTCTAAAATAATGAGAGCAGCACAATCTATAGATGGATCTTCTTTCAAGAAGCTGATATCAGTGCCACCAACATATCTGAGCTGCTCATTTGGATCAGAATCCAAATCACGGGAAGTTAACTTCCAGGTAAGGTCATCTACTGCAATTAGCTTTTCCTTGAGCAAATCCTGGATTCTATACAAGGAAAAAAAATGAGAAAAGATTGTTGTAAGAAAGATTAACATAGTATTGAACAGCACCCAGTAGAGATGCAAGACCCCTTGAGTATGTATACATGTGTACTGTCTGATAAATGCTCCACATTGATATGAGGGTTTCTGTTCCGAGTTATCTGGTACATACATGTGCCAATACTCATAAAGGGTCCTTATGGGGTAAGGTTAAGATAACTAATTTTAGAATAGAGCCCAGTTACCTTCAATTAAGCCTCAACAAGTCCTCAAATCTTTGAAAGCGGTCACTATATTTACCACTCAACAGTCAGAATCATACTTCTCGTGATTTATAATTTCCACTAACCACACTTTGTCCCAATTTGGTACTAATTCAACCTCAATTTCATAATCCTAAAGAAGACAATGGGTACCTCCATTCCATCAAAATGGTTCCATGGTATTGCAATTATTGATCAAAATCTCAAAAGAGAAGGTAAAGGTTACTTGGCCCATTCATCAGGATATATACATCACTGTCTTCTCTTCTAGAAGTTCCTTTCATAATCACCACAAATACAGGGCCTTGAAAAGGGAAACAAAAAAAAAAATAAGAACATTAATTGCTCTATAAGGTTGTTATTAGAACCCATTGTATAGTTGCAGTTTCTGTATTGCCCCTCAATGAACATAAATACATAATATACTAGAGAAAACTTCTGTAAGTAATCAAAATTTTAAACAACCGAAAGTAGTGTAGAACTAGTACTAGTTCAGGTTTCTGCTGAATAATAGTTGGTAGCGTTTTCTATCTATCATTATACGAGTCATGAATGAGAACCTGCTGGAGAAACAAAAAGGAGTCGACGTAGATAGAGCTGCTTGCCTCAACGCTGCTAATGGCTGGATGCTTTCTCACTTAACCAGAGATCAATGCGAGAGTAATTGATTTTCCTATGAAGCCACGAACACTTTTTCTTCTCTCTCTGTTGCTTTTCCAAAACCTTTGGTCGTTGAAATCTTGAACCATTTGTCTATTCGGTTCCATCATAGGCCCATTTGGGCTTGAAAGGGCACACCGTAACTTGTAGTAGCGAGAGGGGAAAAGAGAGTCTAAGATCGCTATTCACGAGCGCTCGACCGGTTTCTCCCATCGATGAATGTACTATCGCGTCGTTAGTCCCACAGTGTAGAAAGGAGGCGCTTGGGAGCCTTATAAAAGAGGATAAGATGCGGCAGATACTTCACTTGTCTGGTCGGCGTCTCCATTGCTTTTGAGAGGAGCCAGCCAACCATCTGCCCAATTGGCAGAATAAAAGTTAAATTTTTTTAGGGGCCATGAGGTATGGGGTCCGGGCAGCGTGGCGCCCTTCCTCGGGCGGGTGGGAGAGGCCCGAGAGGGCTGGCTGGCGAGACGGTTTGTTTCCTTATTTTCAGACCTTTCTTGTTTGAATTTGGAAACGGTTTGTTTCCTTTAGGTAAGAAGTATTATAATCTCAGTGCAAACTATTGGGATTTGTTTGGCAAATGAAGGAATAACTTTGGAATATTCAAAAATATCACTCTTCTATCACTCTTTTAAAAAGACATTATTTTATCATTTGACATTTATTAATCAGAATAGTTAAAATATAAATAATTATGATACTAACAATGATGATGATAATACAAATAATAATACTATAATAATAAGAGAAGTGATTCAATTATTATTATTTTGGTGCCACATCGGTGCCATTAAAATTAAATATCAAATAACTATTTAAATTCCTAAATAATAAAACTAATTGAAGGAATATTTTGTAAATATCATCTTATATATGTATACAAAAAATATATCATTTCGATATTATTTAAATAGACATCAAGCGTTAATAAAATCAACGGACCAAATTTTACAATTTAGACACGTTACTTGATGGCTATTCAAATAAAGTTAAAATTTTTTAATTTTTCATATACATACAATTGAGATGATATAGAATACATCTAACCGTTCACATTTTTAAATTTATACATAAATAAATAAATATGCACCATGGGCACCAAAAAAATGGTAATTAGATCCCTTCTCTAATAGTAATAATAGTAATAGTAATCATAATCATAATCATAATAAATAATAATCATAATAATATAATAATAATATAATCATAACTATAATCATAATCATAATAATATAATATAACATAATAATAATAATAATAATAATCATAGTCATAATCATAATAATATAGTAATAATATAATCATAATCATAATATAATATAATATAATAATAAAAAAATTATAATCAATAATCATAATAATATAATAATAATAATAAATATTTATAATCATAATAATAAAATCATATTTATTATAATATAATAATAATAAAATAATTAATATTATAATACTAATAAATTGATGATAATGTATAATAATAACAATCATTATAATAATAAAATATAATAATATAATAATACTAATAGTGATGATAATATAATAATAATAATAATCATAATCATAATTTAATAATATAATAATAAATAATTATAATATTAATATAATGATAAATTATAATCATTATAATCATAATAATATAATAATGATAAATCATAATCATAATTTAATAATATAATACAACATAATCAAATAATAATCGCTATTCCGACGAGAGCTAATTCGGTATATCACCTATAACTTAATATATCGGATTAACACTCTTCTGCACTCTTCTGCACTCTTCTACTTAGTCAAAAATTTATTTGGCAAATCAATTTGTCAGAATAACAATTTTATTTTTATTTTTTGTTATTCCAAGCATGGCCAAACAAACCCTTTTTCTGATCTTTTTTTCGAGTAAAACCTTATACCACCGTTCTACTCTTCTAGTGACCCCGGAGGCCCGGACCCCACAGATAAAGGTTGAATTAAAATGCTGACTAAGATTGACAGGTCCATGCACCGATTGCGTAGATAATGTAGAGTTATAAACTGACAGTCAACTAGATAATTGGTTAACTGTTGTAGAATGCGAGAACATTTGTTTATTACGTGTGAGCAGTGAGGAAATAATGTCAGAAGATAAATAAGTAATAAATATATGGCAGAAGATAAATTGAACAAAATAGGAAGGAAAAAAAATATTTTTTTATATTGGCAGTATCTGTATTATAGATGGCATCTAATTGTAAATATGCTAGCATACTGCATACAGATTAACAGAACGGTCATTTATTACATAACAAAAAATGTCTTCGAACCAAACAAAAGTGCGGATGTATACAAAGTAAGCTCTTGTCAGTTAGGCCAATCGCGCAGCTTCAATTCCATATTAATGGAAGATCAATGCGCTTTCGCGCTCATGGGTTCATCAAAACCGTAACTCTAGCCAACAATCATATTATATACCAAGGAAGAGACATATCAAAGAAGAGAAACAGGTTGAACAAGAAAAGCCATGGCAATCCATAATAGAAATGTCAAGTTGACTACAAATTACAGCACATATGCAAGTTACATATCAAAGCAAACCTTTTACATACCAGATAATAACAAGCATGGATCCAAGGAAAAGAATAAAAAACGAAGAGGAAAAAGTTGATAGAGATGCAGATCCAATAGCCACACCTACAGTATAAAGGGTCACAAGCCTCACGCCCAGCACAATGCAAATGATAAGGAATCCTCACATGTCCTGCTCTGCTTCCTCTTCCTCATACTCACCCTCCTCATCAGCTGTTGCATCCTGGTATTGCTGGTACTCTGACACAAGATCGTTCATGTTGCTCTCAGCCTCAGTGAACTCCATCTCATCCATGCCCTCACCAGTGTACCAGTGCAAGAAAGCCTTGCGCCTGAACATCGCAGTGAACTGCTCACTCACCCTCCTGAACATCTCCTGGATGGAGGTTGAGTTGCCAATGAAGGTAGAGGCCATGGACAGTCCCCTTGGTGGGATATCACACACGCTTGACTTCACATTGTTAGGAATCCACTCAACAAAATATGATGAGTTCTTGTTCTGCACATTTATCATCTGCTCATCAACCTCCTTCGTGCTCATTTTGCCCCTGAACATTGCAGAGGCAGTAAGGTAGCGACCATGACGGGGATCAGCAGCACACATCATGTTCTTAGCGTCCCACATTTGTTGGGTGAGCTCAGGGACAGTAAGAGCACGGTACTGCTGGGACCCACGGGAGGTGAGGGGAGCAAAACCAACCATGAAAAAGTGGAGACGGGGGAAAGGGATCAAGTTGACGGCGAGTTTGCGCAGGTCAGAGTTAAGTTGTCCAGGGAAGCGCAGGCAGCAGGTCACACCGCTCATGGTTGCCGAGATCAGGTGGTTCAGGTCTCCAACTGGTTCATTGGAAGTGCAACATTGTTAGCTCAAAACTCAAGATAGTGCAGTAATGCAATGGTGTTGCGAGTATGAAAGGAAGAAACTACATAACCACAGAATTGTATATTATAAGCCACATTTAAATCAACTTAGCATATTACTAAAAGAGGTATCCTACCAAAACAAAGGACAAATTTAGGCAATAAAATGCCAATGAAAGTCTCAGCTTTGACTTTTTTCAGTCCACTGGAGAATATTTAAGTGACTTGAGGCATCTATGTTTTGTTCTAAACAGCTGCTGGAGCACTTGGGGTTCAAATTTAAATAATACAAAATTTTCAATGTCCAAGTTAGATGGGATTGAGCCAACTAACAGTACCAAGCAACCAAGATCCAATTACTATTTTTTTTGTCTGGATTGGGATAAGGCAATATTAATTTGATTTGTAGCTGATTCAATGAAACCAAACTCCTATGCTACTCTACACATTTAGAGCTGGCTCAAGGACAAAAACTAAACTAGTTCTGATTTGAAAATTGACCAAGTACTTTGCCCAACAATAGGCGAATAAAGACAGCACAAAAAGGCAGACAGGTAGGTAGATGCCTAATAATTGTTCCTCTAATATAAGAAGCCAACCTGACGGGACCCATCTATCTCCATAGATACAATTGTATAGTCAGCTCAATCGCCCCAATCACATTAAATTATATATTCCATTTACAGACTTAATGTCCCACTGATGAAACTAAAATCCAGAAACCCAAAATTAAATGCATGAATCCAAAGACAAAACAAACTATTTTCACCATCCATAAATTAAATCATTTATTTATTCTGCTAATTAATAAAAATAACATGGGAAAAATGACTTACAGCTGGGTGTGGTGAGCTTTAGAGTACGGAAGCATATGTCATAGAGTGCCTCATTGTCAAGAACCATGCACTCATCAGCATTCTCGACCAGCTGGTGCACAGAGAGAGTAGCATTGTAAGGCTCAACTACAGTGTCAGACACCTTGGGAGAAGGGAAGACAGAGAAGGTCAGCATCATACGGTCAGGGTACTCCTCTCTGATCTTAGAGATCAGGAGGGTTCCCATCCCCGATCCCGTACCACCACCAAGTGAATGACAGACCTGAAAACCTGCAGATTATAGGATAACAAGTTTCAACATCAGAAAAAAATAAGAGAGATCATACTTGAGAATGCTTGAGAAAGAAAAAATGAATAATATGCCATAATGAGAACAGACTGTAAAATTAACCTTGTAAACAGTCACAATTCTCAGCCTCCTTCCTGACGACATCTAGAACTGAATCAATGAGCTCAGCTCCTTCAGTGTAGTGGCCCTTGGCCCAATTGTTTCCAGCACCAGACTGCCCAAATACAAAGTTGTCAGGCCTGAAAATTTGACCATAGGGTCCAGTACGCACACTATCCATGGTGCCAGGTTCAAGATCCATGAGCACAGCACGCGGCACAAACCGGCCACAAGAGGCCTCATTGTAGTAGACATTGACCCGCTCAAGCTGGAGGTCCGAGGAGCCGGTGTAACGACCTGTCGGGTCAATGCCGTGTTCATCACAGACGACTTCCCAGAACTTAGCGCCAATCTGGTTCCCACATTGGCCACCTTGGATATGAAGAATCTCTCTCATTTTATTTATAACTGGTTAAGCCTCCTTTCCTATTGTAAGGGAGATCAACAAAATTTAAAGGATTAAGTTAGGGCAAGACAAGATTTGTCTTTAACTAAATAGTGTAATCCCAAAGGATACATTTTAAAACATGTAATAGTTTTCAGGAGATCTTCAAACTATTAATGCAAAATCTAGACAACCGATTACAAAAAGGTACCAAAGAAACAGTATAAATTAGCCATATGTAAGCTTAAAGATTCCTGAACAAAAAACTTCCTAAAGGAGGAACAGGAACTACACTGGTGAGTTTCTTTGTTCACCAACTAAATTTATGATCAGCAGCATGAATGCAAAAAAAAGGACACTGGGTGAAGAAAACTCTTTAGGCAGAAAAAAAAAACAAATAGTAAATTTCACAAATACAATTCATAATTTTCCCAAACATCGAAAGAATTTAGAGAAACGGAATAAATCTAACCTCCCGGCAATCTGATCAAGTGTTCTACAAAGAAGACAAGGACAAATCCTTGGAAAGAACTTAAAAAAAAACTCGTGAAATGCTCCTATAGCCTAAACATGAATTCCACTAAAATCTAAAAATAGAAAAACTACAATGTTATTCAAACATTTCAAAAGAAACAGAGACCTTATACTTCAAAACAAGACTACTTCAAATTGAACCAACGAATACTAATTTACACGCCGATTCACAAAAAAATGTTGATGCTTTCTCAAAATAGTAAAATTGTCCAACTAATGCACATAATCACTGAAAACGTATTATACTTTCTTGTTAGTATTAGATCCCCACGAGCAGATCCAACATTAGGATTAAAAATTAAAAAAATAAAATAAAGATCTTGAAACTTACTGCTTTAGTGCGTCGAAAGAGAGAGTACAAAAGAGAGTGAGAAGCCCTAGCAAGGAGGGAATTTATATAAGAGGGAAAGCGAGGAGGAGAGATCGGACGGATCAGGTTGTTTCCCTCCTTTTTTCTTATCGATGATTGGATACCGTCGGATGAGTCGATCGTACGTTTGCTGGTGTCTGTTCAGTGAAGCGACTGGTCGTCTCCGCTTTTGAAATCTTGTCCGAATGACGGAAGTGCCCCTGTGTCGACATGAAAAGACGGAAAGGCCTCTATGGGAGAGTGCAGTTACAGTGGTATTAAATTATGTTTGACTGGAGTCAATATCAAGTAACTTCTCTGTATCGGAAATTAATTAAGTAAGAATAAGGCAGGGTGCGAATTTAATACAAATTTTTCTAAGGAATGGAAGTTACTGAAGTAATTATTCGCCGAAAACCAGGGGCATTTAAAAGGAGAATCGATTCGCATCACCAACGGAACTCCATAAACACCTCCAGACTTGATTGAACATGTACTTTAATGAGAAATAAATATGATGTGTACACCAACTATTATGATGCATCTGTTTCTCATTTTTTTCTCATTTAAAATTATTGTTCAGATCAGATAATTTTGTTTCATCTGAATTTATTGTTTACATTGAATTGCGAACTATCTGCTATTTTATCTGTTTTAACATTTGAACGATTATTCTTGTACATGACCAATAAAATTTTAAATTCACTCTAATTTTATGCATAAATATTAGACAAAAAATATTGTAATTTTAATTTTAGGTTTGAGTACTTTTTAATTAGACCTCTTTATAGTAGAGTAAGGTTGTAATTGTCTAATACATTGTATTTCCCCTTATTATACTTAATTTAAATTTTTCTTTGTAAAAAGAATTCAATTTATTCTCAAATAATTTCAATAAATATTTGAAACCGTCATAAAATATCAACCCTCCAAAAACCATCCGAACAATCTTAAATATCTAGGAAACATTTCTTGACGAATACGAGGAGTGGGTTACCAGCCCCACAATATTTTCTGTTTGCTAGCACTTCATTGTATCAGACTATCAGGAGATGAGCTCCAATACAAAAACAAACACGAGAAAGGAACAACAAAAATCAAAATAAGGTGCGCCAACTTTAGCGGCACAGTCACGTGAGATGTGCGTGTGCTACTTTTCTACTGCTCTCTCTCTCTTTTCTCCCATGTGGTGTGCGTGTGATACTGAATTCCTCCCATGTGCCTTCCCTTATTTGCTAACCCACCACCCACATCTTCCTGTTGTCTCGTAAATTTGCAGCGATTTATTTTGCGGCATTTTTACAGCTACTATGCAATTATTTTTTTGTTAGCTTCGGTGTCATTTTCAGTTTAATTGTTGGATCGGTTTGTCTTGATTTTTTTGATGGAGTTCGACAATTAATCGATGTGAAAAGTGATGTACTTAGGAGTGCGGATGGATATTCATAATAATAAATTAATAATAATGGTGTCTGATCTGAATTTGTTGCATACCGTACCAATGAATTTGTATATTGATATTAAGAATGTATTTCTGTATATTATTCGTTTTGATGGATTTTGAAGACTCCACATAATTTTATTGAATCATGTTTAGGTATTTATCGGATTCTAATCGGAGTCTATTTTTTTTAAAATACGTAGCTATTATTGTAATGTATTATAATTTTGCACTGGTGTTTTTTTTTTCTGGATAAAATGATATTTTTTTTTTGTAAAATAGTGAAATTACTGTTTTCAATTTATACTTCTATAATATAAAATGACTACAAATTCATTCAATTTGCGGAGTACTTTGTTATTTATATTTTGATACAATATTTCAGGTGCGATTCAGATTTTTTTTATAAATTATTAATGAATATATAACTGAATCATGCCGTAATTATTAATGAAATTAGGAAAAAACAAAATATTAATTAAATTAAAATTATCACTTTAAATTATGAACCGAACACTTTCCAACTCTTATCATAAACTGGATCCGGCCTTTTCGGTTTTATTAAAGTTGACAAACTAAAAGTATACTGAGAGATCATATCTTAAATTGGCTTTGCTTGATTTGTAATTCAGGCATCTCTGATCCCTGATCTAGTCAAGTTCCGTAGAATCATTCCAGATTTGCGTTATACTCTTTAAATAATTAAGAAATTGAATGAGTCATGGATTAAGGTGCTTGCTCCATTTCTGTGCCGTATTATATGTTGGGATTAAGTCAAAGTGACATTTTTAAGCCCATGTGTGGTGCACATGCTTGTCAAGTGCTCACTGTAGAGATGCTCGAAGTTTGGAGTGGTCATACATATAGGGCGGAATCAGGAAAGGTGAGGGTTGGATTTTAAAAAATAGTACTTTTAGGTAGTATTTTTGTTTCTTTGGATTGTCTTGATTGTCTGATTATGTTTATTAAGAAAAAAATATTTAATATCGTGTATAATGAAATAATTATGCAAAGATGTCAAAATATAAAATTTCGTAGAAAAAAAATTTATTCATCAACTTGATTATTTATTACTTTGAGCTTTATTTTGTTGTTATTTTTAATATATAAAATTTTATTATTTTAATATTTTTTATTAGATAAGAATATATATTAAATTATTATTATTTTATTTAGTATCTGATTAGTTAATGGATTTTAACCCAATAAGCTATTATAATCCGATAATTGCACCCCTCTGACCAAAATCCTGCATTCGTCCCTGTATATAGTGGCACTGATCATGATTATGTCATGATTATGTCTTATGTGGCAGTGTCTATATAATTGTAGAACATTTTTCCCAGACTCAAATGGAAATTCCTGACCCGTAATTATTTGCCACTTAATATTTCCATGCATGTTTTAATATCACTTTTTGAAAATAGATATTTTTTTTAGAGGGTGTAGATAAAGATACAATTATTCATTCTATAAAAAAATAATTTCACAAATCAATGAAAATTATAATCGAATAAAACTCATGAATGTTTTGTTTTAATCACGTGAAGAGTCAACAATTTAACCAATATTGTAACAACAAAATGTAGCTTTTTAAATAAGGTATACAAAAAATAATGAATATAATTGAATTTTATATGTAACATAAAATGTGAGTTAAAGTATTTCAATTTCAATATGATGGTATGAAACTACATACTCCTATATGAATTACATTCAAATTTTTATACAAAAACTAACAAAAATAATAGTACATTTTGCTTGAAAACTCATACTAAATATTATCTCAGATTTAGCATCCACAACAGTTATTTTCAAATTAAACATCAAAACACACACACACAAAAAAAGCCAAATCAATGTTAATCCTAGAGGGCAGGTAGTACAGTACTACAAATGCGGATTTAGATGTACGGAGTTTATCTTCTATAGTATTAGGGAGTGTTTGGCACTCAATGGAATAGCAAAAAGTTAGAATAGAATAGCTATTCCGACGAATTAATTTGCCAAACGAATTTTAGACTAAGTAGAAGAGTGCAGAATAGTGCTAATTCGGTATACCAACTTATAGGTAGAATACCGGATTAGCTCTCGTCGGAATAGCGATTATTGTTTGATTATATTATTATATTATGATTATGATTAAGATTTAGTATTATTATATTATTATATTATATTTATGATTATAATTTATTATTATATTAATATTATGATTATTATTTATTATTATTATTATCATTATATTATTATTATTAAATTATTATTATCATTATTGTTATTATATTATCGTTACCATTAGTATTATTATATTATTTATTATTATTATAAATATAATTTTAATATTATATTATTATATTATGAATATAAATATAATTATTTTATTATTATATTATTATGATCAAGATTATTTATTATTATATTATTATATTATGATGATTATGATTATTAATACTTATTATTATTTTATTATGTTATATTATATTATTATATATTGATTATAGGGATGATTAATTTATTATTATATTATTATAATTATAATTATTTTTATGATTATGATTATATTTTTATTATTATATTATTATGATTATGATTATGGTTATATTATTATTATTATGACTATAATTATTATTATCATGATTATGATTATGATTATTATATTATGATTATATTATTAAAATTATGATTACTTATTATTCTTATATTATTATAATTATGATTGTAATTATAATTTTTTATTATTATATTACTATATTATGATTATGTTTATATTTTTATTATATTACTATTATAATATTATTATTTATTATGATTATTTTTTATTACTTTATTATTATTTTATTATGTTGTATTATATTATTATATGTTGATTATATTTATGATTAATTTATTATAATTATAATTATTTATAATTATTTTTATGATTATGATTATATTTTTATTACTATATTATTATTATTATGATGATTATGGTTATATTATTATGATTATGACTATAATTATTATTATTATTATCATGATTATGATTATGATTATTATATTATGATTATATTATTAAAATTATGATTACTTATTATTATTATTATATTATTATAATTATGATTGTAATTATAATTTTTTATTATTATATTACTATATTATGATTATGTTTATATTTTTATTATATTACTATTATAATATTATTATTTATTATAATTATTTTTTATTACTTTATTATTATTATCTTACTATTATGATTATTATTTTACTATTATTATTATTATCATCATTATTAGTATCATAATTATTCATATTTTAACTATTCTGAGTAATAACTGCCAAACGATATTTTCACTCTTCTGAATAGTCAAAAATACCACTCTTCCAAAAAAATACTATTCCATCACTCTTCCAAAATTACCACTCTTCCAAATTTATTCCTTGATTTGCCAAACGGATCCTTATATTTTTTACATTGGACAAAGGAAACTATACTATGGTCATAAGAACAGTACTACGAACAATATTTACATTCACACGGTCCCTTTACTGTTGAAGTTCGAACAACACTACATGAGTATAAAGTACTCTAAAGCATTCTACAATGCAGGATTAAACACTTACACTTCCGAAACAAAATTGGATGAGTTACAACACAATTGAACACGAAAGTAAAGTTAAGTAAAGTCTTCAACATCTAATGGGAAGTTGCCAATTGAGTGCCACGTGCAAGGTTGGCTGGCTGATTCAACTTCAGCAGATTTACATTGATTTTTCACCACTGGTACAACTTTTGTTTCGGTGGGATATCTTTTTATCCATTTTCAAACTGTCGTTCCAGAAAAATAGAAACGTCTGCTTCAAGGTTAGACCAAAAAAATATTAGAAAAAATGCAAATTGCAATATGAAATTATAACAAGCGCAATGTGTTGCACTCTGAAGTGGAGACATGAGGAATGATCATTTGTTAGATACTTAGATTAGATGTACCGTCTTTCCTCTAGGTTGATTGTAGAGCGGCTATTTAATTTTTTCTCTAATCCTTCTTTCTGGTAGAGACAGCTAGGCTCTTATCTGGAAAACGAACTAATAACGAATATTAATTCAGTTGTTCCCCAAATCGTGTCTCTTAATTATTAGTGCTGTATTATCTAGTGGGGACCCAAATTATGCTAATGGAGAGGCCTGTTGATCTATGAGTTTGTAGTCCAAAAATGGATCTTATCTGACACAAGAAGCAATTTCAGAAAAGGTTAATTGATAAGACATTAATTATCATGTTTGGTTCAAAGTAGAAATTAGAATAAGAATATATTATTAAGAAAAATCATAATTCTTCCAAAGCTCCGACTTAACTAGAATTGATTTTCTTTTAATTAAAGCTTACGACAAGAGCATCCTACAAATGTGGCTTTGGTAGGCATGCAGTCTATGTCCATCCAGCAATCCAATTAGAAAGATCACAGTCATTTTCTTGATATGGAAGTTTTTAATGGGAAAATCTAATTAAAAAGATGGGCGACAGAGCATAAATTCAAAAGAAGTTCTATGGGATTATCTACATGTCGTTATCCAAAAGGCAAGAGGTCACTCCTAAGATGGAAGAACTTCTATTGCCTGTGTCTGTGTGTTATCAGTTGTACCTAACACTTACTAGACTTCAGTTTTACTTCTCTTATATTATATTAATCTAACAAAGATAATGACTCCTCAACACACCTGAAAATACAAGTTGATTTGTATGTACAACTTTCAAACCGGTTACGTACAAATAATGAATCTGAAAGGAAATATGAGAAATCCCACCAAACAATTACAGCTAACCAATGAGGAGACTATTCTGAAGATAATTAGCCATAATTTGTTTGAATATTTCAATCATCTCACAGCTAAAGAATCAACATCATTTGTTTTGCGTTAGTTATTATTCTCAGTCTGAGCTGCATTGAGCGGTCCAGTACCAAGGAGGCAAGGAGGTTCAGACTTCAGATCAAGAGTTGTCATATATTCTGGGTCATTTTCAGGGGTTGCTCATCAATATTCAAGTCTCAAGCATAGAAGCAACAAAAAAGATAAAGAGTAGGATAATGTTAAGGTCTGACATGGTTGCTTCTAAAATTAAAAATGATGAAGGACATGACTGGTATGCAACAAGTCTGATTCTGACAAGAATTCTATTCAGAGAACATAAATATCTTGTTGTTTACACTGTTGATCCATGATAGAAAGATGTATTGTTTGCTTCCAGTCCCATTTTTGGTGAGCATCATTTAAGAAAATTGGATGTCATTTTCCATGAGATATGCAGGCCTTCTTTTTCTAACAGAGCCATCCCAACTGTCCCAATGACAGATGACTCTAGCATCCTACAAGAAAACATCCACCATCACACACAACATACACGCACACACGAACACACATACATATCTGCACAAGATGAGGCAGATGGTCATATCAGCAATGGTATGAAACTATGAACACAGCAATCCTTGCCTCCATTATGGCAACTAATTGATAAATATAGTTGATGACTAACATCAATCTCAATAACTACTTGCAATACATATTTTACAAATGGAGCCAGAAAAGGAAAACATATTTCCTGCTACAAGTACTAAAGATTTTTATACAAGGTTCCAGAGATCAATGAAAAAAACCTATAAAAATGCTAATATCAGAATGAAACCAAAATTATCAGCAAAACAGAAGACCTAAAAAAACTGTAGCCTGGAAAAGAAAAGAACAAAAATGAAAACTTCACTATGGTTTTGACTGTGGTTGACAAATCACCGCGTTACATGAGGAATCTTCATCAATTAACCACAATGAAACTTTTTCTAGCTCTCTCTGACCGGGGACAATGCGGACCAGTAAACCACAGTTTCTTTACCCTTTATGACACTATCTTTGTCATACTTACCTAAATCAACGAGTGCAATCCATTCATCTAATGCACCCATCTTTAGATGACTGCTCTTTTCTAAGGCTTTGCTGATCAGATTTACAAAATTTCCTTTTTCTGAGCTTTTGCTTCTCTCAGCCAATTTTGAAATAAAAGAAATATCCCAAACATTTCTAGTATTTAAAGAGTTCCTCAGAAACATCAACTCCACATCATTTCTTGCGAGAAATTCATAAGACTGATCTGACAGTTCAGGAAGCGCATTGGTTACTGGTGCCATGTTTCCATCCATTAACCAAATATTATATCCCAATTCCAAAAATTTTTTTACCAAATTTCCTTTAATCATTGTCTGCTTTGTGAAGTCAGTACCACTGATTTCACCACCTAATAGACGGTTCCCATAGATCACAGGATGGCCTCTTCTTGCAAGATCGCTCAGAACTTCCAAGTCATCTCCCAGAAAAATGTAGTTTTGCGAACCAGCCTTCTCGAAATGGCAGATCAAATTTCTAATCACTAATTCCTGAGTTTTATACAAGCTAACCAGTATCAGAGTTTTGTCATTTTGCACAGTTTTTAAAACATTTTCAAGTTGATTCAATCCATTAACAGTTCTATCTGGAAAGACTTCTTTGAAGCAGAAATTGTACCACCTCAGAGTGCCTAAAGGCTTCATCCCATACAATTCAAAATCGGCTGGTTTTTGCATGACCAAAACAGAATCGGGGCCTGCATTTCTCCCGTAATTCACACCTGCATCCCTGTGGGAGATGCTCAATGCTCTCTCATTCCCAAAGTTAGTATATATGTTGAAATAACCTCTAGAGTGTATGAATTTGATAAACCATGGTGTCCAAATTCTCTCACCCATCTTCTTGTACCATCCAGTTGTTACCTGTATAAAAGGCAACTACTTTAGGCAATCTATATGGAAGTTAGTTTTCATTTTTCCCAAGCATGCCCAACAGTTCATTGAAAATAGCTTCAAACAACAATATCCATTTTAAGCAAGGGTTTGTTCAAATAAAAAGAACTCCCATCTACTATATTCACAACAAGTTCCTACAAACTGAGCTAATTCTGATGTTCCATCTGTAAATATCTCAAAATTGTACAGTGCTTATGCAATAATGACATATTTTGCTTGTCATTTGGAAGTAAATTATCTGCTTTTGTAGAAAACTTGCATTAAATTAGTGTAACCAAAGTATTATGACTGCAGCTAGTTTCTAGAAATTCACCGGGACAACCTGGTCATGACTTATTCAATACCAGACCATTAGGTTAGCCGGGTTTTCAACTTTGCAGTTACCCAACAAATTTAATCAATTTGAGCCCTCATTTTAAGCATGATTAAACCTGAACTCCTTCCATGATTAAACTCATTTCAAAACTTAAATGGTAACTAATGCATTTTGAAAAAAAGTCATTACCATGCCTTGGAGAATTGGTTTAATGCCCTTTGCCTTATGATCATTGTACCATAACCTGAACTCCTTCCAAGGTTTAGGAAACAAAAGTTGACCCCATGTACCAATCATCTGGTACAAGATAAGTCGGGTATCTGCATCCAGCTCAATTTTGTTCCCATGCTTTCCTGTTCATGCAAACAATGGACACAGAAATGACTTAAAACTTCTACTTACCCAGATAGTAGCCCTTTCTTCGGTTTGTGTTTTCAGAAGACAGAACATTTTGAGCATTTTCCTTTATATTTGAAAAAAAAAAGATGAATTTTATTTATTGGTTCTCCTATGATAAAAAAAGGACAAAATAAAGTGAGAATAACAACCAGATCAGAGAATATTATATTACCCTTGAAAAAACACACACAAAGTATTTTATCATAGTTATATTAAATAACGATATCTTACTGTAATTAATTTGAGCATTCGCTGCGTTTCACCAAACTAATAAAGGTTCAATTGGGTTATTTTTTAGACAAAGTCAACACTTTCCAAACTAAATGTAAGTTCAGGTTTGCCAATTTTTTTTACCAACTTAATAGGAGCCTGTTTGTGTGCATGCTGTGTCACAGAGAGAGAGAGAGAGAGAGAGAGAGCAAACCAGCAACAAACCGAGGGCGCTGAAGAGAAATTCCGAAAATGGAAGGGTGATAATTCGATTTATCATAATAGTACGTTATGATCGCCTTCTTCAGAAATTTGTAAAAGAGAGGCGAAAGTTCCAAATCGTCCTCCACTACAAATGCAAATTCGTCATCTGACCGAGGCCACCATGCCTCGATCCACTGTGCTTGTAGCCCTCTATTTTCACTGTTATAGATTATTTCCTTGTCACCATTCGGCCAATGGAACCCATCCAAGAATTCGAGAATCTGATGATCTGATTCGAGGTTTTCGTCGACTACGGATAGGTTTTTGGACTCGGGTTGCTTGAAGTGGTCGAGATGAATGTGGAGATCGACCCGATCGGAGCCGTACTCCGCTGTGGAGAGGGAATGGAGGCAGCGTTTCAGAGGAGTGAGGCGGTTGTAGGCCAATACCTTTAATAAGAACTTCAATTTTCTCGGATTGGGATTTGAATTGACGCTTAAATGGGAATGCGGGAGGGACGAGTTGTAATGGAAGGAATAGAGGAGAATGGCAGCGAAGGAGAGGAGGAAGAGGATGACGAAAGGAAGAAAAGGGCGGCGTTTGAAATGCATCTAGGCTTAGGAATTAGTGTTACGAGTTACGACCCGGCCGGAGAAGAGAGAGCTCTCCTTCGCTGAGGGTGGTTACAGTTCACAAATCACATGCGACTATGCGAGCATAATTGCTATGAGGGTTGTTAACTGATCGGATAATATTCAATTTTATCTGTTAAATAATTTAAAAAAATAGTGAAAATAGTTTGATTCGTATATGTATTTATATTTAATTTTTTTTATGAATAAGAATATAATTTAGCTATTAACTATTCGTATCTAAACGTTTAGCTATTATTCATCAATATCTAATAATATCTGAACGTATCTGATCCGATATTATCCAATTTTATCTGAATAAATATCCAAAATATTTCTATTATATATGTTTAATTAGATTTCTAGTTTACATTCTAATTTTTTTTATATTCAATCTGTGTTAATATATCATTTTTTATAATTCATTGATATATTTGAACTATTAATATAACAAGAGTGAGGTTATGTTGCTTTGTGAAGTACAAAATCTTCTGTGTTGCGTGTCCGTATCTCAAATATAAAAGTTCAAATAGCTGATCCAAATAATTGGACATGATATCCATATTTAAATATTATTGGAGATCATTTTTTTGAAATTTTTTATTATTTTTTAGATGGAAGGAAAATCACTAGTATTAGATGGTGTAGAAATCATTAGATTAACAAATTTTATACTCATCTAAAGTAACAAATAATTTAAAAAATATATAAAATTTGATATCCAAAGACATTTCAGTATGAAGATCATGCTCAATGATTTGGTTTGATTATTTAGATTTTTAAATTTGAGATACGGATACGAAGTACGAGAGGTTTTGTGCTTCACGAAGCACCGTAGCTTCACTCATATAATAATAATTAATATTTATTTTTTATAATTAATGATTCTATTAAGAAATAGTATGCAATATTTTTTCAATAATACATATATTATTTTTATTTAATATTTGAAATATATCCATATTCGTATCTGTATCTGTCTGATCTGATCCGTATCTACATCTGAACTATTCATATCTGAAAATCATAATGGATGCAAATATGATAAAACCATTATCCGTCCGTATCCGATTTGTTTACACACCTAATTGCTCCCTTTCTTGTATCTCTCTATGTTCTCTTACTATTTTTTTGGGTTAATTTTCAGTGTACACATCTAAACATTATAATAACTTATATCCCATCTATATTTGACTCATTTTCTTCTATCTCCTTTTATGTAAATAATCTACTAGTTCATCTATTAGAACACTTAAAATGATGATTATACCCTTTGAGAAATATATATATATATATATATATATATATATATATATATATATATATACACACACTATGGTGCTTCACGAAACACAAAACCTCATGTGCTTGGCATCCGTATCTCGAATTTAAAAATCCAAACGGCCGATCCAAACCATTAAACATGATATTCATATTGAAATATTTTTAGAGATCAAATTATATATATATTTTAAATTTATTGCTTTTTTAGATGGGTACAAAATTTATTGATCTAACGATTTCAGCACCATCTGATACTACTGATTTTTCACCCATCTAAAAAATAATAAAAATTTAAAAAATATATATATAAGATTTTATCTCCAAAGATATATCAATATGAAGATCATGTTCGACGGTTTGGATCGGTCGTTTGGACTTTCAAATTGGAGATATAGACGCGAAGCACTGTAACTTCACTTTCTCTCTCTCTATATATATATATAAATATAAATATATATATATATATATAGAGAGAGTAAAGATACCGTGAGCTTAAACTCACGAAGGTCTTCCGTGAGTTTAACTCAAAAAGTATATCAAATCATCTCGAAATTTTAATTTATCATTCTCATTAATTCTTTATATGAAAATCAATTGGGATGCAAAAATTTGGAGTGTTTTGAATTTTTTAAGTCATGGTTTTTAATTTTTGAAAATCAGCTCTAAAAAAATAATAATATATTTAATATTTGAACATCATTTTTAAAAATTAAAAACGATGACTTAAAAATCTCAAAATACTCCAAATTTGTGCATCCCATGAGATTTTCATATAAATAATTTAATTAAGAAGATAAATTAAAATTTCAAGATGATTTGATATATTTTTTGAGCTAAACTCACGGAAGGCCTCCCGTGAGCTTAAGCTCACGGTATATCCACTATATATATCAATATGAAGATCATGCTCAACGGTTTGGATCGGTCATTAGCACTTTCAAATTGGAGATATAGACATGAAGCACCGTAGCCTCACTCACTCTCTCCCTCTCTCTCTCTCTATATATATATATATTAAAACTAATATATGGGCACCGTTCTCCCAATTCAAAAACGTACCTAAATATTTTTGAATTTCAATTTAGGTGTCTCAATAAATTTTTTATATCAAAAATCTTATGGAATATATATTTTTTTCTAAGTTAAGAGTTTCTTAAGTGTTTATTTTAGATTTTTTATATGCAAAGATTAATTATTTTAGATTCATTTGAAAAAAATATAAAATAGATACTTATGAAACTAAAAAAATAGTAAATTTTAGTATTCCATAAGATTTGTTGTAAAGAATTTACTGAGAGAGAAAAATTAAAATTTAGATATAATATATATATATATATAGTTGGGCTATGATGCTATGCATAGCACAAATTGTCTTCATACTATGTATCATTTAATCATTCTTAAAATCTAAATAGTCAATCTGAACAGCTCAAAATGATATTAATATGAATATCTAGTTGGAGATCAAATTTTATATTTTTCAGAATTTTTTTACTATTTTTTAGAAAGTTAGAAAATCACTTTATTTGAACGGCTCATAATAATTAAATAAAGTGATTTTCAAACTATCTTAATGTTACACTTAACATCTTCTTTGATTTGTCGATTTGCAAAAAATCTTGAATTTTACAATTTGCCTTGTTTGAGTTTTGTGTAGAGATTGAAATATAAAATGAATTAGTGCATAATAACTAAGACTAATGATGGGATGCAAAAGCTTAATAAAGATTACATTAGATTTAGGTTTAGTTAGACTCAAACTTGGTTGAATTGATTAAGTTAAATTGAGCTTAAACTGCAAGAAAACAAGAAAAATAGACCAAACAGTTATAACAGTTCATGAACAGTTATAATGACTCGTGAAGAGTTATAACTATACAAAGAGTTATAATGATTCATGAAGAGTTATAATGATAAAAAGAGTTATAACGATTCATGAAGAGTTATAACGATTCATGAAGAGTTATAACGATTCATGAAGAGTTATAACGATTCAAAGAGTTATAACGATTCATATTGTTTATGTGCGACCCTTTTTCGCGCGCTCCGCACCGCCGCTGGGCGATGGGTTGCGGAAGAAGGACACGGAGATCCCTCCCGAGCGTGCATCTGCGGGGTGTCGGCCGATTCGCCGTTTAGAGATTATTTGGATGCACATTCGGGGGTTTTTAGTGATTGTGAGTTCTTGTAGATTCGGTGGGCGCAAGCCCCCACCGTTAATTACCCCGGGCTACGAACCTCGAGGCACCTCTGGATCTTTGAAAGAGAGAAGCAAATAGTATAGTTAAAAGATAGTCAAGTGGTCGTCTAATTTCATAAAAAGTGCGGAAGATGAACCTACAAACGGATCGATTCAATCTATGGAAGACAAACCTACAAACAGATCGGTTTTGTCCTATGGAGGACGAACCTACAAACAGATCGGTTCGATCCATGCCACCTCGAGATG
This sequence comes from Schoenoplectus tabernaemontani, assembly GCA_037127355.1. Classification (NCBI taxonomy): domain Eukaryota; kingdom Viridiplantae; phylum Streptophyta; class Magnoliopsida; order Poales; family Cyperaceae; genus Schoenoplectus; species Schoenoplectus tabernaemontani. Next base: position 7,169,741 of record CM073747.1, read on the forward strand.
TAACCTTACCTACGGACAAAGTTAATCTCTTCATAGGGGGCTTGAGGTGAGTCTACATACGTAACGACTCGACCTCCGTTGATCTAGAAGATAAACCTACAAACGGATCGGTTCAATCTTAACTAGTCAACAACCAATCACACAAAATACAACTCGAAGCGCTGAGCCGGTTGATCTTGAGGTTGGTGAATCAGGAGAAGGGTGGATATGGCCCACGTGTTTCTTCTCACCGATCTTCTAGATCATGAATTCGAAGCACTAAGTCGATTCATAAACCTAGGAAACACATTGCACACAATGTCAAACCCGAAGCTGGCGGGCAGTTCAACATTGAGGCATGTGTTAGTGAAGGAACCTACCTACAGAACGGTTCACATTCACTGTTTTGTGGATGAATCGACCTACAGACCGATTCAATCCCACAGTCTCGGGAAATGAACCAGGAGACAAACTCATCGACGGATGAGTTCAGTCTTGCTAGCTCAAATGGTCATGAATTACTTGTTCATGACACCGAGTCATTAAGATGTCACTTCGCTCGGACATCGTAATGTTCTTCTTCTTCAAAGTCGACATATCTCTCCATGCTGATGTCGTAGCTTTGGTCATTCTTCGACGGGCGTCAAGATGTTCTTGTCTTGACTAATCATTCTATGTGTTGCATTACTTGTGCAAAACTACTATGTTGCCCTACACCCCTTGCGTGAGCGTATTCAATCATGAGTTACTTGCTCATGGCAGCGAGTCATTAAGATGTCACCTATCTAGGACATCATAATGTTCTTCTTCTTCAGAGTCGACATATATCTCCATCAAGTGTCAAGATGTTCTTGTCTCGACATGTTCCTTCATGTTGCTATCAAAGCCTTATTCATCTCACGTCAAGATGTTCCTGTCTCGACGTATCTTATTATTTTTCATCAAGTGTCAAGATGTTCTTGTCTCGACATATCTTCTTGTATTGATATTAAAGCCTTAATCATCTCACGTTAAGATGTTCTTGTCTCAACGTATCTTCTTCATATTGCTATCGAAGCCTTAATCATCCTACGTCAAGGTGTTCTCGTCTTGACTAATCATTCTAAATGTTATATCATGTGTGCAAATATTCTTACGTGGCTCTACACTCCTTATGTGAGCATGTTTATTCATTTCTAAAATGCACAAAGTCTATTATATAATATCTTCCATTATTATTTTTATTATGAAGATGCATTTATTTATTATTATTATTATTATTATTATTATTATTATTATTATATTCTTATTACTATTATTATTTTTATTATTATTATTTTTATTTCTTAAACTCGTTTATCTATGTAGAAAATTATTTACAAAAATAACAGGAAAAGGGGTAGCTATTAATTAGAGTTTCATTTATATTTTTGGGATTTTTATAATAGCTAAAGTAGTAAAATTTTATTTTTATTATTTCTAAACTCTATTCATTTTGTAGGAAATTACTTACAAAATACTAGAAAATAAAATGGCTATGATTTTTATTTGTATTTTTAAAATGTTTATAATAGCCAAAGTAATAGAATTTTATTATTATATTCTATTATATTGAAATACTATTCATTATGTAAGAATCATTTACAAAATTAAAAGGTGGTTAGCTATACTATTTTACTATTATTATTTTTATTATTTTTTATATATTTTTTTTTTTTAATATATATAATAGCTAAAAGAAATCATTACTAATATTCTATCCTATTTATTATACTACTCATTATTTTTATTATTTCTATTTATTATTTATAGAAAAGTATAAGATTTTTTATTATTAGTTGAAAATAGTCATAAGAGATGAAATTCATTATGTTTTTATTACAACTATTATTTTTATTATATTTTATTCATCAAAAGCATATTTTTTTTTATTGTATATGTTTGTATAGAAATAAAAGAAATACAATTCATATTGTAAAACTATATTATTATTCTTTATTATAAAAGAAAATGCATTTTACTATTTATTACCATGGTATTATATTTTTATATATTTTGTGCTATTTATTTTTATTATTCTTTTTACAGAAAATATCAATATAATATCTATTATTATTATTATATTTTTTTTTATTTATCAAAGAATATAGCTAATCTCACTTTTATTATAGTATATTACTATCATCATTATTATTTCATGAAAAATCACTTGAAAAATCACTAAAATATATCTAGTTATTATTTATGATTTTTTATTTGTATTTTTGGAATTTTTATAGTATTTAAAATGGCAAGTCAAATCTAGGTCAAACATATCAATATATGTAGTGTATTTTGCTTTTAAATTGTTTTATCATGATTATATTTTTAAAACTGGAATATTATTGTATAGAAAAATAATATGAAGAATAAGAAAATTTTAGAAACAAATTTGAGTCAATTTGGAGTTCAGAAGCATTTTCAAACCATTTATTCATTATATATAATCAGTGTTCTGTTATTATTTAATTAATGGGCTTAATATGGGCCGTCAGATCTATATCAAGATCGGCGCCTATCTTTTATATAACTTCTTTCTTTATTTGGGCCGCCAGATCCGTTTAAGATACGTGTTTAATGGATCTACGGCCCAGATCCTCTTTTAGTTTAATTATCAAATCTCTCGATGAATCCTGACTGTTAATAGATCTCAAGATTAGTGCGCGCTTCAAAATTTGTGCCAACGGATCTCTCGTTTCTTCTAAGCCGTCTCCACGTCAGGATCCGCGCTGAGCAGCGCTTCCGGCGATCGGAGTACCTCTTCTACGATCAGGTTGGTGCCTTGGTGTCGTCTTGCCTTGGAGAATTCTTTTGTGGTTCTTGATCGGGAATCTATACGGTGGGAGGCGCCGCATGGTAGTACCAATTGGTGTATCAGTTAGAATCGGTACCGAGATGCTTCCTTCGTCAAATTCGACAGAATTGATCAAAGTTATTGACAATTACAAGGTCGATGATCATCGTCTCATCATGAAGATGTGGTATGAGGTAGATAGAGGGCTTCCCTTTCGTTCTTGAAGGTGCTGAAGCAACTCATCACACGGCAATGCATGGTACCGGTCGGTACCGATCTTAATTGACTCAATTCATGGCCTTTACTCATCCAATTAGCACTCCTCAGGCCTAAAGGCACACCTAGGCGTAGCTAGGGCCAGTGGCTCACTGAGTTGAGTGTTAATTTGAACAAATTCGGATTTGAAAGCTCAACGACATACCGGTTCTATCAGAATCAATGTATTACGATGAAATTACAATGCTAGGGTTAACTCTGATCAATCAAAACAATTCAATCAAGAAAGTTACAAGGATATGAACTTGTGTACCTCAATTTCATGTAAACATAAGCAAATGAATTCTAAAAATGAAGATTTCTAATAAAATCAATACAGCAACAACTAAATCGCAAATTCTTGATCTTTATAACTGATTCAGGCCTAAAGGCTCACCAATCACTTTGTGATTGGGCCAGTGGCTCGCTGAATGCAGCTAATTATTATTGATTAAATCTTTTCAAAGACAAACAGTGAAGAAGCAAATGAAAGAAGTTAAATTTCCAAAATAGAAGGCTAGAATGAAGAAATAGATTCAATTAACTGTTCAACAACTATGAATTGAATGTTTTAAATTCAATTTCAGAGAAAGAATACAAAGAAAACATCCATCAACTAATGAATATTACAAATTACCTTTTATTCTTGACAGAAACAAGAAATTGAGTAATTTCTTCTGTAGCTATTCACTCTTTCTCTCTTGTTGACTAGGAAAATGTATATGAGTGTGTGTTCTTGATTCTAATTGCTCTGGCAATCAATCTCTCTCTCTACCGCTGCTGAATTTCAGTTTATATAAGCTAATTAGGCCGATTATACTCAATTGTGATTGGTTAGCTGCCTTCCACTCGGATTGCCACCTTGGATACATCCTCACCCTTCATTCTAATTCAATCAACGGCCCAGATGGGTTTGTGTTTGTTGTGGAAACCGCCCAACTGCTTTCTGTTATGGTTTGACTGTGCCATGACTAATTTGACTCCAATTAAGCACATGTTCTATTGGATGAGCGGCTCCTTTACTGCTAGATTGTATTTAAACATCCCTTCATCACTGTCAACAACTCTTCACTCTCAATTGCACTGAGGCTTGTTCAATTCAAAATCACGTTTCTGCTTCATTCTCTCTCTTGATCAATTTCAGATCATTTCATTCAATTGTCTCGATCATTCACCTCCATTAGTGTCGCCTCACCTTGGAGATGCCACTTAGCAATGCAATTTGATCCCTAAAGCATCAATTGTACTTATCTCTTTGCTCTTTGCTTTTGGCAATTTCCGATCTTTGAACCCTCTTTTGACTCAATTGCTTCATAATCACCTATCAATCGACGTCGCCTTAGCTCAAGGAAGTTGTTTTGCAACTCAATTTGATATTCAGAGCACCAATTGGATTTCTTTCTTTAGCTCAATTTCGGGTACTAATTCAATTTCCACTTCTGTTCATCTCATTTTCTTAATTGACCTAATAATATCCTTTATTCTATCGCTTGATCATCACTGCTCTCTTAGATTCCCTTTAATCATGGTGAGGCGCCAAGGAAAGAAGAGAATGCGAGCTGTGCTGGACTCGGGCAATGGCGAGAAGAAGGAGGAGGAGAAGGTCCTTCCGCCAGTTTGGATGCGCACGGCACACACGCACCAACGCACGGGAGAGAAGAGAGACAGCGGCATAGAGCTCATGCACCAGGTTCACCTTCCTTTTATCTCTTGTTTTAAATTGAATTGCGCTGTATTGGATAAACAGGATGAATGGACTTGGTTTACATCTTTAGCTTGTGATCCTAGCCTTATTCATCTGACTACTGGGTCCCATCTCGTAAGGTTTAAGCATTTAAGTACGTGAGGTTAGCAATTGATTAGTGCTAATATCTTTGAGGTGGCTCTTCCGATTGGTTGATTGCTTGTTAAACAAATCCTTAATACTAATGATCGTAAATGGTGAGTGATGTGGCTGCTAGTAATGCCATGTGTGTTGTCATCTCGCGACTGTACCAATCATAGGAAGCCATTTGTCATTCCTTGTACACTTGTATGATGACATGGCACCGGTGAGTGTATGCCATGTGGCACCCGGTGGGGCCCACTTGTCGATCGCCTTATAGCATAGTGGGATTCACGGTGGTGAGGTGGACCGATAAGGGAAGGCCGCGTGGCGATGGTCATTGAGGTGGCCTTATAGCATCTTGCCATTTGTCTAGGTTCTTGAATGAGGTGGCTGGCGATGTGGATCAATGGCCGATCGCCACGTGGCATAGGTGGGGCCCACTTGTCAGTGCCGCAGGGGTGTGGGGCCCGCATAGGTGAGGTGGACGATGGGGTCTTGACACGTGGCATGAGGTGGCCCCGATGAAATCTGTCGACACGTGTCACACCCTCTCTCTTCTCGATTCGGTATAGGTGTGCTTAGGATCCCCGGTTTGCACCCGAGATGTGTCTCTGTCCCAGTTGCACCCGGATGAACCCTTGATTGAATCTCGCCTTTGATCGGTCCATTCATTCGCTTTTATCTTCCTTGAATTTATTTTAATAGCTCCACTTATCCAAAAATCATGAAAATTTCACCAAAAATCCCTAAATTCATGATGATCATCCCTGTAATTTTTAATTCCATTTTTGCCCTTGCCTTTCTGAATTAAAAATTCTTTTATCCATAAAACCCTAATATTCCTTATGAATTAATCCACGATCTCAATTGTAGCTCGTGTCTCTGCAATTATCTCTCTCTTGCAGAAACCACCCTAACTAAATACCAATTAGACTTATATTGATATCCATTAGGGCTTGATTTGATCAAATCGACTACTTATCGCCAATTAATACAAATCTAGACTTGATCAGGTGGTTGCTCCCGACTTTGGCTTTGATCAGTCTTGTGAAATTGACTTTCAATCCCTTAACATGAGGGTGACTTGGTCAAAGAACTGACTACTTATCGATAATTGACACAAATCAAAGCATGGTTAGGTGGTTGCTCATGACTTTGGCACCAGTCGACCTTGAAAGCAAAATCACATTTGGAATTTCTTATAACTAGTTGCATCAAAATGCTAGCTTGGCATTGACATCATTTCATGTAGCATAGGGATTATCTTGCTTGACTCCTTTCTAGGGTTAGCTCCGAAAGCGATTTTAGGGTTCGATTCGGTCCCTATAGCAGTCACCGAGGTGTGGGGTCCACTGTCGGTGAAAATGGTCACATGGGTGACTCATCGGATAGGCTATGTTGTTAGATTCATCTACAAGGGGACTGCCAGGTGGGTCCCACTTGTCGAGAAAATGTAATCAAATGGTGACCCGTCGGGAGATTTTCTCTCTCCTAAATCTCCGAGGGTGACCACCTCGAATGAGTAGGAGGTGGTGGGGTATTTATACTCTTCACTTCATGCCCGCATTCCATTGTGGGACTAATGAATTCATTCGGGGTTAGCGGCGACCTCTTCGATCGGTGGGCCATCTTTTCATTGCTTTCTCTCCTTCCCTCTTCTTATGATTTGTCATTAATCATCAATTTATTTTCATTTATTCATTTACTCATCCTTGAAATTTTTCAAGGGTAAACAAGAAACCACCCACCAAGACGAGTCTTGAACGCTCGAAAGGCTTGTCTTGGTGCATTATTCCTTATTATTCATCATTTCATTTCTCATGACGTCTTCTCTTCTTCGGGTATTGTAGTTTCATCTCATGACGCCATTCCGCGTCGCCCCTTGAGTCATTATCATTCTTTTTACGAGGATCCTAGCGATTGGACTCCTCTCGTCTCGACCATCCGAGCGACTCCTGTCTGCCGCGAGGCGCGGTTTATTCTTCGGGGATGATCGGCCTCATGACATCATGCCCCTTCGGCCTTTAGGCGTCGCTTCTACGGCTCCTTTGACACATCTCTGGGCGAGGAGATTATAGACGGGGAGGCTCACGGATGGACCATTGCCCCTTTCATCACTCCCTGGAGTGCCATGGATATCGGCTAGAGTGGACCGGTATGTGCTCGTGCGGGAGGGGACTCGCTCGGGCGGCGGGATATATGACTCGGTTTTCTTGTCGATGTTTCATTATCATATCGACACACCCTGGCTACGGGCCTTTTGTGAGAGGTGGAACTATTCCACCAACACTTTGTTCATTGACGATCGGGAGTTGACTCCGACCCTCCTAGAGATACAGCAGTTGACCGGGCTGCCGATCTTCGGCCATTTCTATGACGAGTTCATGGTCTCGCCCGGTGACTCGGGAGACTTCACTCGATTCCCGCCTTCTTTGCATAGGATTTATGAGATTTATCATCATTTACGGAGGGGGCATCCCGGAGTTCCGTTCAGACATTGGATCGCCTATTTCACCGATCGGGTCCATACTCGCCCTACGGTCCGGCTTCCACGAGAGATCCATTTGGTGCGGGTCGGCTCGAGATTCATTACGACGGCCCTATCCCATCTCGGGATACCCTATGTTCACATGACGTGGATCGGGAGACTTATTTGTGACTTTCATCTCTTGGTGGATTTCTTTATTTCTTATTGCCTAGCTCCCCCGCATACACCATTCGGCCTTCGGTGTTCATTATGGCGAGCACGATCGCGCGTGGCGACGAGATTTCTTTGGCGCGTGCTGTCCGGCCAACATTTACGGATGCCTTCGCGGTCGACTTCATCTCGTAGTCCTTCACGGTGCCGGGGAGCGATCCGTGGCATCGATTAGCGGATGGCTCCATTTACATTGGTCGGCTCATATGATCCCGGCATGGCGGTCACGCTACGAGATCGTCTACCCTTATTGAGTGACTTAGGCGGGGTGCGGCCGGACTTCATTGACTCCGGAGGTGCTCGGTATAGATTCTTCAGGAGTCGAGACCATCTCGCGCTTTTCTCGAGATAGATCGGTGGCCGTGGGGCGCTAGGGTTCTTGACGGGATGGTGGTTGACGAGCGGGGTTCCCTCTTCGACTCTTCTAGCATTCGAGCCGGGCCTATCGATTTGGAGTACACGATCGGTATTCGTCGGGGCTTTCTTCCTCTCGGATTGGGCGATCATATGTTCATCGAGCCCTATTCGCCACATCGATGCGCACATCGGTTTGGCTTGGATCGGGATATTCCGGCGCCTCTTCTCAGCCCTACATCATTGGCGGGCGATTTGGAGGGTATCGGATGGTGCTACACTCACCTCTTCCGCGGGCACGGGCACTCGCTATCGGATGGTATCCACCTCTAGGACTTCCACCTTCACGAGGCGTTATCGGCGGTGGTATTATGAGACCATTCGCTCTTACCGGTCGTATACTCCTCCGGTGGTCGTCCGGAGTACATGTCGCGAGATGGTCGGCCTCTATTAGATGGCACCGTTTCGCGTGATCACGACCACTTTCCGGCCCTTGCGCGAGAGCTGTCGACTTTCGGGGTTTAGACAGTACCGATTTTCTCGTGTTCTGTTAGGACCATTCTTACGGTACACTTCATTATCCCTTTAGGTTATTTTCTTTTGATAAGCCCTATCTCATTTCGACCAATTCTCTTTTGATTCGAGTTGGCTTACGAGTATGATCACGCGAACTGGGTTCTCGGTCCCTCGCCCACGAGTAGTTGGCGTTCATTCTCGCCACATGTCGAGCCCGCGGCTCCGGTACCATGGGGAGGGATCGAGACGGCGCCTCTCGGCCGTCTTCTCCATCTTCTTTTCCTTCTCCCACTCCGGGTAATTTTCTTTACTAACTCGCCTATCCTTATTGGGCGCACTTCATTTACATCTCGATTAGGGTTTATTTTTCAGCTCGTGGGACATCTCTGTGGAGCGCGCCGAGATGACATCATAGTAGATTTATCGGCGCTGCGAGCATCTTATTATTCCGGGGTTTTGCACCGAGCCTTGCGCATCGCGAGGTTCGTGTGCTTCATTTAATACCTAGTTGCCGCATGCACTAGTATTTTCATTCTTACATGTATATTTTACTGAGACCACGAGGCCGATGACATGGCATCTCCACACCGCTCGGAGCCTTTCTTTCATGACGGCCCCGCTTCTCCGTCGATCTTCTTGGTACCCACCGGAGACGGTGACTCATTTGATGTGGTTCGGGACCGGTGCTCACTCTTGTACGATCGAGGAGGCTTCTTTAGAGCGGGGAGTCCATGGGTGTCGAGCCGCGAGCGACGAGCCATTGCGATCGAGGAGGGCCATCTCATGCTTCTTCATCTCCCGACGGCGCGCCTCTCATGGCCACGAGATGGCGAGTCTCGGCGAGCGGGTTGCGGTCGATTACGACTCGAGTTGGATGAGAGTTGGGTGGTGGAGCGACTATTCCACGGCCCGAGAGACGGGGTTTCCGGCTAGCGAGGGTCTCGCCGAGCCTCATGCTTCTCCCGGTACCTTATATTTCCTTTATCATTTGCCGTATTTTATTTTTCATGTATTTATGCTTTCCATTTTATTTTGTAGCGGTCTGGTACACTGCGGGTCCTCCCGAGGCGACCGACATCCCCGCCCCGATTCGATCCACTTTGTCTCGGGCGACGAGGCGATAGGTTAGATCTTCCCTTCCTTCTATTTCTTCTTTGGTTATAACAATTTGTCTAACCCATTTATTTTACTTGCAGACGTTTCATCGAGGGATGTGCGGCTCGCCTTGCGCGCGGCGGATGCACTCCGAGATACCTTCTTCGGGGGCTATCCACTAGATTTCGACATCCTGGACTCTCTCGCCGAGTGGATTCTCTTTCGATTGGTATAGGGCGATGCGGGATACCATCGCGCCGGCCTCTACTCATTGCACCTTGTCTCGAGAGCACTTTCATTTCCGGGAGGTGTGAGGAGCTGCTCAGGGCTTACCAGGATGCGAGCTCTCTCGTATATCAGCACGAGTTAGAGATTCATGAGCTACGCAGGCATTTGGAGGCTGCTCGACTCCACTATCTTCAGCGGCTCTCTTCTTGTGCCACTCTCCGCTCCATGGGAGTTAGTGGTGGGCCCGCTCGACTGCTCGTGCAGGAGCTAGAGGACTATAGATCATCAGTGGAGGGCTTTTCCCGTCATCTAGCGGGACGTCTCCCAGAGCTGCAGATTCACACGAGCGTCCGGGATAGTGTCTTCGCTCAGTTCTTGGACTTCGAGGCAGCTTCCGAGGAGGACAGGCACTCCCTCCATGCTCATCTGGAGACCATCAGCACTGTGCTATTAGAGTTGGAGTCCCGCTTTTTGGGCCCGTAGACTGCACTTTTCATTTCTTCTTTTCTCCTTTTCTTTTGCTATACTTGATATAGGATGCATTGACATTTATCATTTTGATCTCTTGTTGTGGATGATGCTTGCCTCTATTATTATTCTTTCATCGCTTCCTCTGCAGCGCGAGGAAATATTTTATTGATTTCATGCTATGCACCTCCAATCTTATTTGCAAAAGCGCCCTATTACAACTGCTTCATTCTTTCGCAGCATAGGAGATTTTCATAAGCTCTTTACATTTTACACTCTCAATCTTAGTTGCAAAAGTGCCTAATATAGCTGCTTTTATTTTCACATAGCATCTAAGTACAAAAATAGAAAAAGGGAAAGCTTTACAGCACCCTATTGCACTTATTCTATACATAGCTTCTCTTTATTTATTACAATACAGAACTGAAGTAACCGTGGTATTTTACGGATACCGAACACGTCGTATTGACCTCTAGGCCGGTACTGAGAATAAACCCGTTTATCCCTTTATTGCGATGGATAAACTTACCGTATCAATTGGATTATGGATGCAATTGATAACACCATTTTGTGGATGCTCCTTGTATATTTAGTTGACATTTATTTGTGGAAGCTCACCCACTCTCCCTCATTTGTGCACCGTTGCGTGCAGAAGTGGAAACTCACCTTCACTCATCTCCACTCAATTTGTTTTGTGGGGGTACTACCCTCAAACATCCATCACGCATCCCTGCGAGACAGGCTTTCATCGGGTAGGTCCGCTCTCCATGACCTGAGTCACTTCTTTAAGCGAATTACTTTATTTGACACTAAATGTCGGGCAAAAACATAAACCCTTAATCTGACCCCTCTATGACCTATTTTGGGATTAGAAACAGATCACCTCCTTGGGCGTGTGGTACTTTCGCGGATGAATGTACCCAACCTGGTTTTTTATATTTTGGCTACCCTCAAACATCCATCACGCATCCCTACGAGACAGGCTTTCATCGGGTAGGTCCGCTCTCCATGACCGAGTCACTTCTTTAAGCGAGCGCTTTGTTTAACATGAAATGTCGGGTACAAGCGTAAACCCTTGGTCCGACCCCTCCATGATATGTCGTGGGATTATGACACACCATTTCTTCGGGCGTGTGGTGCTTTTACGGATGAATGCACCCAACCTGGCTTTGTATAACACTCATGGTGTCGGGGACAAAGGTGGCAACCCCTTATTGAAAAGATTTTATTATTTTTATTATCATTTTTTTTTTCATGAGTAGGGAAAATAGGTTTTTATTGTTTTATTTATATATCCTTTATTTTACTAGAAGAAGCTGATTTTTGGTTATTAGTGATACATGTTACTAATAGTACGAGGGTTATTTATTTATATGCCCTCGGAAGCGACTATTTACTAGCCACCAATTTGCTCGACCTATCCGTTGGCTTGCGCGCGGCGACCAATATGAGCAACTTTCGTCATTGGGCAACGAGATAGTTTGAGGGACAAACTGCAAACCCTGCCCATTTTTGTGTTTATTCTGTATCAAATGGACAAACCCAGTGGTATTTGTATTGTGAGCCCAAACACCAAAGCTCTCGCCTTACATTCTCGCGTGGTTTTGGCTTTGAATTCTCTTATTCTATATATTTTTTTATTTTTATAGGGCTATACGTGTTTGTGTGGTTTTGGATTTTTTTAGATGCATTCTATTTACATATGCAAAAATAAGGTTTTTGGGATTTTATGCAAAAGTGGAGGTTAGACATGGGTTTGTGTTTCGTGCACGTGTGTGTAAACGAACACTTATTTCCTCCTCATTTATTTACAATAGATACTACTCGGTTGGCCCCTCTCTGGGCTAGGTGTAGTACTTCTTCAGATATCGCCCATTAATCGGTGGCATGGGCCTTTCACCTTCATGGTCTATGAGTTGGTATGCGCGCCCCGTATACCTTCTCAATTACATATGGCCCTTCCCGATTCGGAGAGAATTTGGGCCGATGTGCCGCCAATGATCGGCCTCTTGAGGACAAGAACAAGCTCCCCTTGTTGAAATGCCATGACTCGCGCCATCTTATCATATGCCCTTGCCATTTTTGCACGATATATTTCAAGGTTCTGTTTGGGCTATCGTCTTTTCTCGTCCATGGCATCCAACTCGTCCGATCTAAGTTGTTGGCATTCGTCCATGGTCATATCATTTTGCATAGCCACCCGCAATGACGGTAACTCCACCTCAAGAGGAGAACGGCTTCAACCCCAAAAGCCGAGAGAATACGGGGTAGCTTGCATAGGCGTTCGGTACGTGTCCGATAAGCCCATAATGCCTCCCGTAGACGATTGTCCCGGTCTCGTTGGTTGCCGTCCACGGTCTTCTTCATGATATTTATTAGGGTTTTATTAAAGGCTTCGGCCGGGCCGTTGGCTCTCGGATTATAAATGGACGAGAATCTCCAATCAATGTTGAATTGCTGCGCCAGGCATAGACTTTGGAACTCTTGAAGGCCGTCCGTTATCGGATATTATCCGTTGTGGAAGTCCAGAATCGGTAAAGGATGTGCGTCTTGAAGAACTTAACCACATCGGATGCTTTAACTTCTTTAAGCGGAACGGCTTCGGCCCATTTTGTAAAGTAATCCGTCGCCGCCAGGATAAACCGGTGACCTCTCGACGTCGGAGGGTCTATGGGCCCCACTATGTCGTGCCCCACATATTAAATGGCCGGGATGCTACGTGGGGTGTAACGGGTTTGGCGCTTGATGTATAAAAGGGCCATGTATCGGCACATGCGGCACTTCTTTGCGTGCTCTTCACAATCGGCCACCATCGTGGGCCAATAATACCCCATTCGCTTGATCTTTAATTTCATTTTCGGCCCAGGCCCGATGCGCTCGCATAGCCGGAATGAACTTCTTTCATAACTGCCGGCTTCGAGGCCACGATACACATCTTAGCCATAGTTGATCGTAAGACCTACGGTATAGCGTATTGCCCACATATGCATACCGTAGTACCGTTTTCTTAGTTGATCGGCTATCCTTTTATCTTTGGGGAGGGTGCCATGTCGGAAATATTCGATGAACGCACATTTGTCTCCAATCATCGTCTTCGATTGTCATTGTTTCTTGGCATTCTACCTTTTCTAACCCAATTTTCATTATTCGCCTCATCGTTGTTTGACACAATGATAATGGCCTCCTATTGCGGACGGTGATGTGGATTTCGGCTCTGTTGGTTCCCGACTCCTTGGCGAGTTTGACGACGCATACGCTTCACCATTCACGGCCCTCGTGACCTTCTCGATGGACACATACGGGATTTTCTTCATTAATTCCATGGCCTTCTGGTGATATTGTATTAGCTCCGGCTTCAAGACCTTGTATTCGCCAATTATTTGATTTATAATCAGTTGTGAATCCCCAAAGATGCGCACAGCCTTGATCTTTAGCTCCAGTGACAACTCTAGTCCGGCGATAAGTGCCTCATACTCTGCTTCATTATTTGTACATGGTTCAGTTAAAGCCAGAGAATGTCGTATTATCCGCCTTCCGGGGTTACGAAGACTAGTCCTGCGCCGGCTCGTACGGTTGGGACTCCGGGCCGCGATCGGCTTGATCGACGAGGCACCATCAAAGTACATCTCCCATATAGGACCTCCTTCTTCAACATGTAGAGTTTCCTCGTCGGGAAAATCACATTTTAGTGGGGAGTCATCTTGAATCGGGTGTGCGGCCGGGGAAATCCGCCGGCGCTTTGCACCCCTTTTATCGCCTTTTGCGGTGTATAGGTGATGTCGAACTCGGTGAGAATAATAGCCCATTTGGCGACCTACCGTCAACATTGGCCGAGTCATCGAGGTATTTAAGAGGGTCCACCTTGGATATTAAAATGATTTTATGGGCTAACATGTAGTGCCTCAATTTCTTCACCGCGAAGATTAGGGCTAAACAATGCTTCTCGATCGGTGAATACCCATGTTACGCCCCTACCATCATGCGACTTAAGTAATATAGCGCATTTTGATTTCCATCCTGGTTTTCTTGTGCCAATAGGGCCCCAAGGATCCATCCAGGGCGGTTGTATATAGGATGAGCTCCTTCCGGGTATGGCGCGCGCCAATCTTGGAGGGTTGAGTAGATATGCCTTGATTTCTTCAAAGGCTCGGCGGCACTCGCCATCCCACTTAAACGGGATATTCTTCTTAGTCGGCGGGTGAAAGGTTGGATTTTACCCGATAAGTTGGCTATGAACCGCCTAATGTACGCCAATTGCCCTTGCAAGGATCGCAATTGTTTTAAATTCTTTGGCGGGATAATTCTGTTATTGCTTTGATCTTGCCCGGGTCTATTCAATTCCCCTGTGACGTACCACAAACCCCCAGAAATTTACCGGATGATACCATGAATGCGCATTTCAACGGGTTTAATTTGAGCGCATGTTCTCTCAGGCGGTTGAAAACGACCTCAAGATATTGGAGGTGTTCTTCATATGACATGGCCTTGATGACTAGGTCGTCCACATAGCATTCTACAATCTTGTGGATCAGATCGTCAAATATCTTCGTCATCGCCCGTTGGTAGGTGGCTCCCGCATTTTTGAGCCCAAACGGCATGACTTTGTAACAATATATGCCAATCGGCGTGCGAATGCCGTATGCCTCTCATCTTACGGCGCCATTTTAATTTGATTATAGCCGCGCATAAGTCCATGAAGGAGAAGACTTCATAGGAGGATGTATGGTCAATTATGATTTCGGTCTTTGGGAGCGGGAAATCATCTTTAGGGCACGCTTTGTTTAGGTCCCGAAAGTCCACGCAAATGCGGATACGCCCATTTTTCTTCTTAGCAGGGACAATGCTAGCCACCCGTTACGGTGTCTCTTCTTCCGTATGAAACTGCGTCGATGAGTTTCTTCGTTTCCTCCACGACCTTTTCTTCGAGTTCTATTCTCATTCGCCTCGGCGCTTGTTTAATTGGCTTGAAGGTTGGATCAATTTTTAAGTAATGAACCGCTACGTTGGGATCTAATCCGGGCATTTCTTTATAACTCCAAGCGAAGCAGTCCATGTAGCTTCTAAGGAATGTCTTCAACCTGTCAGCCACCTCTTCGCGGCAACGACGCGCTTATGAAAGTTGGTCGTGGGTCTTCTTAGTCCCCCAATTGATTTCAGCTAACTCATCGACCGTGTTAGGTTCCTTTTCCAGTGCTTGAGCATTTTTCGGGGCCAGGGGTATTGTCCTCTTTGTTTCATTATCCGGCATTTCAACGAAGTCATGCAACGACTTTCTTCCATACGGTACCGTTGAGAGACCCCTCAAAACATGCTGCGTCATCGCAGTTATACCCTAATCCCCGGGTGTATTTTATTTTACCATCCAGGCCCAGGACTTTATTCTGGGCGCCATTCCAGAGTTCATCAAAGCGCTTGGCCTCGGCCTTGGATATGTCTCTCAGACATTTCGCCCTTTTTGCCAGTTTATATAGCTCCTTTCCAAAGGGATGAGATGCAGCGTCATCGTTCGTTGCATTCTCCGATTCTTGTTCTATCACCCACTTCCTCCAAGTGTTGTGATCAGGGTTCTTCAGAGACTGGGTTGAATCGCTCTGATAGAAAATTATGGCCTTGTGGATGATAGTTTTCCCTTTGATGCGTTCCACCTTTGCCGGCACAACAAAGGTCTTTAGGGTTTGGATGTGGTTCACCTCCCTTGGTATAAGGTCTTTGAAATGCCTTTCGGGAACCACAGTAATCTCTAGCGCTGCCATCTCCTCTTCTATTTCAATATTCATGGCGAGTTGGAGCGGTAGATTTCTTTGATCGGCTTTACGTCTCGCAACTTTGGGTTTGCTAGGTACGGGAGTGTGCGAGATCGTATAGGCAACCCCTTTGCCTTTGTTATTCGAAGTTATGCGGAGGCGGTTCTTGTTGAAAGCTTTTCGGGAGTTGGATCGTCCGTTTACGTGCCCTTCTTCTATAAGGTCTTTGAATACCCAGCATTCTTCAATTGTATGGCCCAGTATGCGATGATAAGGGCAGAATTCGCCTTCGCCGGCTCTCTCTATGTCTGCGGGTCTTTTACAGACGGGAAGTGTCAATCCGCTCTTTAAGGCTTGCTCAAATATCAGAAATTTGTTTTATTTTTCAGGAAAGAGTATGGTTTACTCTTCTTGACCTTGAGGGTTTGCATGACGGTCGACTGCTTAGCTCTCGTTTCTTCCCCCTTTGATTCATCTACTATGACAATTACCCGTTTGCCGCTATCGGGTGCTTGTCTTTCGGGGGTCCCGGAACGGGGTTCGCTCGTCACCTCCTTGAGTAGCTCGGAGTTATAGATCGCGGTTTGCAGGTTTTCAATCATTATCATGATTTCATTGTGTTGCACTTTAATATCCTGCATTACTTCCCATTGTTCAGACACCTCCCTTCTATTATTTTCAACTTGGTGCCTTATTTCGTCGATCGCATTCCAGACACGACCTTCGAAATTCTCTCGCCATGAGCGATCTTCATTTATAGGCCTCGGCCTAATCGGGTTATCCCTTCCGCTACCGGGTCCCGTGTTGATCATATATGACTCCTCACTTTCATTATCTGTTTCGGGCCCTTTGTATGGCTTTTTGAGGATGTGATAGATGATCTCTTCGTCGATTCCTCTTCCCGGGGTTGACGATCATGGCGGATTCTTCTCCCAGAGGTAATATCGCCGAGTCGTTGGAATCTTGAGTCTTCTCCTGAAGTTGCCTCATGATCGAATTTGAGGGGTGTTGGCGGGCTTAAAATTGAAAATGACCTCCTCTTCGAGAATCACTTGCATTGATTTCGCTCGGTTTTATTTGGGCTTTATATGTAGCCACTTTGTTTGAGCGGAAGTTGCTTCCTCACCCGACTTTCTTCCGGGTCTTTGGGCTCGAACACCTCGGGGTTTAACATTAAATTTGACCTCTTCTTCTTCTCCAGATGAGGTATCAAATTTAGGGCCTTTATTGAAGGGTTTCTGACCTGCTTTTGTTATAGGCCGGCTCGGTGCCACGGCGGACTTAGGCAGAAAGTATTGGGCGTCATTGAATTTAATCTCATGCACCCCGAATGGTTTGACATCTCCGTCAATTCTCTTTTGCTTACCATTCTCAATGTATTTCGAGGCATTGGTGCGAGTAGAGGTATGACACGATTACTATGCGACCACGGGCGACCAACAACGCCCGATAAGAGGTTTCAGCGTCAATGACATAGAATTTAGTAGGCGCTCTTAGGCTTCCGCATTGCAGGTTCGAGTTATAGCTCCCAGGGCCTTTTGGGAGTTTTGATTGAAGCCATGAATGATCACCTTTTCATCAGATAGATTCTTTACGTCTAAGGTGATGGTCTTCAGAGTTTTGAGCGGCATGATATTGATCGAAGACCCTGCATCGACCAAGATGCGACCAACCTTTGCCCTCCGCAGTTTCCGGTGATGTATAGCGGGCGGTTATGGTCGACGGTGCCTATTAAGAGGTCATCGTCTGTAAAATTTATACAGGCGGCCCGTTTGGCGGTGAATAGGGCTTCTTGCATATTTTGCTCGACAAAGTATGACTTGTACTTCTCGGGATCTTGCAAGGCTGGATTAGTACCTCCCTTAGGTCTTGTGACATCATCAACGCATCAAATATGCTTAATAGCGGCTGGAATCTTACGCGAGATGTGCCAACACATTATATTCTTCGCCGTCGGCCAGGGTCCTTTACGGGTTCTTGCTTAGGCTCTCGGCCTCTTTGACTTTATTACGGACCTTGTCCTTTCCTTTATCGGAATCCTTGGGAACTGTCTCTCGGGTATATAAGTCCGGACCGGATACGGCTTTACATTCTTCATTTTTGGTCCCAGAGGTGCTTGCCTCCCCTTCGTCATTCGGGAAGAACATCTCCTCTAATGTTGGCATATCTTCGTCGTGAGAAGAATATACCATGTTGCACGAAGCACCCCAGATCTCTTCACTTTCTTCTTTATTTATTTCTTCATCTACATTTTCTTCCTTTTGACCTAGGGTTAGCTTCTCCCAGTCTTCTCTGGAGATGAAATGTTGAAGGGTGATCGCCTCGGGACTGCCCTGCTCGTACTCTTCAATCTTGTTCTTTTTGGACCTGTTGCTTCTATGCTTCTTTTTCTTCTTAAGAACCTGGTCTTGGCTCTGGTCCACCTTATAATATACCCTGGGCTTTGGTGGGACCACTGGTGTGATGTCGTCTTTCCATCTCATGCCAGGTTCTTTCTTAAGGGCTTTAAGCATTTTAATCGATTTCTTCGATAAGTGTGTAGTCCATTGTTCTTCCTGGTCTTCGCTTAATTGGTCGGGATCTTCTCTTCCTCGTGAGAGATCATATTGGCTTTGTTCATGGGCGATGGGCTTTGCAAGAACCCTTTAGGTAACGTAATTTCACCATTTTTATACGCCTTCTCGACCCAATCTTTGAAGACCCAGCAATCTTCAATTGAGTGCCCTAGTACTCTATGGTATGGGCAGAAGTTGGGTTCGTCCGATTTATCGGCATCTTCCGGACGTTTACTGGCCGGTAGGGTTAGACCATTCTTCAGTGCCCCTCTGAAGATTTGGGCAACTTTATCTCTCCTGAAGGAGTATGGTTTGGATTTCTTTTGTTTGAGGGACTCGAAACTCCGTGAACTCCCTCCTGGATTGGGCCTGGGTCCCTTATTGTAATTGTTGCCATTTGTGCCACTGCTGCCGCCTTGGGTGTCTGCGTTAGCGACCATCTTATCCTTCGACGAGGTGAATGCCACTTTGGTTTCAGCTCGGGCCCCTCGTTGCGGCCTATTATTCATAAAGTTCGGCATGGTGTGCGGTGACATCCTTTCCATATTGGATGCGATACGAGCAAGTCTTTGAATGTGTTGACCTTTGTCACACCAAGAAGCATGCCCATCCACCGTCGATGTTTTTCATGATTAGGTTGACGGCCTCGTCTTCGATTAATGTGCGGTCGCATTTGATGCGAGGTTCCGCCATCTATTGATAAAATCTGTCATTGACTCCCCTTTCTTGGGTTTAGTACTTGCCAAATCGGCTATATTTATCTTGTCGGACACCATGACAAATCGCGCCACTGAACAGTCGCCATCTCGTCCCGGAGTCACGATCTTTGTTGTTCTCTAATGAATAATACCATTGGAAAGCGGTTCCCACCAAGCTACGAGGGAATTGTCTTAACAACGGTGCATCATTGCCGCCGTGTTGCCGCGCGAGGCTACAAAGTGGGCCGGTGTTGTTCGGGGTTCGGGTCTTTATTGCCTTCCCGGAGAAGGTCTGAAGCGGGGAATCACATACCCTTTAGGATATTCTTCTAAGTCGTATATGGCGGGGTATGGATGTCCACGGTTTTTAACGGGAGGGATAGCGTATCCACCTCCGGCTATTTGCATTCTTTGGGCAATCATGGCTTGAATCTCTTTAGGGATATTCCGTTGGTTCGACCTCCACTTCTATTGTCTATGTGGATGGGGTTTAGAATCGACGGGTTGTTTTCCCTTATGATTGCTTTTGGTCTTGTGGACCCCTTCTTGACGGGAGCTACCGGCTTTGAAATTGGCGTCTTGTGATTCTTGCAAGGATTTGACCGCCTTAATCAATTCTTCATTTTGTTTCGGCATGGTAGCGATTAGCTCCGTTGCCTAATCAGTTCTTCGTCCGTGCCTCGATGTGGCCTTTTAGTATTTCAATTTCATCGATAGGCACTTCGGGACGTGTTTCAACGTCATCTTCATTGTCGAAGAAGTCAGGGTTTTCGTTGTGGTCTTCCCCTTCCCTGCTATTGCCCTCGGGATTGACTCTCTTGGGAGGTCTCCTTTTCTACCATTATTTTTATTGGTATTGGTGACGTGAGCTTGATTAGGCGGGGATTTGGTCATCTGGGTCATATTCACCTCGGCGTCGGTGTCGGATCGGTATCGTAGCTTATGCGATGGTGTTGGCGAGAAGTGCTCTTCATAACGAGCGGTTCTTCTCTTCTTCTTTGTTTGGTCGGGGGCGGTTATTTTCGGGTTATTGAGTGGTATTCTCGAGCCTAATCGGTGAATACACTCTTCGACCTAGACGGTGAACACGCTCTCGGGTGAGCGTTAGATCTGCCGGCCTTCTTTGGTTGGGCTTGAGATTGGGACCTTGTTGGTGGGAACCCTTTGGGACCCACACTGCTTGGGTGCTAGGTGTTGCCTTTGGTGTAAACCTCCTCGGGTGCGGAGTTGAGACAATGGCTTGCGGCGAGCCATGTCTTGAGATTGCCCGGAGCGGGAGACGTATTGTCTCGACCTAGCGTTTCTCACGCTCTTCCTTGCTTGAGGGCCACTGTGAGCCTTGTAGATGGCTTCTGCGGGGGTTTGAGACTTGTCTGGCGGCGCGCGAGGCCTTTGAGTTGGGCGAGGTGTGGGCTTAGGCACCTCCCATGCTGGCGGAGGCTGGCTTTGTGGCGAGTTCTTGGCCATTATACGGAGTGCTGTGAATTTGTTGGAGGCGGGATAGGCGGCCTAGCCACCGGTGATTTTGATATGCATCCGGGGCCCTCTTCCTGGATGCTTGAGAATGGCGGGCGGTTTGGGCTGTTGCCTTTGAAATTTGTCTCTTGAGACGGGCGCCTTCTCCTCTTTGGGGAGGTAGTAGGAGAGGCCATTACGTTGTTGGAGATCCCCTTGGGAGTCGGGGTGATCGATTCTTCCTCCTCGTCCGGGATGGAGATCCGGACGGTTGCGGGAGTGATCGTGGCCCTTTGGAGGTGGGCCGTAAATGGTAAGTTCTTGCGGGATGGTCCGAAGAACATGAAGAGCTTGCCCTACGGGCTCTTTGCGAGGAGTGACGGTGTAGGGAGCGAGGTTGAAGTTTCCAAAGAATGCCATTTCTGCCAAAAACAAAAACACTTGAAAATTATTAGTCATTTTAGCACATAGAAGACCACTTGTATCTCTTAACTATTCTATTTGCCTCTCTCTTTCGAGAGATAAGAGGAGAATCTAGGTCCCACCGGGCGTGCGAATCTGTGCGACCCTTTTTCGCGCGCTCGCCGCCGCCGCCGCCGGGCGATGGGTTGCGGAAGAAGGACACGGAGATCCCTCCCGAGCGTGCATCTGTGGGTGTCGGCCGTCTGCCGTTTAGAGATTATTTGGATGCACATTCGGGGGTTTTTAGTGATTGTGAGTTCTTGTAGATTCGGTGGGCGCAAGCCCCCAGTTAATTACCCTGGGCTACGAACCTCGAGGCACCTCTGGATCTTTGAAAGAGAGAAGCAAATAGTATAGTTAAAAGATGGTCAAGTGGTCGTCTAATTTCATAAAAAGGGGTCTACGGAAGATGAACCTACAAACGGATCGATTCAATCTATGGAAGACAAACCTACAAACGGATCGGTTTTGTCCTATGGAGGACGAACCTACAAACGGATCGGTTCGGTCCATGCCACCTCGAGATGTAACCTTACCTACGGACCGGGTTAATCTCTTCATAGGGGCTTGAGGTGAGTCTACATACGAACGACTCGACCTCCGTTGATCTAGAAGATAAACCTACAAACGGATCGGTTCAATCTTAACTAGTCAACAACCAATCACACAAAATACAACTCGAAGCGTTGGCGGTTGATCTTGAGGTTGGTGAATCGGGAGAAGGGTGGATATGGCCCACGTGTTTCTTCTCACCGATCTTCTAGATCATGAATTCGAAGCACTAAGTCGATTCATAAACCTAGGAAACACAATTGCACACAATGTCAAACCTGAAGCGCTGGGCCAGTTCAACATTGAGGCATGTGTTAGTGAAGGAACCTACCTACAGAACGGTTCACATTCAACATTGTTTTGTGGATGAATCGACCTACGGGCCGATTCAATCCCACGGTCTCGGGAAATGAACCAGGAGACAAACTCATCGACGGATGAGTTCAGTCTTGCTAGCTCAAATGGTCATGAATTACTTGTTCATGACAGGAGTCATTAAGATGTCACTTCGCTCGGACATCGTAATGTTCTTCTTCTTCAAAGTCGACATATCTCTCCATGCGATGTCGTAGCTTTGGTCATTCTTCGGCGGGCGTCAAGATGTTCTTGTCTTGACTAATCATTCTACGTGTTGCATTACTTGTGCAAAACTACTATGTTGCCCTACACCCCTTGCGTGAGCGTATTCAATCATGAGTTACTTGCTCATGGCAGCGAGTCATTAAGATGTCACCTATCTAGGACATCATAATGTTCTTCTTCTTGAGTCGACATATATCTCCGGTTATCAAGTGTCAAGATGTTCTTGTCTCGACATGTTCCTTCATGTTGCTATCAAAACCTTATTCATCTCACGTCAAGATGTTCTGTCTCGACGTATCTTATTATTTTTCATCAAGTGTCAAGATGTTCTTGTCTCGACATATCTTCTTGTATTGCTATTAAAGCCTTAATCATCTCACGTTAAGATGTTCTTGTCTCAACGTATCTTCTTCATATTGCTATCGAAGCCTTAATCATCCTACGTCAAGGTGTTCTCGTCTTGACTAATCATTCTAAATGTTATATCATGTGTGCAAATATTCTTACGTGGCTCTACACTCCTTATGTGAGCATGTTTATTCATTTCTAAAATGCACAAAGTCTATTATATAATATCTTCCATTATTATTTTTATTATGAAGATGCATTTATTTATTATTATTATTATTATTATTATTATTATTATTATATTCTTATTACTATTATTATTTTTATTATTATTATTTTTATTTCTTAAACTCTATTTATCTATGTAGAAAATTATTTACAAAAATAATAGGAAAAAGGGGTAGCTATTAATTAGAGTTTCATTTATATTTTTGGGATTTTTATAATAGCTAAAGTAGTAAAATTTTATTTTTATTATTTCTAAACTCTATTCATTTTGTAGGAAATTACTTACAAAATACTAGAAAATAAAATGGCTATGATTTTTATTTGTATTTTTAAAATATTTATAATAGCCAAAGTAATAGAATTTTATTATTATATTCTATTATATTGAAATACTATTCATTATGTAAGAATCATTTACAAAATTAAAAGGTGGTTAGCTATACTATTTTACTATTATTATTTTTATTATTTTTTATATTTTTTTATTTTTTTTAATATATATAATAGCTAAAAGAAATCATTACTAATATTCTATCCTATTTATTATACTACTCATTATTTTTATTATTTCTATTTATTATTTATAGAAAAGTATAAGATTTTTATTATTAGTTGAAAATAGTCATAAGAGATGAAATTCATTATGTTTTTATTACAACTATTATTTTTATTATATTTTATTCATCAAAAGCATATTTTTTTTTATTGTATATGTTTGTATAGAAATAAAAGAAATACAATTCATATTATAAAACTATATTATTATTCTTTATTATAAAAGAAAATGCATTTTACTATTTATTACCATGGTATTATATTTTTATATATTTTGTGCTATTTATTTTTATTATTCTTTTTACAGAAAATATCAATATAATATCTATTATTATTATTATATTTTTTTTTATTTATCAAAGAATATAGCTAATCTCACTTTTATTATAGTATATTACTATCATCATTATTATTTCATGAAAAATCACTTGAAAAATCACTAAAATATATCTAGTTATTATTTATGATTTTTTATTTGTATTTTTGGAATTTTTATAGTATTTAAAATGGCAAGTCAAATCTAGGTCAAACATATCAATATATGTAGTGTATTTTGCTTTTAAATTGTTTTATCATGATTATATTTTTAAAACTGGAATATTATTGTATAGAAAAATAATATGAAGAATAAGAAAATTTTAGAAACAAATTTGAGTCAATTTGGAGTTGAAGCATTTTCAAACCATTTATTCATTATATATAATCGGTGTTGTTATTATTTAATTAATGGGCTTAATATGGGCCGTCGGATCTATATCAAGATCGGCGCCTATCTTTTATATAACTTCTTTCTTTATTTGGGCCGCGGATCCGTTTAAGATACGTGTTTAATGGATCTACGGCGGATCCTCTTTTAGTTTAATTATCAAATCTCTCGATGAATCTGCTGTTAATAGATCTCAAGATTAGTGCGCGCTTCAAAATTTGTGCCAACGGATCTCTCGTTTCTTCTAAGCCGTCTCCACGTCGGGATCGCGGCGAGCGGCGCTTCGGCGATCGGAGTACCTCTTCTACGATCGGGTTGGTGCCTTGGTGTCGTCTTGCCTTGGAGAATTCTTTTGTGGTTCTTGATCGGGAATCTATACGGTGGGAGGCGCGCATGGTAGTACCAATTGGTGTATCGGTTAGAATCGGTACCGAGATGCTTCCTTCGTCAAATTCGACGAGAATTGATCAAAGTTATTGACAATTACAAGGTCGATGATCATCGTCTCATCATGAAGATGTGGTATGAGGTAGATAGAGGGCTTCCTTTCGTTCTTGAAGGTCTTGAAGCAACTCATCACACGGCAATGCATGGTACCGGTCGGTGCCGATCTTAATTGACTCGATTCATGGCCTTTACTCATCCAATTAGCACTCCTCGGGCCTAAAGGCACACCTAGGCGTAGCTAGGGCCGATGGCTCATTTGAGTTGAGTGTTAATTTGAACAAATTCGGATTTGAAAGCTCAACGACATACTGGTTCTATCAGAATCAATGTATTACGATGAAATTACAATGCTAGGGTTAACTCTGATCAATCAAAACAATTCAATCAAGAAAGTTACAAGGATATGAACTTGTGTACCTCAATTTCATGTAAACATAAGCAAATGAATTCTAAAAATGAAGATTTCTAATAAAATCAATACAGCAACAACTAAATCGCAAATTCTTGATCTTTATAACTGATTCAGGCCTAAAGGCTCACCAATCACTTTGTGATTGGGCCAGTGGCTCGCTGAATGCAGCTAATTATTATTGATTAAAGCTTTTCAAAGACAAACAGTGAAGAAGCAAATGAAAGAAGTTAAATTTCCAAAATAGAAGGCTAGAATGAAGAAATAGATTCAATTAACTGTTCAACAACTATGAATTGAATGTTTTAAATTCAATTTCAGAGAAAGAATACAAAGAAAACATCCATGAACTAATGAATATTACAAATTACCTTTTATTCTTGACAGAAACAAGAAATTGAGTAATTTCTTCTGTAGCTATTCACTCTTTCTCTCTTGTTGACTAGGAAAATGTATATGAGTGTGTGTTCTTGATTCTAATTGCTCTGCCAATCAATCTCTCTCTCTCTGCTGCTGAATTTCAGTTTATATAAGCTAATTAGGCCGATTATACTCAATTGTGATTGGTTAGCTGCCTTCCACTCGGATTGCCACCTTGGATACATCCTCACCCTTCATTCTAATTCAATCAACGGCCCAGATGGGTTTGTGTTTGTTGTGGAAACCGCCCAATTTGCTTTACGTTATGGTTTATTTGTGCCATGACTAATTTGACTCAATTAAGCACATGTTCTATTGGATGAGCGGCTCCTTTCTTGCTAGATTGTATTTAAACATCCCTTCATCTTGTCAACAACTCTTCACTCTCAATTGCACCGAGGCTTGTTGATTCAAAATCACGTTTACGCTTCGTTCTCTCTCTTGATCAATTTCGGATCATTTCATTCAATTGTCTCGATCATTCACCTCCATTAGTGTCGCCTCACCTTGGAGATGCCACTTAGCAATGCAATTTGATCCCTAAAGCATCAATTGTACTTATCTCTTTGCTACTCTTGCTTTTGGCAATTTCCAGATCTTTGAACCCTCTTTTGACTCAATTGCTTCATAATCACCTATCAATCGACGTCGCCTTAGCTCAAGGAAGTTGTTTTGCAACTCAATTTGATATTCGAGCACCGATTGGATTTCTTTCTTTAGCTCAATTTCGGGTACTAATTCAATTTCCACTTCTGTTCATCTCATTTTCTTAATTGACCTAATAATATCCTTTATTCTATCGCTTGATCATCACTGCTCTCTTAGATTCCCTTTAATCATGGTGAGGCGCCAAGGAAAGAAGAGAATGCGAGCTGTGCTGGACTCGGGCAATGGCGAGAAGAAGGAGGAGGGAGAAGGTCCTTCCGCCAGTTTGGATGCGCACGGCACACACGCGCGACGCACGGGAGAGAAGAGAGACAATGCGGCATAGAGCTCATGCACCAGGTTCACCTTCCTTTTATCTCTTGTTTTAAATTGAATTGCTTTTGTATTGGATAAACGGGATGAATGGACTTGGTTTACATCTTTAGCTTGTGATCTAGCCTTATTCATCGACTACCGGGTCCCATACGTAAGGTTTAAGCATTTAAGTACGTGAGGTTAGCAATTGATTAGTGCTAATATCTTTGAGGTGGCTCTTACGATTGGTTGATTGCTTGTTAAACAAATCCTTAATACTAATGATACGTAAATGGTGAGTGATGTGGCTCGCACTAGTAATGCCATGTGTGTTGTCATCTGGCGACTGTACCCGATCATAGGAAGCCATTTGTCATTCCTTGTACACACCTTTGTATGATGACATGGCACCGGTGAGTGTATGCCATGTGGCACCCGGTGGGGCCACTTGTCGATCGCCTTATAGCATAGTGGGATTCACGGTGGTGAGGTGGACCGATAAGGGAAGGCCGCATAGCGATGGGTACATTGAGGTGGCCTTATAGCATCTTGCCATTTGTCTAGGCTCTTTGAATGAGGTGGCTGCTGATGTGGATCAATGGTGGCGCCACGTGGCATAGGTGGGGCCCGCTTGTCGGGTGCGTAGGGGTGTGGGGCCCGCATGGGTGAGGTGGACCAATGGGGTGCTGACACGTGGCATGAGGTGGCCCAATGAAATGCGACACGTGTCACCCTCTCTCTTCTCTGATTCGGTATAGGTGTGCTTAGGATCCCCAGTTTGCACCCAGATGTGTCTCTGTCCCCAGATTGCACCCAGATGAACCCTTGATTGAATCTCAGCCTTTGATCAGTCCATTCATTCTGCTTTTATCTTCCTTGAATTTATTTTAATAGCTCCACTTATCCAAAAATCATGAAAATTTCACCAAAAATCCCTAAATTCATGATGATCATCCCTGTAATTTTTAATTCCATTTTTGCCCTTGCCTTTCTGAATTAAAAATTCTTTTATCCATAAAACCCTAATATTCCTTATGAATTAATCCCTGATCTCAATTGTAGCTCTGTGTCTCTGCCAATTATCTCTCTCTTGCAGAAACCACCCTAACTAAATACCAATTAGACTTATATTGATATCCATTAGGGCTTGATTTGATCAAATGCGACTACTTATCGACAATTAATACAAATCTAGACTTGATCGGTGGTTGCTCCGGCTTTGGCTTTGATCGGTCTTGTGAAATTGACTTTCAATCCCTTAACATGAGGGTGACTTGGTCAAAGAACTGACTACTTATCGTAATTGACACAAATCAAAGCATGGTTAGGTGGTTGCTCATGACTTTGGCACCGAGGTCGGCCTTGAAAGCAAAATCACATTTGGAATTTCTTATAACTAGTTGCATCAAAATGCTAGCTTGGCATTGACATCATTTCATGTAGCATAGGGATTATCTTTGCTTGACTCCTTTCTAGGGTTAGCTCCAAAGGCAGATTTTAGGGTTCAATTCGGTCCTATAGCTTGGTCATTTGAGGTGTGGGGTCCGCTTTGTCGGTGAAAATGGTCACATGGGTGACTCATCGGATAGGCTATGTTGTTAGATTCATCTACAAGGGACTGCCAGTGGGTCCCACTTGTCGAGAAAATGTAATCAAATGGCGACCCATCGGGAGATTTTCTCTCTCCTAAATCTCCCAGGTCGACCACCTCGAATGAGTAGGAGGTGGTGGGGTATTTATACTCTTCACTTCATGCCCAGCATTCCATTGTGGGACTAATGAATTCATTCCGGGGTTAAGCAGCGACCTCTTCTGATCAGTGGGCCATCTTTTCATTGCTTTCTCTCCTTACCTCTTCTTATGATTTGTCATTAATCATCAATTTATTTTCATTTATTCATTTACTCATCCTTGAAATTTTTCAAGGGTAAACAGTTTAGCAAAAAATTTAGAAGTTTTTTTTATCTGTAAAATTCCAGAGCGTAACGTTGTGTAACGATTCATAAAGAGTTATAACGGTTCATGAATAGTTATAACGGTTCATGAATAGTTATAACGGTTCATGAATAGTTATAACGGTACATTGAAGAGTTATAACAGTTCATCAAGAGTTATAACGATTCATGAAGAGTTATAACGGTTCATCAAGAGTTATAATGATTCATTGAAGAGTTATAACGGTTCATCAAGAGTTATAACGATTCATAAAGAGTTATAACGGTTCATCAATAGTTATAACGGTTCATTGAACAGTTATAACGATTCGTGAATCATTATAACGATTCAGGCCGAAAGTTATTTCTGATCAGCTTCAGGAGGTCTATATAAAGGGGTTACTCTCTCACTTTAAAAATAATCTGACCCATCTAGCTAAATCATTACTCCAGAGAGCTTACTAGCCATATACAAAGTGTGAGAGATAATTCAAGAGATTGAAACACTCAATTAGCCAAATCCATGTTCAAGCTCAATCTAGTTTCTCTATTCTCCCAACTTGATCCTTCGTGATCTTCTTATAAATATTTTCTTGAGTTGTAGTGCTTATTTTTTTTGAGCTGTAGTGCTCACCTTTTTTAGTGTGTTGTCACTCACCCTTTTTGAGTGTATTGTCACTCTAGTTACCGATAGGCTTGGCAACCCATTTTTGTAAGGGACCAAGTTCTACAAGTGTAAAACCTTTTTTTTTAATATATCGGCTCAACCTCAATTGTTAGAGGTTGAGGGTCCCGGAGACGTAGGCATTGTTAAAGCCGAACTCCATTACATCTTGTGTTCTTGTTTTATCTTTACTTTTTTTTTCACATTTCTTTGATTGCTATATTCTTGTGAGAATTGAATTGATTTAAATTGTATTTTCTGCCATTACACTTGAACATTAAGCCCCAAATCAGTTTATATATTTCTACCTTAGGTTCTTTACATTCTTACATTATTTTTGACCTTTCAATACCACCATCCTAGGGCTTTCAAGGCATATCACTTAAAAAATATAAAATTTTATCCCAACTAGATTTTTCATACGTAAATTATTTTGAGCGGTTCGGATCAACCATTTAGACTTTAAGAACAAAGAAACAATTCATATCACGGAAGGGATCCATAATATACATAGCACTATAGCCCAACTCTCTCTTTATATATAAATATATATATATACATATTGATATATATATATAGAGAGAGAGAGAGAGAGAGTCCGACTATGGTGCTTTGCAAAGCACAGAGGCGTTGTGTGCTTTGCGTTCTATTTTTAATTTCAAGTCAGAAATAATCGATCCGAACCGTTCAATATAATATTCATATAAAAATCTATTATTAATCTAAATTTTATATTTTTTAGAATTTTTTTGCTATTTTTTTTATGTGGAGAAAATGACTTGATTTGAGAATTCTGGTTCATCCAAAAATGATGGTTTTCCCCCTATCAAAAAAAAATAGCAAATAAATTCAAAAAATATAAAATTTGTTTTACTAATAGATTTTGATATGGAGATTAGATTGAGCGGTTTGGATCGATCATTTTTAACTTAAATTAAAAATAAAGCGCAAAGCACACAACACTTTTGTACTTTGCAAAGCACCATAGCCTAATTTTATATATATATATATATATATATATATATAGAGAGAGAGAGAGAGAGAGAGAGAGAGTAAAGATACCGTGAGCTTAAATTCACAGAGGCCTTCCGTGAGTTTAACTCAAAAAGTATATCAAATCATCCCCAAATTTTAATTTATCATGCTCATTAAATTCTTTATATGAAAATCTTATGAAATAAAAAAATTTGGAGTGTTTTGAGTTTTTTAAGTCACTTATTTTAATTTTTAAAAATGAGCTCTAAAAATAATATTTATATATTTAATCTTTCAACATCATTTTTAAAAATAAAAAACAGTGACTTAAAAAACTCAAAACACTCCAAATTTTTACATCCAATAAGATTTTCATATAAATAATTTAATAAGCATGATAAATTAAAATTTGGAGATGATTTGATATACTTTTTGAGTTAAGTTCACGGAAGACCTCCGTGAGCTTAAGCTCACGATATCTTTATTCTCTCTCTCTCTCTATATATATATATAGAGTAAAGATACTGTAAGCTTAAGCTCACGGATGCCTTCCGTGAGTTTAGCTCAAAAAACATATCAAATCGTCTCGAAATTTTAATTTATCATACTCATTAAATTCTTTATATGAAAATTTTATGGGATACAAAAATTTGGAGTGTTTTGAGGTTTTTAAGCAATGGTTTTTAATTTTTAAAAAGCAGCTCAAAAAATAATAATAATAATAATATATTCAATACTTGAACATCATTTTAAAAAATTAAAAATGACGACTTAAAAAAATCAAAACACTCCAAATTTTTATATCCCACAAAATTTTCATATAAAGAATTTAATGAGGATGAAAAATTAAAATTTTGAAATGATTTGATATATTTTTTGAATTAAGCTCACGGAAGACCTACGTGAGCTTAAGCTCACTAGTATCTTATATATATATATATATATATATATATATATATATATATATATATATATATATATCTTCATTTTCTCAACAAGGCAAATAGAAGAAGAGAAATGACCCTTCATATGCTCTATCAGTTGCCATTAAAATTTGAAGCCTTCCTCTCAACTAGAGTTTTGAAAATGGGACAGGGCGGGGCAATTTGAGTGAAACCCCTCTGGGTCACGGGTGGGGCGGGACAGGTTTGAGCGGTCCAAAACTAAAAAATCTCGACCCGACCCGTGTTGGACCCCCGCGAATAGGACCCTCACGGGTCGGGATGGGTGGGCCAAGGGGCGGTCCGGGTGGGTCATGGCGGGTGGGGCGAGTTGGTGTTTTTTCAATTTCAAAAGAAAAGCCAAAAAAATCCTCAATGAAGCGCCGCCCTGCAGGGCGGGTATGGGGTCCGGGTTTCACGGGTTTACCCGCCCGGGTCTGGGTTTCATGGGTTTACCCGGCCGGGTCCGGGTAGCGGGTTTGGGCGGGTGAGCGCGGGTCACGGGTGAGAGCGAGGCGGGTGAGAGCGAGACGAGTTTGACAGTTCCGTTTTTAAAAAATTTAATAACCGACCCTTACTAGAACCGGACCATTAACGGATCCAGGTCGACCCGGGGCGGCCCGGGACGGATGAGGGCGCGGGTCTACCCGTTCGAGTTTTTCAAACCTGTACTCTCAACTCTCATCTAAAACTTATTTCCTTTTAGAGAAATTAATAAAAGAAAAAGAAAGATATCTAAGGGCGCACGCAAATGAAGCATTTTTAGCTTCTTTAAGAAAAAAAAATATCTTCTTGTTCTTTTTCTTTGCGATAAAATTGTTGAAGTTTTTGCATCTTTTAAAAACAGTTTTGAATTTTTATTGACTAACAAAAATGAGATCCTTTATGAGGAAGTCAATGAAGTATATATTATACATTATTATATAAAGTATCAACTATTAGCTGATGAATGGTACCAACTACCTTGATGAAAAACTAAGAGTCGTCCATAGAAAATGAGAATTTTTACAGAAAACTAATTACATGTTATGTTGACGAGCCCAAATTCAATGCAAAAATATAGGTATACAAGATAGTCATTAGCAAAATATATCAAAAAATTAATGTGATTTGCAAAGATAATCTAACATAATTTCTTTTCAATAATGTATGTCAGTGACTTCTTTAAACAAAGAAATATATGTTTTTTTGTTGACTTTTTTAAATTTAATTGAAATAAATAGGAGGAACTGTGGGCTAGTAGAAGAAAGAATGAGTTGCAGAAATATATACGGAAGAGCCGAAGAGGCCAGAAGAAGCCGAGAAGAAGAAGAGTCAGTCTTTTGTTTCTATTTTGTGCCAATAAAATAAAATGGACATACTCATTTCTAAAAGCATACAATAGTCAATTTGAGCTTTATAATAATTTTAAAATAGATTATATATATGAGAGGAAATATAAGAAAATATATCAAGTTTGATGGGAATATAAGATATTTTGGAATTTGGATGAAAATATTGACAATTTGAAAAGTTTTAATGGGTACATCATAAATTAAACTTATTTTTCCCGTTTTTGATGTTAATAGCAGGGTTAAGAATTGGGCCACCAAGGCTGTGCTCCAGAGAGGGTGACGGGTGGAAGGGAAAGAGAGAGGAAAACGCACTTTAGCCCTTTCTGCTGCTGAGATCAATATCGATTGGGCCTATATAATAATATTCATTTTTTTTACATTTTATTTCAGCCCATAACGGGTAAGGTCGAAACAAGTCTGGTTCTCGGAGGACGTCACATTTTGTTATTCTAGGTGCAAATTTGTTAGAATACTGCATTCTCCATAGATCCATACCGACAAATATAACAGCTTTCCGTGAGCATGAATTCCTCTCATTTCAGAGTTTCAGTTTAAAAGATAAGGTTTTCTATTGAGGTTTCCTTGCAAAACAAAGGCATTGGATTCGCCATTGTTATAACCAAAATATGAAAAGAATAAGTACAGTATAACATGGTCGATAAAAAACAAACTATCGACCCAAAAATTATTGTTATCTGAAGGTTCAAACCTAAACCTTGAACAACTTTGACACGAGATCCTCGTTAAAACAAACTCAGACAAATCAATAAAAAGAAAAGACTTTAACCAAAAGCCAACCAATTTGACATGCTAGTGTGCTGGTTTGGTGGCTTTATCTAAAGACTCAGGTAGAACCAGTTCAGGAGGCACCTCACGTGCCACACCGAGCATAGAGTCATAGTCTTCATCCCTCTTAGTAAACTTCTTGCGCAAAACCTTCTCGAATTCGATCTGGTCAAAAGGCTTTGCATTCTCTTCAGCATGGACCTTTGCGAGGTCAGCATAGTTCTTGGCAGACTCCAAAATGAATGCGATCTCGTCATCTGTCAGTTTTCTCAGGAAACGTGCGGGGTTGCCTCCCCAAACCTAGTAACAATATAGAAATTCGATAATTAATGAAAAAACGTTAACAATAAGAAGTTAGAACTAGCTCAATAAGCATATAATCTATCTGCATGGTATGGCGTTGCACCTTTTGTTCCTTTTTGGGGCTTGTTTTATTGTGACTACTAATTAAGACACAATATCTGTTTTCGTACTTTCCAGATGACAGCAAGCAATAAAATCGAATGCTAAATACATAAGCTTGACTGTCCCCCACTTTTTCATATACCTCAACCGAATCTCTTGCGAACATAGAACACAAAATATCAAAGCAGAAACAAATTTCTTCAGAGCACATTAATGTATAATTTGAATCCCACTAGTCCAGAAATGCATTACCCATCAAAGAGATAAGTGGACATCATCAACATTAATAAAATGTACATTTTCCATCAGTTTCAAATCGGGATTTTTCCCCCCTCAAATCTGATAATAGAATGCGGGCATTAGATATATGGAATATCAGCTGCATGTTAAATATGGCAAAGATTTCAGTATAATACGTGACATTACTATGTACCTCTCCACAAGGGATGCGAGTATTCTGTCTGACAAGGGCTCCAGCAGCAACCATGCCATTCTTTTCAACCACAACACCATCCAGTAGTGTTGCTCCCATACCAATGAAAGCCTCATCTTCTACAGTGCATCCTTGTAGAACAGCACTGTGACCTGCATAGCTACACCTCATTAATAAATTAAATGTGGTTATGTACGCATCATACACCGAACATAGTTATGCAGCTCGACTCCAATGGAAATCACTAGAAACTAACTTAGTTTAACTACGAACTTAATTGACATGAGAGCTGGCAATAACTAAACATTAAGTTGAGGGCAGATAATACTCAAGGAAAAGCCAAAAATAGGCCTACTCATATAGATAGATGGATGCAGTAGTTTGCTTATTTGCAGTAATTATCTCCATTAAACAAAAGCGAAGTTAATAAAACAGGAGTAGTTTGCCTCTGCCCTTTTGATATTGACTCAACAAGCTGTAAAGGAACTCAGAAAAACACTGTACAAATCCATTTCTTTTTTACTTCCTTGACATTTAATTTAATACAGTTATCTAGAAGAAGGGCAACGTTGTCTATATGTAACCTAACATTGCATTTCCACCATCTTTGTCGTTGAATGATTATATAAGTAGTTTGAAAGTTCAAAAGGAATAAAAAATTCAAAGAAATATTGTGTCTTATCTGTTAATATCACATAATCATTTGTGTAACCAAAAAAAGCAAAAAATATAATTACCAACAGTAACATTATTGCCAATGATGGCAGGAAAGACTTTTCCAGCAAGGTTAGATTTAGCCACATGCACAAGGGAGTTATCTTGTATATTAGTGCTAGAACCAATGCTAATGGTGTTCGCGTCACCTGAATAAAGGAAAGTAATTGAATGAAATAACATCAATAGTGGTACAGAGAAAATTAAAAAAGAAGCCAAAATATAGTAAACCACATCTCTGAGTATAAAAGCATCACACATGAGTATTAGAAGATATCTAAAATTTACATCAAAAGCTCTTCAATTCATGTGCTAGGAAATGACCACCAGATAGACAAGTTTTACAGTGATCCTGTAGATGGTTCCATGAGATGACAGAACAAGATTAAATAAAACAAGCATAAATTTTGTATGGCTTACCATTTGTAGGAGTTGGTTACAGGACAATTTGCATGAATCAAGGTTAGAATAGCAACAGATAATTTAGTTGTTGTTTTTATTAATTTGACTTTGTTTATTCATTCCATGTTATTTGTAAATGGAGAAAAATTGGTTGGTGTTTGTTACAAATATAAGAACCATTAAGAGTTCTTTAAATAAGGTAAAACTACAGGGTACAAATTACAAAACAGAAAATTACATATTATATGATAAAACACAAAAGTCAGACCTGCCGGGGGGAAAAAAGTAATTGTAAGGTTTTTGTTGGTATAAATGGCTACTGTAGCACAATGGCATTCGTGGCATCATGTAAACACCTAGATGCTAAAAGTTCTGGTCAAAAGAGAGTACGTAAATCAAAAGCCATACCTCGTAAAACACAACCATACCAAATAGAGGAGCCTTGGCCAACCTCGATGTCTCCAGTGAGAGATGCACTGGGGGCCACAAATGCATCCTTGTGGACTTGAGGAACCTTGTCAAATACATTCATCAATGTGCGGTGTCTTGACACTACAAACAATTATCCATATACCAACAAAGCATTATGGCAATTACACTATTAAAGCAATTACATTGAGGTATATTTTTTTGTTGGAAAATTAAAGCTCGAAGTATGAATTAAACAATTACTAATAAATTTCACAATAATAATTAAACATATTATCTTCAATGACAATCAATTCTACATAAATGTGTGAAAGTTAGTATTTGTACATTACTGGAATCTTTTGATCATATAATCAGCGATGACCAGATTGACTTGTCTCTAGCAAATGAGGCTTTGAAACACAGGCATTCGATGGAATTGGTAAAAGATCAAATTATTGATAGAATGGTAGAGCTTATTAAAGTAATGAATAATGCAATTTTCTAGTGTCAGTAAACAGAATTAACCAAATAACCTAAACCCAAGAACAGAAATGCAAGATAATAATATTTAGAAAACAAGCAATTTTTTAGCTGAGAATAAGATTGAAGGATTAGAACCAGCTCATAAACCCTAATTTCCACAAAATGAACTCGATTTTGACTTTATTAAATACTTATAGAGAAGCAGTCAATTTTCAGTGCCAATTCCTATGTATCGCAGAAAAACTAGCATTGAGTTACGACATATGTCAATCAGGATAAAGAAACAATACGGTACGAACAGATCTTTCTATCACAATCCGATCAATGGAGCCAGTGGGATCGACTGGTTGGTGAAAACTCGAGAGAAAGAGAAAACATACGCTGTTCCTGGAAGAGGTAGTTTCCCTGGAGGCGACATCCGACCCGATCGATGGCCTGACCCGTCTCCCTGATCCAGAATCCGACGCTGTAGATCGCTTTGCCAAGACTCATTCTGTCTCCGGAGGCAGACAGAGAAAGCTCAAGAGCGCACCGAGAGGAGAGGGGTGGGGTTGTTAGAGCGAGGGAGATCGAAATGGAGAGGAATGGAGAGAAGGGAAACGAGGAAGAGGATCCGAGAGAGCTGAGTGGTGGCTAGTGTTGGTTTGGGGCTGAAGAGCTCTTTTACGATATTAGTCACCAGATCTTTTCTACGATTTTCTACAAATCATGACGTGTAATATATCGTAAAAATATTTATATTTATACCTATATGTGTATATCTAACTAAAATTATAATATATGTAAAAAGATAATATATAATTTGAAACTCTTTTAATAATATATTGATCTTCCATTTATCCTATTTTTAATAAACAACGATATCTATATTGTCTAATATTTCATCTTTTTTTTTTCTTGTCCGTTGAAATATGTACATTCTCATATTTTATATATTTGCATTTATTGTTGAATATCAAACAATTTAAATGTTTTTAACAATCTTATCATTTTGATTTTTTGCTTTAATTTTAAAATATTTATTCAGTTATTATACTAGTACTACTTCTTAATTATATGGTTCAAATATGTACTTCGGTTATTTATTTTTCTAATAGAATTTATTAAGGTATATTTTTTTAAGTTTATTCATACATGAAATTCATATACAAATATGATTTTAACTAGGAGAGTCCAATTTCAACGGGTCGAGTGTTATTTTATTTTAATTGTTCATACTAGATTTGATTTTATTTCGAACAAAAATATTTGTCCTCAATCTCACCCGATCTGAATAAATTGATCGAGCATTTAATAATAGTTATTTATATTTTTAATATATAATTAATTTTAATTGATGAGAAGATTTAGTTAATAATAAAAAATAAAAATAAATCTAAAAACATGGTTAAACGAGTCAACGTGAACCAATTGAATGGATTTGAACCCAAACTAACTTGAGACAGGTAAAAAATTATTAACTTATATGCGATTCATTTTTCTCAGGATATTTTCTGAACAAGTTGGGATAAAATTTAGCACGCTCAATTTCAACACTATTCATTTATTTAGAAAATATCTCTAAACGGGTAGATTCCTTAATGGTTTTTTTTATTAAAATTTGATTTTTGTTTAATGAAGAAAACACTATGATAGAATATACAATTTAATTTGCGAGGTGAGATGATAATCTGATGGAATTTTTCATCAACAATAATATTTCTAAATAATAGCTTATATGTAACACGATAGTAAATTCTAGAGACCATTTTTAGTAGTAAATATAAAGACGAAACACAACGACATCCACTGTACAGTAGAAAATCGTGGGAAACGGGAGTACCAGCAACAAAACAATGAAATAACCTCAGTCGCGTCGAGGCGTTGATCCTATTTTGGATTCGATAAACGGCTGATGATTAACAGGATTGTAGCAAATCCTGGAAGAGTGATTATTCCATTTTATTCTTCATAGTTGAGCAAGTCTCCTTATGTATCACATATCAGTATATCACATATCCATGTTCCCA
Source organism: Schoenoplectus tabernaemontani (assembly GCA_037127355.1). Taxonomy (NCBI): domain Eukaryota; kingdom Viridiplantae; phylum Streptophyta; class Magnoliopsida; order Poales; family Cyperaceae; genus Schoenoplectus; species Schoenoplectus tabernaemontani. Next base: position 7,207,586 of record CM073747.1, read on the forward strand.
TTACTTGTGAAGGAAATAAAGACCCCGCTTCAATTCTCTGTGATTTTCTTCACCCTGCCTCTCAAACTCAGGCCAACTCTCCAATCTTTCACAACCAAATTGGTGTTGGGAAATTGATCCCATAGCAAGGAGGCAGTTTTTAGTAATAATAATTATTATTAAATTAATATTATTAAAAATAAGAGTGAGAACCGTAAAATTTTAAATATACGAATGGCAGCGCGTCACTGTCAGTGACACGTTTATTATTTTTATAAAACGCGCCACTGACAGTGGCGCGTTTGCTTCTTATATATACAAAACGCGCAGCGCCTCTCCATCTCACTTGCGCGGGGTATGGACGAAACGCGTCACTACCAGTGACGCGTTTCGTCCGCGCCACTGGCAGTGGCGCACTGCCATTCGTATATTTGAAATTTTACGGTTCTCACTCTTATTTTTAATAAGGGTGCTGCTAATAGTACCCCTAATCCAATCCCCCGTCAGCGTCCCCCTAACAGAATTTCTTAAAATAGACATTTTGACCGGTCAACTAAAGCAAAAAATGGAAAGAAATGAAGTACGATACACTCTCCACCTAGCGCCTTTAGCAGCATTCTTGTGTTTATACCTGTAACATGTGACTATAGAAGGTTTCAGGTTTTTATAATTCAACGCTCCTTTGCTCAATTGTAGTAGTTTGCCCTTGAGATGTTATGTTATTTAAGTGTTTATACCGACAAATAATACATGATATAATTTGTTCCGTGATTAAATTAGCGTTTATATTTCAATAAAAAATAGTTATATCTAGGTTCTATATATTTATACTAGTACACAATATGACATAATACAAATTTATGATTATATTAATGTCACGGTTATTTATATTCTAACGAGTGATTATTATATTTAAGTTACAAGTACTCACACCACATGTTTAACAAAATATTGTTCAATCAAGGTGTTTAGATTTCTACCGCAAATCGGATATTTAGATTTACGTCATGTACTCATATATTCATAATTTTTCTACCGGTATTTATATTTTTCAATTGAGTGTTTATATTTTGCCAATATTTAAATTTTTGCCAGTATTTATATTTTTCAATCTAATATTTATATTTTCTATACATTTACTAATTATTTTCTTTGAACTTGATGTATATATTAATCTTCAAGTGTTTATCCTGCTTATAACATTATCTTGTTTTAATTGCTTATATTTTAAAATCAGGTGTTTTATTTCAATTTCATGTTTTTATACTTTAATTTCAAGTGTTTATATTTTAAAATCTGCTTATTATATTTCAATTGCTAGTGTTTATATTTTTATTTCAATTGTTTATATTTTATTTTAAGCTTTTTAAAAACTAAAAAAATCAAGTATTTATATTTTAAAATAAGATGTTTAAATTTCAATTGTATGTGTTTGTATTTTAATTTCAAGTGTTATATTTTATTTTATGGTTCTTAAAAACTGAAAAATAGTGTTTTATATTTCAATCAAGTGTTTTTATTTCAACGGTTGGTGTTCATATTTTAATTCGAGTATTTTTGAAAGATTCCCAAAACCTGAAAAATCAAGTGTTATATTTCAAAATTAGGTACTTATATTTTAATTCAAGTGTTTGTATATTATTTCAAGACTCTTAAAAGCTGAGAAATCAAGTATTTATATTTTAAGATCATATATCGATATTTTAATTTTAGGTATTTATATCTTAGTTTATTATTATTTATATTCGATAGTAGATATTTATATATTGATTTTATATGTTTATATTTTACTTTCAAATTTTTATATTTTGATCCCAGGTGTTTATATTTCGATAGAAGATATTTATAACTTGATTTCATATGTTTATATTTTACTTTCAAGTGTTTATATTTTGATCCCAGGTGTTTATATTTTGATTTCAAATATTTATATCTTGCTTTTAAGACTTTATATCTTGTATTTAGTTGTTTGTCCATCATATTTTAGTTGCATTCTAATATACAGGTACAACAAGGCAATGGTGTCTGATCACACATAATTTTTCTAAACCAATTATTCTCATATATTTACTCTAAAAATTTCTCTTTTTTTACATCTCATATTAGAAAGTAGAGATTTATTTTTTTACATCTCATATTAGAAAGTAGAGAGATTTAGTTCAGAAATTTTGAAGATAAATCTGTAAGATGACATATAGATGAAATATATTGATGTTTCAAGGTATTTTTTTTTCTTTGAAAAGTTATCATTTAGAAATCCACATACACTAAAAGGAACTGAAAAATGACATCTAAAGATAACAATAACCTGAAGATTAAACAAATCATCAATTCTTTCACCATCAAGCACACTTCTTTGCAAAGTCTTCTAGCACCAATATTTAAAATTTTTAATGTGTTATTTGAACCATCATGTGTACATTCAGCATCCACCAATACCTTACAAAAAATTTCAGTTGGTACCATTAAGTTTTAAAAAGTAAAAATAAGAAAGCATGTGGTCAGATTTAAAGCAAGGTTCAGGAGAATGAATAAGCATAATTAAACTTCAACCAAATATTTATAGTTTACACAAGCTCGATTTCTCATTGCAATTTGGAATTCTCAAAAATCTAAGGCATATATAACTTAATATATGCTCAATTTTGAAACTGAAAAAAGGACGAGAGGAATTCAATGAGCAAGTCGGGTGTGTTTTCAACTTCTCATTGTTGAAGGTACATGACTACATGTAAGGATGTATTAGTTCTAGAATCATCTTCCTAATTTTCGAACTAACTAGACTAACAAATATTGACTACGGTCAAAGGGAGCCTAATAACGCACATGACAAATATGTCGGAGCGAAAAATTGGGGGACGGAGTTGGGGGATAATAGACGGGGGATTATAAGATTTCCTCTTTTAATAATAATAATTTAATAATAATTATTAATAATAAAAACTGCAAGGGAGGAGTTATCATCAGCGCAGCACCATGAACTGCCTCTAGCGCCGAGTTTGAACTTAATACATCAAAAATTCCCCAAAGCCGTGCTGTCGCTCTTTTGATAACATGTACTGAGAGAATGGAGAAATTTGCAGTCTGTATCACATATTAGCATCGTATCGTTTGCAAATATATACTGTATAAAAAGCCAGGTATGGCTTTGGAGTTTGGACCTTAGCCCAGTCGAGAACTCCTCCCATTCTAGAAATTACGGCCTTGAACATAAAAATATTGAAGTGCTGAGTGGCAGTGAGTGTTCTAAACTGAAAGACAAAGTCATCTTCTGAATTCTGATCACTCTATCCTTCTGGACCTCTTCTCTTTTATTTAATAAAAAAATATAAAGACAAACCGGGCAAGTCCATAGTTCATTAAATAAAGAATATATTGTCCGTATTTTATTACTGGTGGCTTTTATATTATAATTTTTTATATAAAAATTTAAAAAAATCATTCTATTTTAATGCAAAATTTATATAATTAAATTTTAAATTTAGTACATTTTTCAGCAAAATGATATTTTTAGAAAAGAAATATCATCAATTGTGTAACTTTTAATGCAACAGATTACGAATTTAACAAAGATTTCAATATTTTCATTACAATTTATCACATCAGAATTTTTTTAATATATCTAATAATACATATTTCTCTAAAAATGAATTAATATTTTAGTCACTCTTATTTGTTGTAGGATTAAAGATATATAGTGATATACATGTCTACAGACTATGCTGTCCCTATAAATGAATCCTACTGTTAATCAGACCCAAATTGAAGAGAGATTAGTGACAGCGCCATCTCCGCCAATCCCAACGCGAAAAAGAAAGCCCAGATTCACACGAAACAATCTTACCATACTAAAACACCTGGCCGCAAATGAATATTTCAACTTATTAGTATTTGAGTTTGATTTGAAATTATTTTAAACTAAATTAAATTCGAACTAAATCAAATTCGAACTAAATTGAACTATAAACAAACTTAATTATTTTAATTTGTATATTTATTTTCATATTATCATAAATAATTAGAACAAAATAATTAATATTTTATTAATTTTATATTAAAAATTTAAAAATTAACTAATATCTATTAATTTAATAATAAATTAATAATATTTTATTAATTTTATAATAAAATAAATATATTATTGACTAAATAGTTAAAAATATATACAAATAACTATTTATGAAATTATTACGAATTAAACTCCAACTAGTTCATTAAAAAAGTTATTGAAACAAAATCGAATCAAACTAACAAAAAAAATCTGATCGAACGAACTGCAAAATCAAATCGAACACCGAATAAATTACGAATTATGAACTTTTTTGAAACCCTACTCTACCGTATGTAAAATTGACTGTACACGTTTAGCAAACTTGACATTCCTTTGCAAGTTTCCAAATTATGCACGGTTCCCTGGTTCTGATCAAGCTCTTTTTTTGTTATTTTTATTTTCTTGTAATTTTTTATAGCTGATCTTAAAGTAGTAACCTGATAAAAAGTGCATGTCAGGTCCCTTTCCACCGACTTTAAAGAAACACTGTGTATGTATCAGACAATCAGTATACCTCTTTCCAGTACAAGTAGTTGAAGTGTAGAAGAAAAGAGCCAACCTTCCTTTCCTTTTCATGTGTTTTTATTGCTATCAATTGAGTCAAAAAAGTTTGTTTTAGGACCACCGTGAGCCCATGCACGCGGCCCCTTATCAGATATTGTCACCGACATGCGACAGCCCTCATAAATGTTTTGTTTGAGACAATTTTTAGTTACATAGGATACTCTTATAAATTATAATAGTATTCGTGTGTTGGTGGGTGCGGGTTTAATGGATCGCCATCCTCAAGCGGCACGCGAGTAGCACAACCAACAATCGTTAGATTCATGAGATTCTTTAAGATTAGTGAAGCATAAATCTTCACGTGCATCGAACAACGTCAAAACCGCGCTGCATCGATTATAAATTATAATAGTATTCGTGTGTTGGTGGGTGCGGGTTTAATGGATCGCCATCCTCTGTAACGCGGCACGCGAGTAGCACAATCAACAACCGTTAGATTTATGAGATTCTTTAAGATTCGAGCAACGCCAAAACCGCGCTGCACGATACAGCGCTGCAGACGATAAGAATTCTGGTTTAATGGATACTCTTACTTTTTGAGATTGATTTCACACGAATCTCAGAGGATACAAATTATGGTTTAATTTGAAGATAATTTTCCCTCTCCGTTCACTTTTCCTAGAGACCCACAAGGATGTCAAGTTTTTTTGATAGGAAGGACGAGAGCCAATCTCTCAAATTTTGTAAATTTTATAAGGTGATGTTAAGTTTGATATTGTAATGTCAAATTTAAGACATCCAACGTTATTGTATATTTTTTCTAAATTATTTCACTGTTGTTCTGGTTAAAAATGAGCGAACAAATTCTATTGGCCGATTTAGTATGCTTAAAAAAGTTGTGTCATATATAGTTAAATTAAAGCATTTGAAGATAAAGATGGAGATCACGTCGTTCAACTTAATTTAATTAGATATATATAAGAAACTTTCAAAATATAAAATATAAAATTTCAAACTCACTTCGAGGATATTCTAAACATTCAAATGGTGCCGGAAGATTTGGAACGAAAAGCATACAATGACTGATGCTTAATTAAAGCGCCGTATAATTAATTTAAGCGACTACCTAACTTATTTATACATTATATATTTGGAGAAACAAATTGCTCAATAAATTTTTATATCAAAAATCTCTTGAGAAACAAATTTTATTTTGGATTTTTAAGATGACTTGTTTTTCATATGCAATATTATTATTATTATTTTAGAGTCAAAATCTGAAATAAATACATAAAATTCCAAAAATGAGAAGTTTTTGTATCCCGGGGATTTTAATATAATTTTTTTTATTGAACAACGTAATTGAAATTTGAGAATGTTAAAAAATATTTTTTTTGAGTCAAAATCAACAAACAGCTTGTTGAATTTATGCTTATACTAATTTTGCTTTTATCTATATCTATACTATTATATAAAGCAATTAAGAATTAGAGAGTCCATTTTTTATCATGGTATTTTTTTTATTATACCCATTTTATCCCTCAATTAGATGGATAATATCTATTTTTTGTTGATCGAATGTATGTAATCGTGTCCATTGATCCCCTTTCTCTCCATTTATTTCTCATCTATACTATTATTTCCATTTATGTACATGATTTACAAATTAGAATACTCAATATCTTTCTATTTATGTTATGATATAAATATTTAATTTAAGGCTTAAGATATGCGCTATGATTAGCAACCTTATACATGTTTGATAAGAAATTGATCTATACTATTATATAAAGCAGCTAAGAATTGAAGAGTCCATTTTTTATCATGGTATTTTTTATTATTCACATTTTATCCCTAAATTAGATGGATAATATCTATTTTTTGTTGATCGAACGTATGTAATCGCGTCCATTGATCCCCTCTTTCTCTCCATTTATTTCTCATCTATACTATTATTTCCATTTATGCACATGATTTATAAATTAGAATACTCAATATCTTTCTATTTATGTTATGATATAAAAAATTAATTTAAGGCTTAAGGTATGCGCTATGATTAGCAACCTTGTATATGTTTGATAAGAAATTAATGGTGATAATATATGCTGGAATAATTGACTTTTCTTTCCATAAACACCATGAATCATTAACTCATATTGTGCAGAAAATCCCATCCAAGATTAAATTTAATTTTTATTATAGGTTTTCTCTATAATTTAGTGAATTTATAATTTAATATTATATCAATATGATTTTTTATCTTATAATATTTTCATGTTTAAATAAAAGAGTCTGCTGCAACGCGCGGGTATATTACTAGTTGTATTCAGGGGTAGATATACGTTGGGATTTTGAAAAATAATTCTTTTAGGTAATTTGCTCCCTGGATTGTTTGATTAATTTTATTGAGAAAAAAATATTTAATATCGTGCATAATGAAATAATTATGCAAATATATTAAAATATAAAGTTCCGTAGATGAAAACTTTCTTCATCAACTTGATTATCTATTATTTTGAGTTTTATTTTGTTGCTATTTTTAATACATAAAATGTTATTATTTTAATATTTTTTTATTAAGTAAGAATATATATTAAATTATTAATTTTTTATTTAGTACCCGATTAGTTAATGAATTTAAATCCGATAAACTATTATAATCCAATAATTGCCCTCTGACTAAAATCCTACATCCGCCCTTGTTGGTTGTATTAATTGGGATTAATTCCTTTCAATGCTCAACACTTCTGTCAATATAATGAGCTCATTTTGCGAACAAGAGCAACCTATGATCCTCTTCGACTCTTTCTTTTGTTTTCCTTCAGTAAGACTGGAAAATTTTCTCATTTTTGCCTTTTTTTTTTATGACTTCGACTTGTGGCAAATAGTCATCGAATTTGAATTTTCTGGTTGCTCAAATGCATTGAACCATGCCCCTCACGTACCCAAAAGCTGTCAAGGCAAAAGATAGCGGATGTCAAGCAAACACATGAACAAGATAGTTGGTATGCATCATAAATGAGCTAGCCATGCATGAAACAGAAAAGGGGTATTTCTTTTCGTGAAAGAATTAATTAATTAACCTATCACAGCAAGTTTTGTTCGTATGGTACTGTGCAATGTAGTCGGAGATGTTTTCTCCTGTGCATTGTGCAAGCACTCAGAACTCAGCACTGGACTGATCGCCGGGGTATTTAATTGGGAGGCAACACAAGTTTGTGGCCTTGTGGGGAGCCCCTGTGTGTCAGTGTCTTTGGTGGTTTTGGTGGGTTTTGGGTTGGGTGTGATGGGGGTGGCTACGCATGCCTCCTGCCTCCTCTCTGTTTGCTCATCAACTGGACTGTTGATTTTGTTGGGGAATCTTATTCCTTTTCAGCACTGCATCACAATATTGGGTGCACTAGCAACTGTCTCATTCCTTTATATTTGTTGTTAGCATAGATTTCAAAATGAGGACTATTTTTTTCAAAGGCTGAATTCACTCAAATTCGTAAGTGGAATATTTTAAAAGTTGCAACCTTCAGTATGTACAAAACATATCTTGCTCACTAGATTCATGCAGCTTTTAGCTGCCTGATTTATATGAGATGAAAACTTGGTTATAATGTCTATTGCGTAGGAGGTCGCAGTTCAAAAACATGATTAATAAATTATTGTAAAACGTGTAAAATTTGTACTTTGTAGGCTCAAGCAGGGGTGGTCCTATATACAGAGGTAAATCCCGCTTGATTTTTAAAAATATATGTAAAGTTATAATTTTTTTTTTCTGGATCTAGAAAATATAACTCAAAATTATATAAATGTCAAGGACTACATCGATTCGTAAGTCAGTATATAAATCATCCTTCTCATGTTATTGACTCAACGAAAAACTAACATACATGAAAAAGTTTTTTCCTTCACATATCTCGGCAATCAACATCCACAAAACTATTTTCTATATTATTATTTTGCTCGAAATCGAAGAAAGGCTTTCCGCTTCCATCAGCTTTTCTCAATGATATTCCCTCACTAGAAGCACAATTTGATAGTATTTACTATTTTGAGTTTATTGTGCCTCACACACGAAGAAAATACACTGTAGAATATACTTCACTCACGGAAATTTAAACACGTTGTAATCTAATGATATTATATGATAAAGATTTTTTCTTTCAAAAGTTACTTGCTTTCTAAATTTTATTTAATCACAATCATTATTTTCTGAACTAAGGATATAAGAATTCTTCATGATACCATTTAACACCTGATTGTGACGGTTGTTGCCCGTGAACAAATATTATCTTCAATTAAGAATTTTTAAGATTAAATATTCGTATTGAACAACTATGTTTTTTAGTTTATAATTCGTAGAAAATTAGAATGAATATTATTAGTTCATGGTCGCACAAATAATTTTGCTAAAAAACACGTTTCTTCATGCAATTAATTAGCTACTTTTTGTATTACGAAGCAAATTGGTGTGGTACCCAACACCACACAAAAAAAAATATTCATTTTGAAACACTTTTAATAATGATTCTTCAACTATTAAAATTATTTTTGGAAGACCTTTAGTAAAGGTTATTTCTAAGAAATCATTGTTAATGAGGTCATTAACAATGATTCTTAACTAAGTTTCATTGTTAAATGGACTTTTCACAATGATTCTAACTAAGATCTTTGTTAAAGGGTTTTTGAGCAATATTTTTTATTAAAGAACCTTTTAACAACAGTTTTTAGTTAAGTAGATTTTTTTTTTTAAAAAAATATTTTTTAACTTTAACTGATTTCTTTAATGATTATAAAGATATAAAAATATAAATATATAAAAACAAACATTATTATATATATAAAATAAACATTATTATATAAAGACAAACATTATATATATATATATATTATTCATTCAATAATTATTATGAAAAAAATATAGTTTCTAAGAGAAACTAAAAAAATCCCAAAAATAAAAATCAGATTTATTTAATGATAATATCTTATGCATTAATTGATACAAAATTTATATAATTTGTCAAAAAAGTTCGAAAGAAAAAAATAATGAAAATTCCAAAGCGTTTTTGAGAAATCAGACGAGTTTTTTGGCCCCAAAAACTGACATAACAACAATGATCATTAATCTTATAAATTTCGTTGAAAATTTTCTATGGCCGTGTAGAAGTCTCAATCGGAGTTTACTATCAAAAGTTATGATTATTTGAATTTGAGATGTTCGAATTTTAATTTTGATTTCTTTATTCTTTCCTCTTTTTCTTTCTCTGTCTCTCATTTGTCTTTCACATTTGAAACAGGGGATGAAGGAAGGAGAGTAGTAATATGTGAGATTTTAATTAGGGCTGTTATTCGAGCGAGTTCGAGCGAGTTCATAGCAACTCGAACTCAGATCATAAGTAACTCGAGTTGGACTGACTCGAATAGCTAACATCATCCGAGCTAAACATCGAACTCGAGCTCACTCGGTGCTAACTCGAGTCACTCACAACTCGCGATTTTGACTCGAATTTAATAAATATCAAGTGTTTGTGTAATGTTAGTGTCTAATGCTAACATAGTAACATTATAAATTTGCAACAGATTAACATTATAAGTTTGCAAATTGCAGCAATAACTAAATCAACTATCCGAGTTAACGAGTCACCGAGCGAGTTGACGAGTCACCGAGCGAGTTTCCCTTGACTCGTACTCGTATAAAAAACTATCCGAGTTAGTCAACTCGAGTCAGTTTAACTCGAGTCAGATTTAACTCGAGTTATGACGAGCTATAATCCGAGCGAGTTGCGAGTTACGAGTTATTTGCCCGGCTCTAATTTTGATTTTTAAATTATTGGATTGTGATGAATGAATAATTATATTTGAGCATATAATAATTGAGAGTATAAAAGATGAAATATAATTGGTGTGTTCTTTTCTCAAAATTTAAATCTTACCTTTTACCAATAGTTCTTAGTTAAAAATTATTGTTAAATGATGTATTTAGCAACGATTTTTTTACAAAGAACTTGCTAGAGGATATTTAATAATATTTTTTTATTAGAACCATTGTTAAATGTTAATTCTAACTTTTTAATGTTTCCGACATCTATTTTAATAATATTTTTTTATTAAAAATCATTATAAAAGAAGTTCTAAATATTTCAATAATAACATCAGACTCCTTTTAACAATAAAATTTATCAATAATTATTTTTAAATGAATATTCACTAAGCCCCTCTCGGCTGTAGTGATATATTTAGTGTAAGTAAACTTAAAGTGATGTGCACTTTTTCCTAAATTAATTAAAGGAATGACAATCCGCCGGTTCCAGTTAAACAAAATATATAAAAGATAAAACTATAGAAGATAATGAAAGAACGAACCGTCGAATATAAAATAGGACAACGGCCGTGTCCAATTAGAGGTCGTACTCTATATATAGTTCTCCACGCGTGAACCGTCCGAGCGACCATCTGTTTGAATCCCACACAGTCAAAACGGTATGATTTAGATTTCACAGAGCGAGGATACAATTCGTCCAATTAATAAACAGGGATGGAACAGTGTACGAGAACTGCTGAACTGTGCAGTTAAACAGTACTGTATCGCAGCATCATTGACCTGACCCAAAGGAGGTTAGCGTACACATTTGATGAAGAAATCTTTTGGAACTCAAATCCTGTTGTATAATAACCAGTTTTTTTATATATATAATATTTATAATAATTATATTATTAATAATAAGAGTGATGAAATCGAAATTTTAAAAATACGAATGACAACACGTCATCGAGTGTGCGTTGCAAAACGCATTTGTCGGTGGCGTCTTTTTATTATTATTTTTTTTAAATACTGAAAGACACCAGTGGGAGTGGTGTTTTCCCACTTGCGCCTTCTCCCACGATAACTCAGGAAATGGCTAAGAGCCAAAAAGAGAACTAAAAAAAATGAAAGTGGAAACGCGTCACCGATGTGTGATGCATTTCCGTACTGCTTTACCATATGCTAGCGTATATTATCATTCGTATTTTTAAAATTTTAATTTTATCACTCTTATTATTAATAATATAATTATTATGAATATTATATATAACAAAAAACTGTATAATAACAGTACGAGCCTTGTAAGGAAGCGGAGCGTTTATCAACTATATTTTTAAGAATTACTAGTGATCAATTATATTTTTAAGAGAAGGTGAAAGACGGGACCAATTTTTTTTTTGACAATTATATTTTTAAGAGAAGGTAATTCTAATTAAACGCATAAATTACTCGTGTGTTCCCAAGTATTCAACTCTGTCTAATTAAACGCAGGTAAATGGTAACCGCATTTACCACAAATTTATCTCTTTAATCCGTTTGGTAAATTAAATAAATAGCATTAGAATAGTATCATTTGAATAGTAAAAGTGGAAGAGTGTGTATATGAAGAGTGCGTGGAAGAGTGCTGTTTTCGTACTATTTGAAAAAGTGAAAATGTTGTTTGATAACATATCAATTGAAATTGTACAATGGTAAGTGTTTTTATATATCGAAAAAGTAAAAAGATCAAAATACCTTAACAAATCATTCTTTTTTTTTCATAAATAGGTATAATTTAAATTCCCGTACATATATATGGTTTATTAGCTACAAAACCAAATATTTATTTACAAATTTAAAATTTATATCAATTAAATATATAAAATAATTTGGTTAACATTAGCATCAAAACTTATCAACTATATATTTTTTACATCACGTCTTATTAAATTTTATATATTTGACAGGACGATATTTCCATGTTACTTTTAATAATGTGGGTAGGGCTATCAAACATTAAACGACTTTGACTCAAACATGAGTTGTTCCGTTTAACAATGTCCTTCGTAAAACTTATCCAATGAAAAAAACAAGAAAATGAATGAGAAATGGGTAGTTTGGTCCGATTAACTTTTCTATTCAGCTAAACGTTTTTTGATTTTCGTGTAAAATTACATTGGAACTGCTTTATTAAAATTTCATTTGCGTTGGCAATACGTTCAGTGCTATCCAACGTAACAAAAAAATCATTTTTTGCGTTTCACGTTTCGAAAAGTCCGATTATAAAAACGTGACGTCGAAATGTCGAAACGTTGACACCCCTAAATGCATTAAAGTGGTGGATCCATAGTAGCGATTATATTATATTATATTATTATACGGATTTTGAAAAACATTGTTTTTCGGTAATATTTTCGGTAGTTTGCCCCCCTGAATTGTCTGATTAATTTTATTGAGAAAAAAATATTTAATATCATGTATAATGAAATAATTATGCAAAGATATCAAAATATAAAGTTTTATAGACGAAAATTTTCTTCATCAACTTCATTATCTATTACTTCGAGCTTTATTTTATTATTATTTTAATATATAAAATATTATTATTCTAATAAATTTTTTATTAGGTAAGAATATATATTAAATTATTATTATTTTATTTAGTAACCGATTAGTTAATGGATTTAAACCCGATAAGCTATTACAATTCGATATTTGCCCTCTGACTAAAATTCTGATCCGTGATCCGCCCATGCCTAAATGTGGGTATCTTTAACTATTTCAGTTTGACTTTGACTCATTTAACATGTGTTGCTTTAATTTTTAACAATGTCCTGTAGTAAAACTTAACAAATAGGGGAAAAACATTAGAAAATGAATGAGAAAGAGGGTAGTTTGGTCCAATTAACTTTTCTATTCACTATTCCCCACTCATGTTTTTTGCTCTTTCGGTATTCCAACCTTCCCCTCGAATAGGAGAAGAGTGCTCTTCTGCTTTATTATTTTTTTCTCTTTTGTGTTTGGCAATATCATCGAGTTGGAATAGCAGTGCTATTCAGAAGAGCACACCGAATAGCGAGTGTCAAACGGACTCTAAATTCTTAATTCAAATATCCAACAACACCGAAGTAAGAGCCAAAACCTCATTAAATAACAATTCTGTTTTACACTTTTTTGGACTGATAGATAGTACTCAGACAATGCATCATCCTCTACTTATGTGCACTTATTTAATTATTGTAATGTACCAAATGTCACAGTATTTGAGGTTGTCATGTCTCAAGGTCAAACTTTAATATTTAATAGACAATTAACATAAATGTAGTTGTAAGATTTTAATGTGCTATGTACATTTATACAACACACACAATTATTAGGTGATTCAGATCATCTAATTTGGAGATGACAAGGTAATGGACAATTACAACACACTTTGCTTATGAGTGTTAAATGCATTTCTTACTGTGTTAAGTGTAGTTTGTTGGACTATGTGACAATGCAGGAATGATATTGTTTTTAAGAACACACAAGGCAGTATTATGAAAATTTTGGTTATATTGATATGTTCACTTTTGAATTATTGATCAGGGTTGTTCAAGAGAGAGAACAAGTACTGATCAAGAGATGGCTGCGCAAGATTTGGATATGATCTCAATACAGTGCATTCCTCCAGTTCTATGCTTGACCTCCAGTTCTATGCTTGACTGATTGAGTATAGTGCTAAGATGAGATATTGGAGGTTGTTAGTTCTAGATGGTTGTATGTGTTGTTGGGTTGCTTTTGTTGTTTGTGGTTGTTGTTGAATGTTTGTTGGTGTTGTTGTTTATTACTTGTTTGATGTAAGGCCGATGTGAGGTCAGTGATTTATTTTGTTTGATTGTTAGATTAAAGTTGTATTTTGAAAGACTGACAGTGAAGCAAAAACAGCAAAGATGCTATCTGATATTCAGACTTTGAAACAGAGATACTAATACACAAATATATACTATATCGGTACCAGTTTGGTAAAGTATGAAAATTATGAAGGCTCGATGACACAATATAAGTCAGAGCCAGTACTTTTGGATATCTTTTGGGATTATCAAATTCTTAGGATTAGAGTTTTGAGATAAGCATTAGGCTAAGTTTGATATTTTACTATTAGGATGTAATGTTAATGTTTCATTAAAATAAAACGGACAATTTTGTCTTTTTTTTTTCCAAAAAAGAAAAAGAAAATAACAACTCTGTTTCAAGTGCCATCAACTGCCGGTTGCAGCTGCTCATCACATGAGCAAGCATCCAAAGTCATGTATGTCGAATCTTAATATGCTTAAATAAACAAATTCATGTAAAATATAATAATAGACTGCTATAAATGATCGTGTCCACAAAATCAAAATAAAACGATAAAGGCGTACTTTTTAAATAAGCTAATTAGATTCCATTTCATGACTACGCAAAGGTAGAAGACAACAGAGGAAAAAAAAAGAACTCACACCATATCAACTAATTAATGCGTACACTAAACTAAGCACATGCATAACGCCACACCTCTTGACCATACATGGTCAAACACATCCACCTGATGATATCAACAGCTACAACACTACACATTATATGTCTAATTTTGACAACATCACTCTAACAAGTCAATCATCTCCATTTGCCCATGGAAATGGAAGCATCTTGCACTGATTATGATACTGACATCGGCATCAAAGAGACCATAGTAACAGTTAGTTGAATCTTAAACTGGCATGCCAGTTTATTAGTAGAACATGCTAAACAGCATCTTAGCTTTCCATTATCAGTGTCAACTGGAGAAGATTCGACTCTTGCTAATTTAATCAACTTATAGAGAATCTTAACTACTATCAACCGTTATATCAGGAACAGTTGCAGTAGCGGCTTTGGTGGTGGTGGTAGTAGTATCGGTGGTACCATGGTTGCTCAGGCCATGACCGAGCAGCATTTGGCGAACCACCTTGGCATACTCGAGCAACTTATCGAAGGCTGGTATTGTCTCTTTCACTTCATCAATTGCCTCAAACTCGCGAAGCCATGCATGAAAGAGGGGGAATGCTTCGGGATCGACCAGTTTGACGCCTTCCATGACTTCTTCAAACACAGCAAGCCAATATGATCCACAACCGAGCACAATGTCGAGGAGGCCGATTGAGTCACCTCCGAAGAACTTCCTGCCCTTGAATAAACCCTCCCGCAGCTCCCGTTCGATCAGTGCCAGGTTTTCATGGACCTGGTCCACGGCAGCCTTCTGGACCTCACCGGATGATGCAAACACAGCACCTACAGCCGGCCCGAGCTTCATTCGTGTTGCAATGAAAATAATAAGGAAGCATTCAGTGGGTATACCTTGCAAATTTTGTATCAGTAAAATAGTTTATAAATTTACTACTGCTAAGTGGTAGCAATTGATTTATCCAGAATTCCAGATCTATCTGTCCTTTTTTTTGTTTGAAGATTCCTGTTATGTAGGTGGCACTGTAAGCGAAAAAAAAAGCTGAATTACTGCATTCAGTATTGCTATATTGGAAGAAAGAAAGCGAATCGGATATCAGATTACTAAGACAAAAGAAACATTGCATGCTTTATGTACGGAAAAGAAAAGAATATTCTCTAAACAGCTATTGTCTCTTAATGATAGCACCAGCAATGTACATTTTCTAGTAATCAAGTTATAATGAGTATTAATTGATGCATTTTAATTACCTTGTCATCCGAAAAGTGACACCAAAAGCGTGCAATGGAGCGCTCATACGGGTCGACTGGCAATACAGGGCGGTCGCTCCAGATCTCATCGACATATTGCAAGATGATCACCGACTCCGCAATCGGGCGGTCATCATGAACAAGCACAGGGACCTTCTTATAAATGGGGTTAAACCGAAGGAGTGCTTCACTCTTGTTTGAGAGATCCTCTTCTGTGTATTCAAATTGAATGTTCTTAAGCTTAAGAGCCAACTGTACACGGTGAGTGTATGAGCTGGCCCAAGAACCAAAGAGTTTGAGAGAGAAGGATTTCTCCATGGATTGATGCAATAGATTTCGTTTTGGTTTCTCTTGATGGTGTGTGTGCGCGATTGGTGCTTGGGGAGTTGGGGTGATCGGTGTGCCTTATATAGAGAGCGTAGAGGGTTGAGGGGATTTTTAAATTAATTTATGACAACAACTCTTCGTGGGCAGATTTTTTTAATTAATAATTTAAATAATCATATTTTTAATAATAAAAATAATTAAATCGAAAATTAAAAAAATACAAATGACAGTACGTCACTGTCACTGGCGTTTTGCAAACGCACCACTAACAATGACGTCTTTAATTTTTTTAATTTCCAGTTATTTAAAAAATAAAATCGCGTCAATGGAAGTAGCATGTTCTCCCACTAGTGCCTCAAATGTTGTATTGGATTCTAAAGATGCATTGAAGATGGAATTGAAGATAATATTAAAAAATAAAAATGAAAGACGTTACTCTCAGTGATGTTTTTGCTCAAATATATCAGTCCAAGTGGTGTGTTTACACAATGCCACTGATAATGACGCATTTGCGCAGTGTTACTAACAATGATATGTTTACGCAACACCACTTATAATGACGTGTTACCATTTATATTTTTAAAATTCCAATTTAATCATTTTTTATTATTAAAAATATAATTATTCAAATAATTCAGATCAGGTGGATTAGTAATTTGATCGATTTAGTAGATTAATCTAGTGGATTAGTAATTATTCAGATCTTAAAAAGTACTTTTAACATAATTGTCTATATGTAATAAATGTAACAATTATTTTCAAAAATAAAAAAATTTACAAATAATTTTAACTAACCTAATTAAAATATAATTATATCTAAATTTTCATGAAGTTTCTAATTCTACGCTATATTTGTAAGTTTTTCTCTTTTAATTGGACTTTCACAGTACAAATTTCATATATGTAACCTAATTTACTCTGTACATATACATCACTATTTGATAACTACTATCGCAGTAAATAATTATATTCTTAATATAAGTCATGGAATCTTTTCAATATAATGAAATCTCATTTTTAATATTCCTTTATCATTTTTCTACTTACACACAATTTAAATCTTGTATTGTTTTAAAAAGTAATAATTTTATTAACAATTTTTTAATCATGATTTTATGAAAGGTAGATTGTGATGGATTTAATTTGTTTTAATTATAATATTTAGAAAAGTTAAATGTGATGAATTTCAATTGTTTTAATTGTGAAAAAGTTAATTGCGATGAATTTGAGTTCGAGAACAATGGATGGAGAAAACAAGGCACGTGATATGGATTTGGTAATGGTGTAAGGGAATTTAGGATTGGAAAATGTAACGGTGATATCAAAAACGATATTTTAATCGATATCGGCTTTAGTATTCCAGTTAACAATTTTATTTATTTTGTATAGTATTATCATTTTTCAAGTTAACAATGTTTATTAAAGAACAAAGTACAGTACAAAATAAATTGAATAGTAAAGTTATTACTTTGAATACTACCTCATTTAATATGAATATTAAAGTTGGTATCTAATATAATATCAATTTTGATATCTATATATCAGCTCCCTTTTAGATTTACTATGGCTTCTTTCATTTTAGTATTTTATGCTCTCATCCCATCCCATCCTAACAAGATAGCCAGTTTTTAATGAAAATAATTATTAGTAAATTAATATTGTTAAAAATAAGAGTGAAAACCGTAAAATTTCAAATATACGAATGGCGCATACACATCGTGAAAGCGCGGAAACGCGCGCTAACGGCGTGTGGCGCGTTTCAAAAAAATAATGAAACGCGTCACTGCCAGGGGCGCGTTTCATCCAAACCCCGCTACTCCATCTCACTTGCGCCTGCGCGCATTTTGTAAGAAGGAAACGCGCCACTGGCAGTGGCGCGTTTCGTAAAAAAAAAAAAAAAAAAAAAATGGAAACGCGCCCCGCGCGTGCGCGCGTTTCGTAAAAAAAAAAAAAAAAAAAAAAAAAAAAAATGAGCGCGCCACTGCCAGTGGCGCGTTGCTATTCGTATTTTTGAACTTACCTGTTTCTCACTCTTATTTTTAATAATATTAATTTACTAATAATTATTTTCATTAAAAACTGCAAGATAGCAAAGAAGGAAGCCGCATATCACAAGTGCGGCCCCTAAAAAAAAAAAAAAAAAAAAATCAAGAAACCATTCCACAACTACGGTTCTTTTTATGTCATTGAAAACTTTACAATGTAAAATTTGAAGGCATTATTTCAAATTTTCCTTTTATTACCTTTCTAAAAATAAAGAAGTTGCAACGGGACCCTCTTTTTTTTTTTAGAATGAACTAACTTAGTGACTTTGGCTATCAAGAAATTAATTATTTTTTAATTTTAAAATATAACATCCGGTGTGCAATTTTACCATGCATGGTTCGAATTACATGAAATTCGATACAAGACTAATTTTACAGAAGTATTACTATGTTCGTGAATATTTTATGACCTTTAGATTTTCTTTCGATTTTATCTGCAAACAATTATTAAGATTTTTTACTAAGTTCGTTATTCATGATCCTAACCTCCAAAATATGTATTTCTATAAAAAAATTTAATCAAATTGAATTTACGGAGATTGTTCCTCAAACTTCCTCTCAAAAAGAAATAGCCACTGAATAAAAGGTTAGATGCCTGAAATGAGAAAACTCTTATAAATTTTGTCTAATACAAAATTTATTTGTAAAAAATGTTAATGACATGTATAATGATAGCTAACACAATACCTCATGTGATAACTCATAATTTCATACGAAAGGAATACAAAAGGATTTGTCGCCTTCAAAATCATACTACACGTACTAATTAATTAGTATTTCCTTGTCTCCGGTTTTAATTTTGTCATGGGCATGGATCCAATGCAATTATAGTTAATTATAGGATATCTTTTGAACAAACACAAGTAGAGGTACATCCTTTAATCATAGACCATAATGGGCGGGGCGAGAAACTCGTGACATGGCATGGTCCCCTCTGTCAATCCGTGCAAATGGAGTTAAATAAGGGTGGCATGAGACAAAGAACAATAAATGGTGAGCGTGCAACAAGTCCTTGCCTTGGGCTTAATTTATGTCATGAACAAACAATCAATTATCAATTCCTCCGTGACCGCCTTAACTCGTTACTCGTTTGACTCAATATATTATTAATATTTATTATTTATATTATTTTATTATAAATTTTTAGTATAGTAAATAATTTATATGATATATACTAAATTATTATATTAAATTTGTGTGAAATATATTATTATTAATTATTTTATTAATTTTTATAAATATTAATAGATAATAAAAAATAAATTATTAATTATTAAATGAATGTTAATGAGTCAAACTCAGTTACTTAACGAGTTGATCGCAAGTCAAAGTTTCTGATTCAGAAGTAGTTAATGAGCTAGTTCGACTCAGCTCGTTCAGTTATGAAGCGAGTACGAAATTGATCCAACTCCGCTCAATTCAGCTCGTAACAGTTGAGAATTAAAGATAATTAAGGAGATCGAGGGGTTTATTGGGCCTCAGAAATAAATCATCACAATCCCAATTTGAATAAGATAGCTACTTTACAGTCACCTCCACCCTATTCTTTTTTTATTTTTTTCATTTTTTCTAATTTACCGTTACATTATCGTTGGTACCAAATAGTGCCACTTGTATAAATAGCAATGACAATTGTACATGTAATCTCTCTCAATAATCAGAAAAGTAATAAATAAATACTTTTCATCATCAATTTATCAATTCTCAATTTATAATATGGTATCAGAGTGGGTTTAGAAAATCCTTGTTCAAATCCAAAGAAACAACCATTGCAGCTAACAAAGAACTGCAGGGTCATCTTTCATCGAAAACTTTCGCAAAAATCCCAAATTGGTACGGCTAACAAAGACAACAATAGCAATAGTTTAGAGCCAACGAGCCAGAGACAACAATATTTACCAGTGTGAGGAGACTATTGCAAAGCTGGCCCGACAACTCAACACTAGACAAGAACTACAACTCTAGAAAAAAGGAGAGATCAATACTGGTACAGTTACCAGAACCCAGAATCGATCAAAGGCAATATCTATTCTTATTAAGACCTCAAAACCAGTACAAGGCTGAGCAGCAACTCAAGAAGAAAAAAAGAATCAGGCACAACATTTATTCTTATAAAAAATCAGAAAAAAATCGATTAAGTTCTTAACAGTTGTTCTCACAAAAATCAAAAATCAAAAGAGCAATATCTGTTCTTATCAGAGACAGCCTAAAAAATTCGAATACCATCAAACAACAAAGCTGAAATAGACCAAGGTGTTTTTTCTTATCAGAAACCAGCAAATCAAACAAAATCCTCAAAGAATTAAAATTATCGAAACCCAAGATCCATAGAGGGATGCCCTAGTAAGTGATGGGCAGCACGCAATCAAACAGTGAATGTACAGAAGAGAGGTGCTCGCATTATAAGAAAATCGGGCAAATAAGAGACTTGTTGGTTCCTCCGTCCATATCTTCGACCAGTGACGGATGTATGATTTTAATTAGGGGGTAATTATTAGATTATAATAGTTTATCAGATTCAAACTCATTAACTAATTAAGTACTAAATAAAAAGTTAATAATTTAATATATATTTTTATCTAATAAAAAATATTAAAATAATAATATTTTATATATTAAAGATAACAACAAAATAAATCTCAAAGTAATAGATAATCAAGAAAAATTTTCTTTACGTAACATTATATTTTAATATTTTTACATAATTATTTCATTATGCACGATATTAAATATTTTTTCTCAATAAAAATAATCAGACAATTCAGAGGGTAAAATTTTTTTTCCAGGGAGGACAAATTACCGAAAACCATTATTTTTTAAAATCCAGAGGGGGCACGTGCCCCCCTGGATAACACTGGATCTGCCCTTGCCGACGATAAGGGCCGAGGAGAGATGGCTTCGATGGAGGGGAAATTGGCGAAGAAAGAGAGACGGTAGAGCTCTCACGAAAAGGAAAAAGAAGAGGTAAAGGGGGAGTGGGTCTAACTAGGGATGGTAATATAGCTTGCGGTCTGGTGTACACGTCCGACTCGCTCAACTTGAGAGCCAACACGACAGATCGGGCCATCTTACGAGTCGGATTAGGTACGATTTTGGAGTTAGACCTGCCCGTCCGACCCGGAGTAGTATATATATATATAATTTACTTATATTTATACATATTAAATATCAATATATTCTAAAAAATGTGTACAATCTTAATATAATACTAATATCACTTAAATTATATTAAATAATTAGCTACGATATAATTATATGAATATATATTTTATTTAAAACAATTATTAGAAGGACAATGGATATATATACTTGTGCTACAAAGATATCGATATATTTTAATTATCATACTAATACACTTCTTACCATACTAATACACTTCTACTACGAAAAGATCGATATATTTTCATAACTAAGAAAATAGTCAAGTTAACTAATATTAATAATATTTTAGATTAAATACAATAGTCGCCCTCTAGGCCGGGTTGGGGCGGCTACGGACGGATAGGCCCATGAAACATTACAGATGAGCCGGGTCATCAATTTTAGGCCCTAGGGTACGAACTGGGCAGGCCGGGCCGAGAATTTTGAAGGACGGATAAAGCCCCGGTTTGACATAAATCCAGCCCTACCTAGCTCATTGTCATCCCTAAATCTACAGGGTTGAGAGCAATTCAACTAATAAAGCTCACTCCTCCAAGCACGTTTAGATGTGGCTCTTGAGGGAACAACTACTCATGTTGCTAACAAAAAAAAAAACATCAAAAGACCAATGATATTTCAATAAACTCAATCACTTTTTAAAAAAAAATACTAAATGAATATTGGATTCGGGACAACCTATCAAATGACGGGAAGTAAAAATTTACTCATAAATTATAAAAAATACAAGATTATGACAGTTGCAAATGATGAGAAAATAAAAATTTTGGGTAGAGGCTCAATTATAATTTTCTCAAATAATATTTTAAATGTATTGTTTGTTCAAAATTATGCATCAAATTTATTATCCATCAATATAGTTTCGATGAGCTCAATTGTGAAGTTATTTTTTCTTCAACAAATGTGTTTTTTCAAGAATGAGCAACAAAAAAGGTAATTGGTAAAGGTTTTTTTGAGAATAGACTTGTATTTATTGAATGAACAAAAAAATATAATTTCAATGCAAAAAAGAAAGTAGAATTGAGCACTCTTCGGCATAAAAGAATTGGGTATCCATCCGATAAAATTCTAAAATATATTTTTGCTTTTAAAAAATTAGATTGTAGCAATTGTGAAATTTATAAATTAGAAAAACATACTAGGTTACCTTTTGATTCCTCAAATTATAAAAGTACAAAACATTTTGAGTTAATACATTTGGATGTTTAGGGTCCCGCTCTGATTGAATCATTTAATGATTATAAATATTTCGTATGGTGTAAAGCCAAACAAGTGGGCTTATTGATAGCTAAAGGTTACAACAAAACTTATATAATTGATTATAAAGAAACATTTGCTCTCGTAGCTAAAATGAACACCATAATAATTTTACTTTCTATAGCGGTAAACCAAAAATGGACCTTCAAGGCACGCTTGAAGAATAGGTATACATGTCACTACCACCTGATTATACACAAGAAAATCCTAACATAGTTCGTAGACTTAATAAGTCGATCTATGGGCTCAATCAATCTCTGTGTACATAGTATGAAAAACTAAATTCTTATTTACTTTCTTAAGCATAGTAAAAATTGAAAAATCATTAAGCGTAGTAAATTAATTCCAAACATGATAAAAATTAGTATTCTATAAGATTATGATATAAAAATTTTATTGAGCTATTTAAATTAAAATTTAGACTGGTAACGTTTCGACCGAAATGAGTTTTTTAAGTTCTTATCCGTTGACTCTTATCAGATCCTTACCAGACTCTTATAGTCCGAAGAATTTGATAAGGACCAGACTTTTCAAATATCAAACTCACTCCTTAAAAATTAAGTTTTTTAAATTTGACCCTTCAAAAACACTTATCAAACCCAATTTTTATCTGATTTTCTCATAAATCCGCAAGGTCCAGCCCTTAAAAATGATGCCTATGGAGAGATAAGAGAATAATATCTTTTTCTACTCTTTTTCTTTGACATATTTAAATATAAACATTGTCAGATATATGTGACTTAAAAAATGATATAAATTGAAGAATATGTCTATGGTCTCCACTTTTGTAGTCAACGTGCGTGATAGGCTGTAGCTAGTTGATTGCAGTTCATCCGCTTCTGTGTGATAAAAGATTTGGGCATATTTTTGAGGATAAATTGTATCTCTAAGTAGTATTTAATTTTCCATAATAGTCACTTTTTTTTTATTGCGGTGACTGAAGATCCAAAATCCTATGTTGATTTTTAATATTTTCTGTTTATATTAAATTGGTGCCAGTATGGTTTAAATGTGCATGTTAAAGAGAGCATGTTAAAGAGGACATGGATGAAAGCGTACTGATCATATGTTGACCGATGCAGTATTTGTATTATTGATCACAATTGACGTGAAAGTAGGATATATATATATATATAGTTTAAGTTTACGGTGGTCTTCCGTGAGCTTAACTCAAAAAGTAAATTAAATCATCTTGAGATTTTAATTTATCATCTTCATTAAATTCTTATATGAAAATCTTGTGGGTTGTAAAAATTTGGAGTGTTTTGAATTTTTTAAGTCACTGTTTTTAATTTTTAAAAATATTATTCAAATATTAAATATTTTATTATTTTTTTAGAGCTGATTTTCAAAAATTAAAAACCATGACTTAAAAAACTCAAAACACTCCAAATTTTTGCATCCCAACAGATTTTCATATAAAGAATTTAATGAGGATGATAAATTAAAATTTTGAGATGATTTGATTTACTTTTTGAGTTAAGCTCATGATATCTTTACTCTCTCTCTCTCTATATATATATAAATGGGTGGTGATCACCGATCATTTGATAATGGGCTATTTTGATAATTTTTATAATAAATTTTTAAATAAATATAAAAAAGTCTTAAAAATAAAAAAATATTATAAATATGTTCATCTACATAAAGATTTATGGTGATTCAAATTTTATGCAATTCATTATCGTTTGATACTCCGTCAAGGATCATCAAAATTTTATATAATTTTCAATGATTATAATTTGATGGTCTATGCTGGACTATCAAACGATAATGAAATTACATGAAATCTGAATCACCATCAATCTATAAGTAGTAGAACATATCCATAAAGTTTTTTATATTTTTATGATTTTTTCATATTTTTTTAAAAATCCATTATCAAGATTGTCAAGATAACCATTGTCAAGTGATTATATATATATATATATATATATATAGAGAGAGAGAGAGAGAGAGAGAGAGGGAGAGAGAGAGAGAGTAGAACTAGCATATTCCTATGAGCATAAAATCCCACCATAATCCTAACTCAAAAAGTATACCAAATTATCTCAAAATTTTGATTTATCACTCTCATTAAATTCTTCATATTGAAAGCTTTTGAGATAAAAAAGTTTGGAATGTTTTGAGTTTTTTAAGTCAAATTTTTAAAATTTTGAAAATAATGTACAAAAGTTGAATATTTTATTATTTTTTTAGAACTGATTTTCAAAAATTGAAAACAGTGACTTAGAAAACTTTAAACACCTCATATTTTTATATCTTATAAGATTTTCATATGATTATTTAATGAGTGTGATAAATCAAAATTTGGAGATCATTTAACGTACTTTTTGAATTAGGATCAAGAATGAGCTCCGTACTTCTAGAAGCACGCTAGTTTTACTCTCTCTCTATATATATATGAAAAAGAGGACCGTGTTCAATTTTTTCAAAAATAGTAAAATGGAAAAATTTTCATATAAATTAGCCTGAGTGGATCGGTTTTTATATGAACTAGTATGGTCCGGAATTCTTTTCCAGATATGGTTCATAAAAGAATTTCGGACTTTGTTTTGCTGTTGGTCTGTAATATTAATATGGACCACATTTTTTTTACCTTTATCTGAAATCCTATTTGGGTTTATTTTTTCAATTCTATTTCAGTTCATTTTTTATAGTCAGATAGTTACCATTCAAATATTTTTTTTCATGTTATCACATTAATTTTATTTATAAGTAAATTAAACATGAAAGTTTCGTACAAACATAAAAATTAAATATGAAAAATTCATATAAATATAAAAATTAAACATATCAATTATACAAATATAAAAATTAAACAAAGTCTATTGATCAATTACTTAAACATAATTAATAAATTATTTCCTCTTTGATCGCCCTCTTCCTCGGCTCGAAAGTCTACTAATCTGACCCTCAATTTCCTCCATTATCGTTGGAATTCTTATCTTCCTCCTTATGCCCATATTGATTTTTGTTAGATCAGGTCAGATAGTTACAATGTGATACATCTGTCAATCTCGTGCGTTTCCCATAATGTTGAAGACACTAGACTAGATGTTGATGAATGATTCCTGTGTATAATATGTATTGATGTACTTCCATGAATCAAGTTTTCTAAATGAACATACATCAAGTACATTATTGCAATGAAGACCGGTTAGCTGTGGTTTATGGCACTGGTTTGTCCTTCTCCGATCAAATGGATATTGTACTTAATCTCACCCATGAGTCCCTGTAATGAGCACAAATGTGTAAGAATCTATGAATTTAAATAAATTTTAATATATGTAATAAAATGAATAATATACCTCCTCAAAAGTACTAATTTTATTATACACATCATAATTATTGACACCCTGATTTAGCAGTGTCATAAAATATGTTCTCCCTTTATTTTCTGGTAGCATGCCATAATAGGTGTGCTGAAATGAATTCATCGAAACCTCTCAAGTATTAGTTGCAAGAGCTCTTACATATAACCTTCATGGACAATTAAGATTCTTATATGTCACAATGCAAACACTTCAATTACTATTTTTTACATTAAGTTTCATGTTGTGTTCCATATGAAATTTAGTGAGTTTGATTTTCAGTTATGTTTTCGACTCAAATTATTATCCCTCACCAAATTGTTCATCGATCTGAGTTGATTTATGATAAAATAGCTCATCAATACACAACAACGGTTGACCATCATTGAACTAGATGCACGAGTGCCTCATTTCTCGATTAATAAATAAAATTGACTGACACCATTCATGTATCACATTTTCAATATCAATATCTTCTTTTATTTCCTCCATATTTACCCCCATCTGCATCATCCTTGATATCCTGATGCCAATGTTCATCTTCATTATCTTGATTTGGATAGATTGTTGGTTGCTCTGGGCTGGGACATCAGTCAAGATTGGGTTGCCACTACCAAGAATATTGTCTGGACATGAATCGTAACCAATGACATCTGGGACTGATTCAGACTCAACATCCAATTCCATTGTGTGAAGCCCCACAACTAGAGTTGCGGACATTTTGTGCACTAACCATATATCCTCCGAAGAAACACAAAATAAACTATGATAATAAACACATGAGCCTGATTATGCCGTATTGATCCGTGCTTTGATAGTCAGCTTATACTTGCTAGGGAGCAAACCAAGATCGATATAAACCTGCTTCCTTAAGTCTCCGAAGCTGATGTTATCGGAGACCAATATTATGCAAGCCACGCCAATGATATAATTGACACCCATTGGTATATTCAGAATCTCATTTTCATAATAAATATTGGTCAGTAGAGCATTCGTAGTTTTGAATATGAAAAACCTAAAAATAATTGCGGCTATGAGAGAGAGAAAGTTTGAAAATGATGGCTGAAGGAGTAAGAATATGATAAGCGGGAGTTTTATTAAGTGAAAATTCTAATTTTATTGGTCTGAGATAAAATTTGGACCAGTGACTCTACTTATAGGATTACACACCAGAGGTAAAAGATGGTCTGTATTAGTATTACAGACCAACAACAACAACAAAAAACTAGTCCATAATAATATTACATACCAGCAGCAAAAAAAAATGATTCGGAAGTCTGTTCCTGATCATCATATCTGGTCCAAAAAAGAATTTTGAACCTTACTAGTGTATGTAAAATCGATCCACTCATACTTGACTTTCGTAGGGAGAAGATAAAAAAAAATTATTTTTATATAAATTATTTTGTCCCTTCAATTAGAATGAGAATACTGGAAGGGAGAATAGATTATTATGGAAATATTAAGCGTCCAACTCTTTTTGTTCACTCTTGTAGTATATATTGTGATATAATTGATAATTAAAACTTTGGTTAAAATTTCTAACAAATATAAGTATTTACATGGTGTGAAATGAATTTTATCAAGCAAATTATTTATTAAAATTTTGTTATTACTACCATATATCAAAATCACATTAGTTGTTACTATTTTCTATATTTAATTTAAAATATTGTTTTGTGTTTAATCCATTGTTCTTCTTAATTGTATGCAGACTCGCGAATTGTTTAGAGTTAGTCTGGGGTTTTCTAAATGAGAAAGGGTAGGTACAAAGGTTTTGAACAAAAAATTGGTTCAAAGTCCTCTAGAGCCATTGATTTTGCATTGAGATTCGTATTTTTAATAAATTTTAAATTTAAATTTATACTTTCAATAATTATTATGAATCTCGATACAAAATCAACAGCTCCAAAGAACTTAAACTAACTTTTTAGTTCAAAGCCTTTATACATCCCCACTTCCTTTCTAAACATATTTCGTTAGCGTTGGCAAATCACAAAAGTCTATATATGATAAAACTAATAACCTAGCTAGATGGTGATAGAGACACGGAAAAAGCAGGGCGCATGATAGAATAGACTCAGACACTCATTATTCATAGAGGTGGTAATCGGACGGATCGAGTCGGGTCGGGTCGGATTTGAGTCGGACAAATTGGGTTAATTTAATTTTCTGAAAGAAATCGGATTAGGGTCGGGTCGGGTCAATTAATATATTGTATTTTTTCAGATCGTTGATAGAATTCGATTGAATTGAAGGTTATTTGATCTCAGGTCGGATCGGGTTCGGATCAGGTTGGATTCGGATCAGATAGTTTGACTTTGCTATAAAATCAGATTAAATTGAGTTCAAATCCGGAAGAATTTTCAAGTCGGATTAGATTATATGCTAACTCTAGTTATTCAGTAGAACCTAGTCGCTAGGCTGATGCCTTGGCCCTTGGCTAGAGCCTAGATGCTGATATTTAATCAGAAAGGGTCAAGGACAAGGAGGACTTACATGTTGAACTGAACATGTGCTATAATAAGTGTCCTTGATATATTTTTTTTTTATTTTTTTAGGGTAAGTGTCCTTGATTCGAATCAGCCCGCTCTTTAGTCCCTATGGTGTTTTGTTCTTGTCGCTAGAGTCATCTACAGGCAAAACCACGATTTGCTTGGTTGTAGATTTGTAGCTGTAGCCTGTAGGTAGGGCAGTTCATGAGCCGAGTTAAGTCAATCGAGTTGAAATTAAGTTAAATTAGAACCAAGCTGATTTGAATTCGAGCTTTATATGAGCTCAATTGTTATAATTTTTATAGTTATTTACTTATTTTAATATAATTATAAATAATTAGAGTTGATATAACTAATATTTTATTAATTTTATAATAAAATATTAAAAATAATTAATATTTTTATATTATCATTATAATTATAACCTAAAAAAATATATATTTTTTCATTTTTAAAAGTATATTAATTAATTTATCTATATTTTACTAATTTTAAAACAGTAACAAGGTATTAGCATATTAACGAGTCGAATCGAGACGAGTCATTAAAAACAATAGCGAACTTGAACTTGAGCCGAACTCGAGTCAGCCATGAATGTATCGAGCCGAACTTGAGCCAACCACGAGCCACAAGCTTTTTTTGTGCAGTCCTAGTTATAGATAGACAAGTAGACAACCAAATAATTTGTTGAACTTGCACAACTTCATTTCTTTTATTCATATCCATAAAAATATTTCTTTTCTTATTTGGATTTTGGACTGTTGGATCTGAAATGAATGAATTACATTTGTGATTTATATAACCTTTTGTTGGATGCAATGGGGAGCTGAAAATCGATCCAAAATAAGAATTGATTTTTTTTTAAATGTAGATTTCTTACATTACATACATATGACTCAATAATATAACTTTTGCTGAAATTTAACATATAATAGTATAATACTTATTCAAATTAAATAAGGTAAAGATACCGTGCTTAAAGCAAGAAAAAACATATCATTTTTAACAGAAACGAAATAATTATTGATGAATTGAATTAATGGTGTGCAGAAAAATATAATAGAGATGTCTTTGTAGAGTATATTTCAGACGATGTTACCTATCGAGTACCTTTTCTTTCCAAAAAAAAATAGTGTAAACCTTTTCTTCTTTCATTAATAAAAGAAATGAGGGAACGGCTTCTAGTCCTTTCTAAAAGAAAACACCTCTTGACATTTTTAGTTTTAATGAATTGCTTAACTTATTTTTTGTTCAATTAAATTAAATCAAATAAATACCGTATTAATATTTTTCAAATTTTCAAATGACAGTAGAAGTATTTATAAATTAAGTAGTAGTATTAATCAAATAAATAAATTTAGAAGCACCTTGGTTCTTTAGACACCTAGAAGGCAATGTTGAGGTTAAAGAAATAAAGAAAAATAGTGAAAAGGCAACATACCAGAATAGCACGGGGAACGACTGAAAGTCGGAGGCAAAAAAGGCAATGGAAAAATGATAGATCAAATAACAAAAAAATAATTGATTTGAAAAGATCGGATGAATTAAATAAGAAGAAAGTTCAATTTACAGACTTATTAGGAGGATGATTTATACACACTAGTTCAATTTACAGTCTTACTGAGGGGTTCAAACTAATAAAAATCAAAGTCTTACATCATTTGTGATATATGTACAATAATTATAATATCTGGTCACGCAGGCTCTAATAATTTTCAACAGGTTTTTCTTTTGCCCAAAATTAATTCAGTTGCATGCATAATATTCAACACACCTTTGTATTTATATAACTTATTTATATATGATGAAAAATATGATTCCAAATTGCCATTTTTGTATTACCTAATGTACCCATTTTTTTCAAATAAAAGGCAAGAAATAATACGATTGTGGAGCTAGAGAATGAGAGACATTTTAATCTCTCTTAATTAAAAAAATGTCCTTGTTCGGCGAGAAAGCAACAGTAAAAAGGGCAGTGTGGGAGGCGACGTTGAAATGCCATCTGCTGGTACATTTTTCACCCAACTATTTCCATTTCGCTTTTTAGCCTTTTACTGATTAACACCGGAGACAGACTTGACCAGTGTGAGTGCGTGACAATGTGTCAAGTCCAATATGATGAAATAAATAAAGGTGTCTGGGATGCAATTTATTTAGGGAAGGGATCCTTGAAAACGGGTTATCTTAATAATTTTGATAATGGATCTTCAACTAAATACAATTTTTTTAAGAATATTTTTTATAGATATATTATTCTACTTATAGATTGATGATAATTCAAATTTTATATAATTTTATTATCGTTTACTTAGGTCATCAAAACCATCAAACTATTATACAATTTACAATGTTTTTAATTAAACGGTCTTTGATGAACCAAAAAATGATAATGAAATTACATGAAATTTGAAACACAGTTAATTAATAAGTAGGAGAACATATATATAAGTTTTTTTTTTAAATTTTGTTCGTATTTTGAAGATCTATTGTCAAGATTGTCAAGATAACCATTGTCAAGTGATCCCTTCTCATTTGTTTAATTTGTTTCAATTATGTTTTGAGTATCAGATACAATTTGAGTACGATGATATGGTAATTTAAAAAATAAAGGATACAATATGTTATAATATATATATAGCATAAAAAATAAAATATTAAGTTGAAATAATCAAAATTAATAAATAATGTTATAGACTTTCGTTTGGATAGTATAATATAATAGAGAAGGGATCAGTTGATAATGGTTTATTTTGACAACCTTTACAATAAATCTCAAAAATAAATACAAAAAAAACTTAAAAATGGAAAAAAGTTTATAGATGTGTTATTCTACCTTTAGATTGATGATCATTTAAATTTCATAATCATTTTATAGTCCATCAAAGACTATCAAATTTTCATGTAATTTGCAACGGTTTTAATTTAATGGTTTTTGATGGACTATCAAATGATAATGAAATTGTATAAAATTTAAATGACCATCAATCTAAAGATAGAAGAATACATCTATAAACTTTTTTTTTCCATTTTTAAGATTATTTTTATATTTATTTAGAGGTCCATTGTCAAGATTATCAAAATAACCCATTGTCAATGGATCCCCACTCAATATAATAACCACTAATGAATTATAATATCCAATTTAAAAGAAAACATGGTCAAACGATTGTCGATGCATATAAAAACTTTGTTAGTTTTGTTTTATTTCTATCATCATTATTCACTATTATTTAATAATTAACAATTATTAATCATTATTTAATGAAATGTTATTATATTATTATAAAATAATTTTTTATTGTAATTTATAATTTTCGTGTGGTTGTGTAACAAATATACCAGCAAAACTTCTATTATTTTTTGTACAAAGCGGGACAATTATTGGGTTGAATTCTATATTTTCTATTAGAATATTTTCGAGCTAATTGTAGGAACAAACAGTTAATTTTTTTTTTCTGTTCAGTGAAAAACTCCTAAGATAAACCATCCACTATAATTTATTTTTTCTGTCACTAGAGTACTACAAGTTACCTAATCTTATTTTTAGGTACCTAGCTAAGTAAATTCGTACTTGTGTATAGAGTATACCTCTTAAAATCAGAGACCCAGGACAATCAATCAGTGCATGCACATGCACCAAAGACCAAACCAGCAAAATGCAAGCTTCATTGATTTAATTTTCAACAAACCAAAGCAACCATAGAGTCAAAGGTTTGACAAAAAAACAGAGTGAATCCATGAAAGTTTGCGTCTGTCTCGCAGTTCAATTACAGCTTTGTTGAGCATGAAAGGCCGAGCCCAGTTTTGACTTGACATGAAGTTTCTCTTGTACACCACCTCATACTTGACGAGCAAGCTATAGTTCATCGCTGCAGTGCTTCTTTTTGACAAATTTAGCTTCATGGTTCATGGGTTGTCAATGGGTAAACACACGGGTCCTTTTGACAAATTAAGGAATAAATTTAGAAGACCGGTAATTTTGGAAGAGTGATAGAATAATATTTCTTTTGGAAGAGTAGTATTCTTGACTATTCGGAAGAGCGAAAATATTATTTGACAGTTGTTACTCAGAATAGTTAAAATATGAATAATTATGATACTAATAATGATGATGATAATAATAGTAATAATAATAA
Source organism: Schoenoplectus tabernaemontani (assembly GCA_037127355.1). Classification (NCBI taxonomy): domain Eukaryota; kingdom Viridiplantae; phylum Streptophyta; class Magnoliopsida; order Poales; family Cyperaceae; genus Schoenoplectus; species Schoenoplectus tabernaemontani. The sequence continues at coordinate 7,240,338 of CM073747.1, forward strand.
TAATAATAAAGTAATAAAAAATAATCATAATAAATAATAATATTATAATAATAATATAAAATAAATATAAACATAATCATAATATAGTAATATAATTATAAAAAATTATAATTACAATCATAATTATAATAATATAATAATAAGTCATCATAATTTTAATAATATAATCATAATCATGATAATAATAATTATAGTCATAATCATAATAATATAACCATAATCATAATCATAATAATAATATAATAAAAATATAATCATAATCATAAAAATAATTATAAATAATTATAATTATAATAATATAATAATAAATTAATCATAACTATAATCAATAAATAATAATATAATACAACATAATAAATAATAATAAAGTAATGAAAAATAATCATAATAAATAATAATATTCTAATAGTAATATAATAAAAATATAAACATAATCATAATATAGTAATATAATAATAAAAAATTATAATTACAATCATAATTATAATAATATAATAATAATAAGTAATCATAATTTTAATAATATAATAATCATAATCATAATCATAATCATGATAATAATAATAATAATATAATAATAAAAATATAATCATAACCATAAAAATAATTATAAATAATTATAATAATAAATTAATCATCACTATAATCAACATATAATAATATAATACAACATAATAAAATAATAATAAGTAATAATAATCATAATCATAATCATCATAATATAATAATATAATAATAAATAATCTTGATCGTAATAATATAATAATAAAATAATTATATTCATATTCATAATATAATAATATAATATTAAAATTATATTTATTATAATAATACTAATGGTAACGATAATATAATAACAATAATGATAATAATAATTTAATAATAATAATAATATAATGATAATAATAATAATAAATAATAATCATAATATTAATATAATAATAAATTATAATATTAATATTAATATAATAATATAATAATACTAAATCTTAATCATAATATAATAATATAATATAATATAATCAAACAATAATCGCTATTCCGACGAGAGCTAATCCGGTATTCCACCTATAAGTTGGTATACCGGATTAGCACTATTCCGCACTCTTCTACTTAGTCTAAAATTCGTTTGGCAAATTAATTCGTCGGAATAGCTATTTTATTCTAACTTTTTGCTATTCCATTGAGTGCCAAACACTCCCGTAAGGCAGGACAGGTAAGAAGCTTTTCTTTACAGTATTGTAGTGTTTTAAAAACGGGTCGGGTCGGGTCGGATCGGGATGGGATGAGACGAGTTTCTACAGGTCGACGGGTTTTGACGGGACGGGTCGGAACGGGTCAACGGATTAGCATGGGACGGATTAGCATTGGTTCATTTTGGGGAGTTAGACCACGATCCGTCCTCGACCCGTAGGGTTTGACCCGCGCGTGTTAACAGTTATTTTTCAGATACTTATAGAGTAGTATTGCGGTCAGGTGAACATTATGGGTTCGTTTGGCAAATCAAGGAATAGTTTTAGAAGAGTGATAGAATAGTATTTTTTTGGAAGAGTGGTAAAAGAGTGACATTTTTGGCTATTCGGAAGAGTGAAAATATTATTTAACAGTTATTAATTAGAATAGTTAAAATATAGACAATTATGATATAAATCCAAAAACACACTGATATTTGAAACCAACTTTTTTCTAAAACGGTTCAGTATGGCTGTTATTTTATCTACGCTTGAGTCAAGTAGCACAGATGTTATTACTAGATCTGTTTTCAACAAGCTGCACTAGAGTGACTCAAAGAGAATAGGATACACAAAAAGCCCAAAGCTGGAACAAAAATAATAGTAAAATAATAATAATAATAATAATAATAATAATAATAATAATAATAATAATATAATCATAATCCATAATCATAATCATCATAATAAATAATAATATTCATAATTATAATCATAATAATATAATAAAAATAAAAATATAATCGTAATATAATAACATAATAAAAATATAATCATAATAATAATAAATAATTATAATTTTAATAATATAATCATAATATAATAATATAATATAACATAATTAAATAATAATCATAATCATAATCATAATTAAATAATATAATAATAAAAAATATAATCATAATCACAATAATGACAAATAATTACAATCATTATCATATAATAATAATATAATCATCACTATAATCATAATATAATAATATAATGATAATATAACCATGATCAAAATATAATAATATAATAATAAATAATCATAATTATAATCATATAATAATAAAACAATCATAATTATAATAACATCATAATAATAAATAATCATAATTATAATAATATAATAATAAAATAATCATAATAATAATAATATCATAATATAAATAATCATAATTATAATATTATAATACTAAAGTAATCATATTTATATCCATAATATAATAATATAATACTAAAATTATATTATTATAATATAATGATAATAAATAATAGTAAAATAAATAATATTATAATATTAATAGTGATGATAAAAAATAATAATTATAATATTAATATAATAATAAATCATAATATAATATAATATAATAATATAATATTAATAAATCATAACCATAATCATAATCATAATCATAATCATAATTATAATATAACAATATAATACAACATAATCAAATAATAATCGTTATTCCGACGTGAGCTAATCGGTATACCACATATAACTTGGTATACGGATTAGACACTTTTCCGCACTCTTCTACTTAATCTAAAATTCGTTTGGCAAATTAATTCGTCGGAATAACAATTCTATTTCAACTTTTTGCTATTCCATTGAGTGCCAAACATACCCTATACTATTACCAGCAGTGTTCAAAATTTCAAGATTTTTTACTATTGAAGTTCGAACAGTAATCTATAGTGTAGAACTAGTGTTTTGCAAACAGTCCGGTCCGATCCAAACCCGGGCGGTATACGGGTCGGGAATGTCCATGGTCCATGGTCCCGCACGGTCCACACGGGACGGTTCTAGGAGGTCGAAACTCAGAAAAATCGAACCCGTCCCACCGTTGGTCCCCGGGGGCCGGATCCCTACGGGTCGGCACGGTCCGGTCGGTCCATTTTTTTTTTTCAAATTCAAAAAATTATGAAAATTGGAAAAAAATTATGATATTTTATAAATAATATTTTTCATTGAATTAATTTTATTTTTTTAATTGTTTAAAAATCGAATAATAATAAAAAAATTATAAAAAAGTACAAAAAATTATAAAAAATTGGTCCGGGTCACATTCCGTGGTCCGGTCCACGGTCCACGGTCCACAGGATAGTCCGGTCCGGTCCATGGGTCCGCAAGGGACGGGTCTACACGGTCCGGTTTTGGGTGAAGGGAGGACCGGACCGTGGTAGGGCACGGGACTGGCACGAGTTTGGTCACGGACCGGTCCGGGTAAGAGCAAAATGAAATAAAGAAAGGGCGAAATGGACTCGATAGATATGAGTTCCAGCATGCAAGAAACAAAAATAAAAGCAAAATGAAAGCAAAAATACAAAATTCATGAGCAATATATGTAAAGCTAAGACATAATTAATAAAAAAATTCTCCATTTACTTAGTAAAGTTGCGCCATATTTTTTTTCTTCCTCAATAACAAAACGGCCCCTTTATATATATGTTCATTTGTCTGATTTAATATTTATGAATATCAAATTTCAGCGACTCTGCACAGTGATTTTCCTTCGACTTGGCACCTAACAAGCTAACATTCTGACAAAAGGCCCATGCCATGCATGATGCATTGGAAATAGGCTGAAACGCGGAGGCCACAGGCCAGCCTTTCACATCATTGTTGGATTTATATTTGGGCCGAATATTGCTGCTATGATTACTTCATGGCGATGAATGTAACACCGGCCTGTTTTACGATCCAGTTTTTACACTAAATTTTAGTGCCCGCCCACCTAGAAACCCGGCCCATTTTTTCTCTTGCGCTTGAACAATTTATCGAGGAGAGATTAAAAGCCCGTTATCTTTGTTGACACGTCAGTACTAATATAATTAATTATTAAATAACAATTTATCGACTGCATGATCTTAACTTGTTCCAAATTATGATGAAAGATGTAAGTAAAACTGGGGAAAACAAAATTATGAATTGATACACTTTTCAACAAGAAACTTGTACAAATATATAGAGAAGAGAAGATCCAAAATAGGAAACTACTTAATTACAAAACCAACTCCTTTTAACAAAAGAAATTACATGATTTTTATTTTTTATTTTTTATTGATAAACAATTTAATTACTGAAAAATATCTACTAAAAAGTTGAGAGAAGAAACTTTAGTTTAAAAAGAAAAGGAACCCCAGTATCCTTCCTTTGGGATCCTTTTTCCAGATGGAAACTATTTTCTGATCCGAACCGTCTGATTAAATTAGATGAAAAAAATATCAACTTTATCTGAATTTAAGAAGTCTTTTTTAAATAAATCCGATGGCCCCAATCCAAATAATAATGTCTCTCATGTCTCTGTAATCTGTATTGGTCGTCAAAATATCGATCATGCAATCGTAATTGTCATACCTTTCAATAAGCTGTCATGTTTCAAACAGTGAATAAACATAAATGAATAATAATGATGATGATGATTACAACAACGAACAAACAATGCACCATATAATCGGAGCTGGTATCAAATCACCTACTTTTTCAAGGAGAAATAGGGTCCTACTATTTCAATTTGGACCGTTGGATTAAAATATCTAGTGACAAACGCATGTGTCTGGGCCTATGGCGGTAAATAAATATGTCCGATGGTCCATCTGATCCCTGCATTTCGATCCAACGGTTCTGATTAAAATAATATGCTTCTATATTGGATAAGAGTTATTTCATATCTGTTATCGATAGAATAAATTATAAATATAAATAGGTATACCAATTTATTTCATATTATAAATTGAAATTAGTATATATTTTTAATGATAATTAATATCAAGAAATTATATAATTTTTGTTATATCTACAATATTATTCATTATCATACTTTATTAGTATATTTATTTAATTGATATTATGTATTTGTTCAAATCATATAAATTTTGCAATAAATTACTATAATTTTTATCGTTATTTGTCATCACATATTCGCTATAGGAATTTTTTTAAGATAAAATACGAATAAAATTATTTTTTAACAGATAAAAATAAATTATTTTTAATATCTCTGCTGACACCAGACTGAATGTAGTGCTCTACATAGAGTTTTGAAATGGACCATCCGGTCTAATCCGTCTCGGACCGATCCGTGTCTGTGGACCGGATCAGACCGGACCGTGGACCGGACTGTGACCAAACCCGTGCCTGTCTCGTGCCCTACCACGGTCCGGTCCAATGGTGGGCCGGTCCTCCCTTCACCCAAAACCGGACCGTGTAGATCCATCCCTTTCGGACCCGTGGACCGGACCGGACCGGAATGTGACCCGATCTAATTTTTTTATAATTTTTGGTATTTTTATAATTTCTTTTTATTATTTGATTTTTAAACAATTAAAAAATAAAATTAATTCAATGAAAAATATTATTTACAAAATATCATAAATTTAATTTCCAAATTTCATAATTTTTTTAATTTGTAAAAAAAAAATGGACCAGACCGGACCGTGCTGTCCTGTAGGGGTCCGGCCCCCGGGGGCCAACGGTGGGACGGGTTCAATTTTTCCGAGTTTGGACCGCCTAGGACTGTCCCGTATGGACCGTGCGGGACCATGAACCGTGGACTGTCCTGACCCATAGACCGCCCGGATTTGAACCGGACTGGATCTTTTGCAAAACACTAGCTCTACACTATAGATTACTGTTCGAACTTCAATAGTAAAAAATCCTGAAAATTTAAACTCATAGTGTTACTTCTTCCACCGAAGAAACCTCAAGATTTGAAACAGAAGGTATATCAGCTGTGATTTATTTTGAAAAGTTCAGGCAGAAAAGAGTTGATTTTCTCTTCTGAATTTTTAGTATTTGGGTCAATTTCAGTACATTTTCAGTTTTGATAATTATGAAACTGATTTGAGGAATCATGAAACCTAAAAGAGATGAGTTTAAATTTTTTATTAAATTCCAAGCAGCTTTTGATCAAAAGTTTGCCTCGAAAGATTCAGTGATGTTGGAATATTAGCAGAAGGTTAATTGTGTACTTGACTAATTGCAACAATGATGTTTCAAATATTGATTGTAATATTTGTTGTCTAATAATAATAAATTATCTGAACTGTAGAGTCCTATAGAATGGCAAAACGAGAACTCAGAAAACAAATACTAGAATTAATGCGGCTTGTTGGATTTTTTAAAATATTTTGATCATTTAAATAATTGAATTGATATCTAACAGAATATGCTTTAAATAATAATGCAATAAATATGTATTGTTAGTGTTAGAAATAGAGGAATGTGGTGTCCGATACGAATGATCAGTGACAGTATTACTATCATTAAAATCGTGAGTTCAAACTCCAACGAACAATGAGAGAAGATATTAGCACCTTCAAAAAATTTAAAGTTGAACCTGCCAACCTACAATAAAAAAAATAGAGAAGTATGAACTGCATTTGCCCCAGTTTGAACTTGATCAATAAATATGTTGATCCACAAGTGTTGACAATTTATTTGTATACATCGATTTTTTTTATTTCCCTAAGCTTGTTTTAGAGAATGAATGTTGATCAAATAAAAAGATATGCAAATTTTATGTTGCTCATTACTTTTAGGTTTGAAAACACAAATAAAAATAAATAAAGAAAATAATAATTCTTTTATTATTTTTTCAAAATGATTCATTCTAATTTGAGATAAAATAAAAACTTTCTCATCACCATCTTTAATTTCATTTCTCATACTTGAGAATATATATTAATAGACTCCTCACTCTATAAAATAATAAGAAACTAAGTTTAAACATATTAGAGAGTTAAAAAAGAAGAAGAATAAAAATGCAATAAACAATTCCCAACATTTTAATATCTCTGTTGCAACACGTTAATACAGTTGGTTGGATTTTTAAAAACATCTCAATCACGAAACAAAGGACGTGCTTGATTGTGTTCAGGTATATATCCTGATCCAAGAGATTATCGAATATTTGTTGATATCAAGAACGGAACTGCAAAAAAAATTTATCCGGTAATATCTAGTATTGAAAAAATAACATAACTACAATCTAGACCATAATTTCTCATTTTTGTTAATCTTGTTACAAGTGAAAAAAACATTCAGAATTTTATTTATGCTTTTGTACAGAAATTAGATGATGTATTAATAATTATTAATTAAGCATCTTATAAATTGATTATCTCTAATTTCCAAAAAGTATCAACGAAATGTTCCAGAGTAATACAATTTGATTTTCATCACATTCAAAAAATTCCAATATCCACATAATATAATATGTGGTTGTAATGTAGTAATATGCGCGTGAAATTAGCATGAATATTTGTCAGTCATTCAAAAATAGAATCAGTGTTGATCATGTATCATGTATGCATGAATATTTGTGTCTGAAAAACATCGTTTCAAGAAACACATGCACGTTTATCAGTTGTAATGTTAGGCAGATGATAAAACATAAATTGATAGAAGATTACTTTTGTTGAGCTTCTTCACCATAAACGACAAAGAAACTACCGAGATCATGCTCTATTAGATTTTGGAGTAATTGTTGGTTGTTTGTAAATATAGATGTAATTATCAGCCATGCGAGATGAAAATCTCGTACAACATTTTTAAAATGTTTCTAATATATATGTTTTCAGTTTTTATTCTTTTAAGGCTTCATATCAACAAAGAATATAATTCTCTATTTTAGTTACGAAAGATCTTCTTCAACATCATTAACTAAGATTCGTTTGGCATTCTTCGGAATAACAAAATATATAAATAATATTGTTATTCTGACAAATGAATTTGTCAAACGAATTTTAAAAAAGTGTTATAGCTTTTCACATGGAGTTAGCTATTAGACATATTGTTCGAAAAAGTAGGCTTTCATGTCACAGGTACAGGAAGAAACATATACGTATAGGAATTTCAAACGGATCAAAGAAGTAATATCATAGAATCTAATATAAAGTGAAGCTATCAGTATCATATATGAAGAAGTAGACCACACTTTTCTATGTGAATTCAAAAAATATTTACCATGATGATCGAACTATAGATGACGGCTATTATTCCTGCTTACGCTAAAGCAAAACAACCGTGTTCAGTTTTATTAACCTGATCCTATATATCAATCAGCTATTCCCTGCCAATTTCAGAAATGAAAGTAAGGCAAAATGGAACTAGCTACTGTCCCAGAAAGAAATCAGTATCTTGTTCAGGGAACTGTTGTTATGAGGAGAAGAGTACGGAAAAATGCTAAATCGATATATTAAGTTATAAGTGGTATATCGGTTTAGTTATTGTAAAATAGCGGTTATTATTTGATTAAGTTGTCTTATATTTGTTACATTATAATTATGATTATAATTATGACTTACTATTATATTATTATATTATGATTATGATTATTATTATTTATCATCATTATTATTATATTATCATCACTATTATATTATTATATTATGATTATGATTATATTATTATTGTTATTATATTATAATAATGAATATGATTATATTATTATATTATGACTTTGATTATGATTATTATTATATTATCATCATTTTTAGTATTATTATATTATATTATATTATTATGATTATGATTATATTATTATTATTATTATTTTATTACTATTATTCTCATCATCATTGTTAGTATCATAATTATCAACATTTTAACTATTCTGATTAACATTGTCAAACGATATTTTCACTCTTCTGAATAATAAAAATATGACTCTTCCAAAATAACATTATTCTATTACTTTTAAAAAATTATCATTCTTCCGAAACTGTTGCTTAATTTGCTAAACAGACCCTAAACTTTGGTGGCAGTTCACTTCTTTCCCTTGAGGTTTTACAAACTATAACACTATCAGGCCCAAATGATATCTGACTGTCATTGAAAGTTTCCGGCCCATAATTATGTCAATGGATTCAGCCTATTACCTGGAGTTCGAGGCCTGTATGTTAGGTGATCGGATTTACGCTGACTGGTACAGACCCAACTTATATTTTGATCCGAAATACAGTGGTACTGTATTAGGCATTTAATTAGGCATCTCTCTCAACTGTACATGATCCATTCATTACCAGAGTTATTTGTGGTCGGATATGGAATTTTTTTGGATTTGTTTGCAGAAATAAAGTGAAGAGGGAGAAAGTTCAATCTGCGTTTGTTATCCATCTCACGATCGGCATCAGAATAACAAAGTCACATTATCGCCAAAAAATCACAATAGGTTCAGACACCTTGAGTTGTATTGGTTCTTCTTAAATCGTATTTTTTTCATGAGATATTCATATTCTTATTATATTCTACTGTAGTGGTCAATGTTCATTCCACTGTAGATGAACAGCAGAAAAGTTTGTCCAAAATTAATTCTTATACAAAGATGTTGGATTTTTTTACCCTTTTCGTTAGAGTGATGTGCATATTTTTCTTGAAATATTTTACAGGTGATGAATAATATTTAGCCAACTCTTTTTAAAATTTTAAGTGAGAATTATTTCAAACAAAATTAAGAATGTATTGACTTTCATTGTTTCATAAATGCTAAAAGATCGTTAAGGTATAAAAAAAAAATGAAGGAACAAGAGGAAAACTCATGTTGAAGAAAACATTTACCAGTAGTTATTCGTACCGTTACGTTCAGATGTTGACTTCATATTTACTTGATATAACTTGCATCTTTTAACGTAACAGGCACTTACTCTTGGTTCCATTTTTAAATACAAACTATATTTTTAAATCAGCTCCCTTCATAATTGATAAGCATGTTACCTAAGTAGAGATTTTTGAGCTAAACTTTGAAGACGGGAAATCAGATTTCAGAGGCAATATCTATATCTCCATGCTAGATCTTAGGATATCTCCTAGAAGCTTCACAACATTCGTTAGAAGCGTTATGCTGTTTACACAATTTTAGTATGGGAATTTTTCTTATGTATCCTGAAAAAAAGCTCAAAATTACCGCATTACATTAATAAAAAGAAAAAAAGAAATCACGCACAGGAAGTTTTCTGTTGAACATACCCTTTCATCATTTTCTACTTGGTTATATTGTAAAAGAAGAATACGGTTCCTCCTATATTTTACTTTATGCTAAAAAACAATGCTAAAGCCGCTATTGGAACTTTCCCACCGAATACTATCAAATTGGTGGTCATCTGAGGGAAATCTTAATGGGTCATCTTTGTCGAATATTAGAGACAGATGATGAATAAGAATTTATTTTCTATTATGATGATTTATAAATCTAATTTACAAATCTATTTATAGGCAGATGTGACAACAGTAACATATGCAGTGACGGATCTAGGATTTTGATTAGGGGGGGCAATTATCAGATTGTAATGGCTTATCGGATTCAAACCTATTAACTAATCGGGTACTAAATAAAAAATAATAATAATTTAATATATATACTTAACTAATAATTTTTTATTAAATAATAACATTTTATATATTAAAATAACAATAAAATAAAGCTCAAATTAATAGATAATCAAGTTGATGAAGAAAGTTTTCCACTAAGAAATTTTATATTTTGATATCTTTGCATAATTATTTCATTATGCACGGTATTAAATATTTTTTTCTCAATAAAAATAACCAGACAATTCAGGGGGGGGGGGGGCAAAAAATTTTTCGGGGGCAAATTACCAAAAACATTACCGAAAAATACTAATTTTCAAAATCCAGGGGGGGGGGCACGTGCCCCCCCTGGATAACCTTGGGTCCGCCCCTGAACATATGGCTATACAAGGAAATATATATAGAGGATTTGCAACCCTAATCTTTTTGATTTGTGGATGACATTTCTTCTAAATCTGGCTCATGATGAAATCTTTTTGAGACCAGCTGTCCCTTAATCACTCTTATTCTCAACACTCCCTCTCAAGCTAGGATTGTAAATATCATGTAATACTAGCTTGCATGTAATGTTTTCGAAAGCGTTTATGTAGAGTCCCTTTGTGAAGATATCTGCTAATTGATCTCCGCTCTTGACAAAAGGAGTTTCAATTTCTTTGACTTGAATTTTCTCTCAAATGAAATGACAATCTACTTCCATAATAGAATTTGCTGCGATGTGTCTTGCCGCTTGATTATCACAGAATATCTTCATTGGTTCTTTGTTATCAATGTGTAAGTCGGTTAAGAGCTGCTTGATCCATGACAACTCGCTTGCGGTGGATGCCATGATCCGATATTCTGCTTCAGCGCTTGTTCGTGCCATAACGTTTTGTTTCTTACTTTTCCATGTGACTAAATTCCCACCTATAAATGTGCAAAAATTGGTTGTCGATTTTCTATCAAAACTCTCGGCCCAATCTATATCGGAATAGCCACATATTGCATTAGTTTTATTATTTTTCATCCAGATTCCCTTTCCAGGGCAACTCTTTAAATACTTAAGTATTCTGTTAATGACATCTAAATGGGAAGTTCTTGGTGCATGCATGAACTTGCTAACTTGGCTTACAACAAATGACAAGTCGGGTCTAGTTACGGTCAAATATATTAATTTTCCCACAAGTTTTTGGTAATGGTTGATATCTTTAAAAGGTTCACCATCCTCAGTATTAAGTTTCACATTTATGTCAATAGGAGTTGATGCCGGTTTACACCCTAATTTACAGTCTCCTTGAGTAAGTCAAGTACATATTTTTTTTGAGAAATAAACATACCTTTTGATGAATGTGCAGTTTCAATGCCTAAAAAATATTTCAATTTTTCTAAATCCTTAATTTCAAACTTTTGTTTAAGACTATTTTTAATAGAATCAATTTTAAATTGAATGTTTCCAGTTATAATAATGTCATCAACATAGACTAAGACTACAGTTGTACCATACTTATTATGTTTTGTAAACAAAGAGATATCAGCCCAACTAGTTTTAAAATTACAAGAGAGTAAGAAGTGACTTAATTTTCCATACCAGGTTCTTGGAGATTGTTTCAGTCCATAGATAGATTTATTTAGCGTACAAACAAGGTTAGAAATATTTTCCTTTTTATGACCTGGGAGTAAGGTCATGTACACCTCTTCCTCAAGTGTTCCTTAAAGAAAGACATTTTTAACATCTATTTGGTGAAGTCCCAAACTATTATTAACAGCGATAGATAGCAGGATTCTGACTGTGTTCATTTTTGCCACAGGGGCAAAGGTCTCATGATAATCAATTCCATAGGTTTGTGTGTATCCTTTTGCCACTAACCTAGCCTTATACCGTTCTATGGTTCCATCACTATTATATTTAATTTTATACACCAATTTGCAACTTATATGTATCTTATTTTTGGCAGAGGGCATATAGTTCAGGTTTGATTTTTTTCTAAAGTATGAATTTCTTCTTCCATTGCCTTACACCCTTTTGAGTCCAGTTTTGCTTCCTCAAAGGTAGCTGGTTCTTTCATTGTTGAAATAACATTCACAAAGGCATAATGTTCTTTTGAAATATTTTTATAAGAAACATAATCTTGAATAGGATATTGTACCGTATAGGTTGCGAAATCCTTTAACCTGGTGGACGCCCGTGTTGGGCGAGTTGATCTCCTCAAATTTTGTTTAGCTTCTGGGACTTGAACTTCTGTGGGTTCTTCAGCTTCTTCATCTTCGTGCTCTTCTTCACCTGTTTTATTAATGATTTTTTCTATAAAAACTTCTCTTCTTTCTTCATTAGTGATGCAAGGTAATACAAAATCACTCGAATTAATTTGTTCACTTTGATTTTCCTTAATATTTTTAAAGTAGGATTCATCTTGAAAGAAGTTTACATGTCTAAAAATATAAAGCCTTTTTTCCTTGGGGTCATAACACTTGTATCCTTTATTTTGAGCAGAATATCCTAAAAAAAATATTTTTATAGATGTAAAATCAAGTTTATCAATCCTTTTTTATGCACAAAACTCGTACATCCAAAAACTCTTAAATGATATAAATTAATTTTTCTTCCATAAAGAATATCTAAAGGTCTTTTAAAACTTAAAATAGCGCTTGGTAATATATTTATCAAATAAGTTGTAGTGAGCACAGCTTCTGATCAAAAAATTTTGGGACCATTATTTTGGAATAAAAGAGTTCTTGTTACTTCCAGAAGATGATGATTTTTCCTTTCAGAAATTCTATTTTGTTGAGGTGTGTAAACACAAGAAGTCCGGTGAAGAATACATTTTTATTTTAAATGATTTGAAATTTTTTGATTAATAAATTCAGTGCTGTTATCAGTTCTAAGAGTTTTAATTTTTTTTATTAAATTGAGTTTCTACTAAGTTCAAAAAAGTTTGAAAGTGTGAAAAGACTTCACTTTTATTTTTCATTAAATATAACCATGTTGTCCTAGAATAATCATCTATAAAAATCATAAAATATCTATAATCATTATAAGAACTTACGGGAGTAGGTCCCCAAAACATCAGAATGAACTAATTCAAGGGGTTCACTACTTTTAGTTTTGGAATCACAAAAATGAAGTTTTGTATGCTTAGAGAGCTTACAAACCTCACAATTATTACAATCTAAATTCGCAAAATTAAAGATAATTTTTAAAATCTTGTCAGAAGGGTGCCCAACACGCTTGTGCCAAAAGTTTCCCTAAATCCTTGTCTTTTGTAATATTAAAAATAAAGTTCATTTTCAAAAAAGCCCTCATCAATCTTCTCCTTGGTGACTAAGTCCTGAAAAATCACAATATTTTCTTTAAAAATAATTTCACAACTCAATTCTTTTGTAAGTTTGCTAATGGAAAGTAAATTCACAGAATAATTTTCAACAAAAAAATATCCTGAAGAAAACCCTTTGGAAAAATACTTATCATTTCCCAACCTTTGATTTTAATTTTCTCATTATTTGCAACAGTAAAAAAATGGTCATTCTTAGTTAACCGATAATTTCTAAGTAAGCTTTGATTACCTGTCATATGGTCAGTTGTACCTGAGTCTAAAATTCATTTGGTATAATTGTTTGGAGCCAATTTTGGTGCAAACCCACGGCTAGACATTTATTAAACCCGTTTTTTGATTCAGACATGCCTTTTAAACTTATTTGGCCTACTGGGCTCTTATCTGTACATTGTTGGGCTTTGCATAAATCCATATTAGACTGGACTGGACTGGTCAGAAATGAGACATTTTTTATTGGGCTTTCCATAAATCCAGACCGGGCCAGATGATCATGGGATTTAAATAAACAAGGGGCGAAGATCAAACCTGACTGGCCCATGAGGCCTTGTTGGCCCAACAGCGCCGAGAGGTGGTTAACTGACGACTCGAGGCGATTTAACCGCGCCTGTGTTTGCGCCTGGGTTGAGCCATCTCCTCTGATCGATCCAGTCCTCTTCGTTTCCTCCTGACTCGAATCTAGGGTTTCCGCCAGATAAGCTTTTCGCTGCGGCTCCCCCTGACTTCGACCACTGCCTCCGCCTTGGCCCTTCCACTTAGGTTTGAGGTGAGGATAGAGAACCCAGCAGCCTTCCCTGAGATGGTCGTCCCGATTGCAGTGTGTGCACCTCTGTCCTGCACCTTTCTTACCTTTGAAAGCTTGAAAATTCATGACTGCGAATGCGTGACTCTCTAGTTTCGGGTTCTGGTCAGAGACGTTCATCACACCCGCCGTGATTCTTCTTGCTGAATCCGGGCCGTCATACCTGCAAATGTCAGTCGCTCCGTGCTATTAAGGATCTGAGCCCGTATTGAGTCATAGCTCGTGTCCAGAGCGTCGAGAAAGGTATAAATTTGGTCTACTTCATCCCTCCCTTGGAGCACTGACAGGTCAGTAGTGATGGGTCTATATAATTTGAGTTCTTGATATTTAGATTTTACCTGTCTGATTAACTCGGATACAGTCTTGGAGCCTTGAGTGAGTTGAGTAATATCTTTCTTGATTTGAAAAATGTGGAAATTATTGCTTTGATTGCTATGCTGATCTATTATTGCATCCCATAGTGCACAAAGATTTCAGTTAATTGAGAGTGTAAAGAATTGAGAATTAAAGTAAAGGTTTGACCATCAAGAATGTCCCATTCTTCTTAGGCATCTCCTGTGTCTGTAGGTCTGGGTTTGTTGCCATTGATGAACCCTAGCAATCCTTTGCCTTTAATGAAAATTTTGGCTGCCTTGGACCACGCCAGGTAGTTGCGCCCATCTAGAGGGACATTTGTAACCTTTTGGGAAGAATTGAAATCGGGTCTGGGCTTTTGAAAGGCCATGAGTTGCTAATTTTGAGTTTGTTCTGGCATGATTTTGAGATGGCCTGTTTGCTGGTATGAAGTTTTGTTGCGGAAGTTTGGAGGTTCAGAATGGCTCTGATACCATGTCGAATATTAGAGACAGATGATGAATAAGGATTTATTTTCTATTTTTATGATTTACAAATCTAATTTACAAGCCTATTTATAGGTAGAGGTGGCAATGGTAACATGTAGATACAAGGAAATATATACAGAAGATTTACAACCCTAATCTTTTTGATTTGTGGATGATATTTCTTCTAAATCTAGCCCATGATGAAATCTTTCTGAGACCGGCTGTCCCTTAATCACTCTTATTCTCAACAATCTTTCAAAAGCAGAGAAAAGAAGTACCTACAAAATTATTACTCAAAAGTGCAATGTGACGTTATTTTAAATTTTATTGGGTGTTCTGACGTAATTTGATGTTAATAAGAGAAATGAATGCATCTATGAATTTTAATTAGATCGTTATGCATGACCCACTATCTAGCTAGTAAAAGAAATGCATGCAATTCCAACCTAATCTCAAAGACAACTAATCTTTTAATTGGCTATTAGTTCATGGTTTTCTCAATCAAGGCGTATATAATAAGCAGCTAGATTCTCTAATCATATATGCATGTACATTATTTTATAGTACTAGTACCGACTCAACAATTTTATAACAAATGAGTTTTATGTCAGATCTTGTCCGTCAATTGCAAGCTAATCTTCTCAAGTATAGTTAGAAGAAATAAATTTAAGAATGTCCTTAAGATACTTTAAGGATCTAATGGAACTAACCATTGTTTTTTTACTGCAAAGTGGCACACATGTTTGTTCGCACATCACAGATTTAACTCTTCTCGGTACACATGAAAGAATTAAGCAAATTTCTGTTTGGTTTTTGAGAAAATGGAGAGATTCACTACTGTTAGTTCAAATTTGAAATTTCAGCAAAAATAGGCGAAATTACCATGAACTTTAAAGTAGCATTTCATATGAAACTTTAGGCGAAATTAATGCGAGACCTGACTATAGTTCATTTAATATTTTGTGCTATTTGATTTTGGATCGAAGGTTTTTTTTTAACTTTTTTATGAATTTAATCATCTTTTTTTGAATGAAATTAGTTGTTTACAGTCTTTGATATTCAAAAATTAAATAGTATTTTAAAAAAAGAAAGTTGAAAACTCCAAGTGCCAATTTTTACCTAATGTGAATTACAGCGCCTACTATACACAGCGCATTGAATTCGTTCTTGCCTTCTTGGCATCTATACCAGTATTTATTAACTGGCTAATATAATGCAACAAAAGTGCAATAGATATGTCAGAATAAATAAATATAGTTGTAT
Source organism: Schoenoplectus tabernaemontani (assembly GCA_037127355.1). Lineage (NCBI taxonomy): Eukaryota > Viridiplantae > Streptophyta > Magnoliopsida > Poales > Cyperaceae > Schoenoplectus > Schoenoplectus tabernaemontani. Next base: position 7,257,062 of record CM073747.1, read on the forward strand.
TTCTGAGTCGGCAAATCGTCCTCTTTCAAGTAGCAGTTGTCCGTACATGATATTCATTGTTTTTTCCTCCGAATAAACCTATGTAATCTTAAACAAATTGCTTAATAATTACCAAAAAGAAAGTCAAGCTACTATGATTTTGGATTATACTAAAAAAGGAGAATAATTTTATAAAAAAATCATAATTGCATGGTTTCATTTTATGTCTGTTTAGTGCATACAATGTGTACTAACTACGTGGATGCATGTATGTATATGATGTATCTATTAAATGCCAAAAGTATACTTGTGCTGGTGTGGATAAATTATTATATGTACCTTAATCTCTTAAAAGATGTGAAAGTCAGGACTTGATTCCGAAAATATTTTAGATTAAGAAACCAAGTCAGACATCAAAAGAATTTATGCGCCGTGATGGGATAATTCTTATCAAATCCCCCCATGGCCCAGGCAATGGAATTAAAACTATGTTAGACTTCCCAGAAAATTAAATAACCTTTTTAATTTTTCTTTTTACGAAAGACTGATTCTCTTTATCTCTTCCCAATAATAAGAACTTTTAATTAAACTGACCAGAGGTGCATTACCGGAAGGAAAATAAAAAAAAAAAAAGGAAACTGTTCTTCTGTGGCGAGGCAGCAAAAATCAACCAGTACTGCACTGTCAGCAAGCATCAATCAGTGCTGAAATCTGAAACAGAAAAGACAGCAAACGTAATGTCACAGCAGACATGAGTGCTTTAAAAAGGGCCTTTTAGATATGTAAAGCGAGAGACTTTCTTGAAGGCAGAAATGAAGGGACATAAATGCAAGAAGGGGTTCATATAATAGTTGCATAATCTTCAGTGATAAAGCCTTGTTAGTGGTCAGGCTGTTGACCAGACTTGGCGAGTTATCATTGGAGCTGTTGTTAAGATTTCAAGTTCTCCAGTGCAATGAATAGAAGATGAAGAATAATTAACATAGCTTTGGGTCCTTGACTGTTGTAATGGAGTTGTATAAGTAGGTTTAAAACTGGAGAGGATATTGTGTGTTATTATTGGGTTGGCCTGAGATAGAGATGGAGGGAGGCAGGGAGCCCTCAGCCCTGGTCCAGGGTGTGCCAGCGATATCTCGTCGTTTGGATCTTCTATGGTTATTATCCATGAACATGAACGTGTGAGGCTGTTATACAAGAAAGATTCAGTGGCCTCCCAACAATTTGTGAAATTATTTTTGATGTTTTCCTTGCACAAGATCAGCATGGGGAATGACTCACACAGATGAGAATTTTCACATTAATATTTTGTAATGAAAGAGATTTCAAAATTAGATTTAACCAATTAGAAGTGGTAATCTCTTATATTCAGTCGGATTAAGTTTGAAATGAATTTTATTGGAGTTAGTTAATTTCGAGTTTTGCATTGGCAATGGAACCATGTCTTAGATCGCATTTAGTTTTTATATACACGATTTATCTATACTATATTAAATTTATCCATTAATATTATCAAATAATATTAATGATTAAAATAACCATATCTCAATTTATAATATATAACACAATTTATCTATACTATATTATAAAAAGATGTATAAACTGAATTTATCAATTAATTTATCAATTAATATTAATGACTGAAATAAATATATCTCAATTTATAATTGAGATTTTTTGATTTATAAAAACAGTAGTTCATATTTTAGTTAAACTCTTTTTTCTTCTCTTTTCTGTTTGCTATTTTTTACCATACATTTATAGGATGTCTAAAAAAATTATATATTAAATAAATTAAATATCAACTATTATAAAGAAGAAAGGTACGACATTATACAATCACATTCGGAAAGCAAAAAAATAATATTTTATACATTATTTTTATTAAAAAATAAATTAGTTTTATTTATAAATTTTAATAGTGTTTGTAGTTGATTTAGATATACATTATATTATTTGTTTAAAATAAAATTAGTGATAAATATAAATATCTTAAAATTAAGATGGTCGGCTCATATGGTCCACACAATGAGCGGGTTGTGTGCTAGAAATTAAATTAAAGTGATCAACAGGTGTTTATAAAACTCTCAAACGGAGACATGTTGTTTGCTATTTTAAAAAGAAACTGTATGCGCACAATATTTAAACATTTGGATCATAAAATAAACATTATCAAATATCATATCCGAACTTGTTGTGATATTTCGACATAACATTATCTTATTATCCGGATTGAATCAGCTCGGATGATTTTTTTCTCTCTTTACTCTCTCCTTTCGCTCTCTCTTTCTTCGGGATATAATAGACCGTTCATCTCTAATCCGATAATCCTAATTAAAATAACATAATTCTATTATTCGAAATTCAGATAACAACTGATTTCAAGCCTCAAATATCAGAGTTTTACTATTTTAGGGTCTAATCCCCCTTCAAAAAATCAAAACCTTAAACATGAGAAAAGGTACATGATTTTAAGTCTCCAGTATATCAATCACAATGGCAAGCCGAGTTCTAGGGTATTAGAAAACCGCCACTTTTTTGGTGCTAAAAAAGTCTGGAATAGAAACAGAAACCGCAGTAATGTTTACACTTATATACTCTCAAAAGTTGAATATGACTCAACTAACACAGGCACGAGTGGGGTCTTGGCCGTCTTGTTTTTTAAGAACTAAAACGTTGATTTCATACGGATATAGCTCGTATATAATACGTGCTGAGAAGCTTATATATGACTGATATTTCTCTCAGAACAATGAAAATCTATAAATGGCAGTCAAAATCAAATTTAAGTAATATATTTTCTTGGAGATTCTGCTGTGGATTAAGTAATTTTAGACTGTTCACTTTTGAGTATCGGATGATTAAAATTATTTTTTAATATGATTAGAGAAGAGAAATTAATGAATAAAAATCATTATCCTTGATTATTAAATTAACGGCAATACTTCTAATCCATAATAGAATTTGCCTATTTTATTTTATTTTATTTATATTTTAGACAAGTTGTGTACTAATTTCGGTGTGATGTGTAATCTATTTTTTCAAGTTGTTGATAGGATTAAACAATCACTTTTTGTCAAATTACTCAATGGATGGACAATTGATTTTAAATCAGACCATAATCGATAAAGAAATTATCTGATATAAAGAAGAATTTTGTTTTCTTTTAAACAATTGACAACAAATTTGATGAGGTTTTATGGTTCTAAAATTTTCATTGTTAATATAGCTTACTTTTCATATAAAATTTTTATGATCGATGTGATACATAAAAATTGATTTGTACATTTTTCACCATTTTGTAAAGATAAGAAAATTGGTAAGTTAATTCTATGTATAAATTTTGCAACAATCCAAAAAAGTTTCGAGTTTGTGAGTCTGATATAACGTGATTATAATTTGAAATAACTTATGATCAGAATTATATAATTTTATAAAAGTAAAAAAGGAAAAGTCAGAAAAATATGTTTATTTTGTTTATTCACGTGAGAACTTGTTGAAAACAAATAATTTCATGATTTTTTTTTTCAAATCTTTATAAAATGGAATGAGAGATGTCAAGGCATCCGAAATTGGGGGATTTAATTCAACTAAACTTGAAAGGTTAAATTCAGATGCTTGGACGTATGAAAAACTATTGAATATATATATATATATATATATATATATATATATTTGTCGATTTTTTTAGCTTCCAATTTTTGTTGTATTCACTCTTACCAAATATTTATATACAGCCAGCATTCGTTGTTACTTTATTAAGAACGTAATTAATAAGCTCACGCAAAATAATGAATTTATTCAGTGTAGTAGATAGAAACATAACGGTTAGAACAATGATGTAATATCATGATAGATGTAAAATAAATAGTATTTGATAGGATCTAATGCGATTGGGTCTCATCGCGGCTCAAATCTAATTGAAGATCTGTCTCAGATGTCCAACATAACAGCAAATACAAACACTAACTATTTGGTCGGACCTCGGTCTCGACATGTTAGTTTTTTTATCTCGAAGAAAGCATATAAATAATAGCCTTAGACCTGCTGGAAAGGGGATTACAATCTTAGCATATACACACACTATCATTAGACAATTAAACCTTCGATATACTATACTTATACATAAGACACTTATCAGAATTTATCATGACTTTCCGTTGGAACTAAAAACTATGTGCTTAGTTGCAAAATTATGCGGATTTGTAAAACCAAAATATACTTTTGTTGATTAATTAAATATATTTTATTCTGATTTTTTTTACCAATTATTCATTATAATATATCAAACCATATTTTTTTTGTTCCGTACATGAAATTGTAGTTTGTTAAGTTCATTTACTGTTATCTGCTTCATTTCAATATTTGACGTTCTGCAAATTTAATTAAAAATTGTTTGTCACATATAATGAATAAATTCTCTAATATATAGTCATGTTTGGCAGGGGCCTACATGAGAAACAAAGAAAAGGAGAGGGATTCATTATTTTAACAATCTTAACAATGAACTTCTAAATAAATATTAAAAATCTTAAAAATATAAAAAAATCATAAAAAGTTTTTTTACTATAGATTGGTTAGCATTTTAAATTTCATATAATTTATTATCATTTAATAGTCCATCAAAAGTTGTCAAATTAAAATCATTGTAAATTATATAAATTTTGACGATCTTTAATTTGACTATCAAATAATAATGAAATTAATTAAAATAAAAAATATCTATCTATAAATAAAAATATATCTATAAATTTTTTATTTTATAATTTTTAATATTTATTTAAAATTTATTATTAAATTCTATACTATATTATAAAGAATGTATGTATTGGATACGTCCATTATTGTTATCAGATAATATGTAATGATTGAAATATTTATATTCAATTGATGTTTGAGATTAATTGATTTTATAAAAATAACAATTCAGATTTCAGTCAAGTTCTTTTTTTTTCTGTTCATTCCATTTGCTATCTTTTACCATGCATTTGTAGGAGGTCTTAAAAAAAGTTATATATATATATCAAATAAATTAAACATAAATAATTATTAAGTTTTATTATAAAAAATATGTTACTTTAAAAAGATAAATTATTATTTTATATTATATTATATTAAATAATAAATTAATTTTATTTAAAAATTTAAGAGCCTTTATAATTGATTTAGATATAAATAATATGTAAGTAAAATATATTATTTTTATAAGAAAATTAATGTTAAATATAATTATTTTATAAAATATAGTTATAAAATAACTATTAAATATCAACTATTATTAATTTTTACTTAAAAAAAGAAGAAAACTACACATTGTACGGGTAAGAAAAATTATTATATTTTATTAAATAAATCAAATTTATTTAAAAATTTAAGATCTTTTTATTAGACATTAATTATATTTAAATAAAATATATTAATTAATTATAAAAATATTAGTGCATATTGTAATGAATGAATGATCCCAATTTTATGCTAGTCTAAATTATATTATAAAGTACGTAATGTAATGAATGATCCTAATTTTATTTCACCTAAAGTAAAAATATGTGAAATATCTATAGCACTCGATTAATAATGACGGGTAAAATTTGACCACATTTTATTCTTTCTTTTCTTCATTTAAGACATATTTTCTTTTTTTTTTTGGTGGTTTAAAAAAAGTTGCTCATTGATTAAATTAGCCATCAACTATTTTTTAACTTTTGCTATAAAAAAACTATCCAATAGATAATTTTACGGAAAAAAGAAATTTATTACATTTTGAAAATCATTTTGTAATATGATTTAGTTTAATAATTTAAGGGTCACGTAATTGATTTTAGATATAAATTATATTTAAGTAATATATATCTGGTTATAATAAAAATCCGTGCTACATACAATAAATTTTAAAAATAAGAGGATCTCAACAAAACGGGGTTTCCTTGTAGTGATTACAAATGTTGATTAGCAATGACAAATCAACTTGAGATAATACGGTTAGTACATTGTGTTCGAGTTATGGATTAGTTAAGTTCGAGTCAAATTCGCTGAACAAATTTGGTTAATTCAAATTATTTTTAGATACTTGTCAAAAAGTGTTCAGTTAAACATTTGAATGTTTGATCTGGGTGAAGATTACTTAAATTTTGAGTTGTTCCCAATTACAGTCTAATAGAGCGAATCATAGACTTAATAATTAATACACATGAATACATGATGATAGATATCTTCTTTAGGAGGGACACAAGTTCAATTTTCACAAAAGGTATTTAAAAGATAATAGATATATAGTATATATCAGAGCTAAAGAGGGTCGCTATTAACCCTAAAAAAGTTCAATAGAGCTATTTTCTTTTAACTAGATCAAATTTGGTTTCAGTTGACATCAAATTGGTGTGTTGTTTTATGTTCAATTTCCTTTAGATTCGAATTTAGTACCATCTTAGATTCTAAATATTTTGAAATTTTAAATTTGTTAAATTAAGTCAGTTTTGAGTCAACATCGGATTGGATAAAGGGGAATGTATCTACAATTTGTCGTTGTATTTCTCCTATTCATGAATGATTATGATATTCAAGAATAAGCTATTAGGTGGGTCATGTCTACAATAATATGCCAATTGATGGTTAGAGTTTTTTTGTTTTCGTTTTTTTTTTTCTATTTAAATATCAACGTGGAAAAGTTATATCTTTACCAATCAGTGGTGCTAACCAAATAAGATGTTATAGATAGGTGTGTACGGTATGGATGTAGAATTCATTGCCGATATAACTCAACAATATCTACAATAGCAAAATAAATTGAAAAGAAATCTATTTATTTTTTTGAAATAGCTCGTTGTTGTATTATTAGATAACTAGTATCTTAATGTTACGGTGATGTCTTTTAAAAATATGGAAATTTATATTTTCATATGAAAATAAAGAAAATAAAAATGAAGATAATTTAGTAATTAATATAAATTTCAATCATGAATACATAATTTATGCAAAATTGAAAATAAAATTGATATTCATAATTTATGAAAAGTTAAAATTCATAACTTATGGCAATCTAAGAAAAAAATATAGTAAAATAATTATACTCCTAAATTATGTAGCATTTCATATAACAATCAAAATTGTGAGAAAATTATAACTTCAACACAAATGGTCATAGAGATTGTAACATTATTTGATAAATAACTCAATCCGATGATTAATATTAACTCTAGAAATTCAATCAAAAATCTGAATCTTTACAGAATCATGACACCTTCGTGTTTAATAAGGAGTAGAGATAGAGATAGAGATAGAAATGCTGACACTTTACATGAATTTTAGAAGGACAATGCGTCTATGCAACATTTGACATGTAACATTACCTACAGTTGATGATATTCATTCAAGGACGTTACATAGCGGATAACTTCCTTGCAACACGTGAATTATTACATCATGTTGAGAAGTCTGGGGAGCCGACCATATTGCTTAAGCTTGATTTCTTCAAAGCCTTCGATAGTTTGGATTGGAGTTTCCTATTCAATGTGCTCAATGTAAGGGGGTTCCAACAAAGTTCATACATTGGATACACCATTCACTGAGCACGACCTCATCCAATATCCTCATTAATGGGTTGCCCATGCCAGACTTCACGCATTCGACGGAGACTTTGTTAGGGGGACCCACTGTCACCGCTACTATTCAACATTGTAGTCGATGTACTACAAATAACTCGTCAGAGCAACTGGCACAACTATATCGTTTAGCTTGACCCCAAGGATACAGGAACCTATAGTGGCCCTCCAGTATGTCGATGATACTATGCTACTCTTAACGGTGAAAGGGAACTCTCTTAAAAAGTTAATCATTACACTTCATTGCTTCTCGGTATGCTCTGGCCTTCGCATCAACAACCCAAAAAGCACAGTGATCCCTTTCAACGTATCGGATCAAGTCGCAAGCAAGATTCAACAAATGCTCGGTTGTGCCAGACATGATCTACCTATTAAGTACCTCGGTATGTCTTTATCCATCAGGAAGCTAGATAAGTGTGAGTGATGTGTACTAATTGAGAAAATTGAGAGGAGACTTGCAGCATGGATCGATAAACAAATTTCGCGAGGGGGCTGAGTTCAATTGATTAACATGGTATACTCCACAATACTAATCTATCACATGTTATATTTTAAGTTTTCTAAATTGATCATCTATAGGATTGATCGCATCCGGAGGGCATTTCTCTGGTCTAGCTCGGCCTCGATAGGAAAGGGAGTGTCCCTCATCAACTAGGAAACAGTCACGCTGCTAAAGGAATGTGGAGGCATGGGGTTGTCGAACCTTGGCTATCATAACGTCTCACTGCTACTACGATGGTGGTGGAAGCTCTACTCTGATAAAACATCCTATGGTCCACCTTTGCAAATCTCATATATAATAGGCAAAGAGACATCAGGGGTCCCCTCATACATCGTGTTCATGGTTCTTTTTCTAGAATAGATTACAGGATCTCAAAAATATCTTCTGGTTGTTTACTGCTTGGCAATTAGGAGATGGAGAGTCCATAAGCTTTTGGTATTTTCACTGGCCGGGTAGACCATTGCGCTCCTCCAGTGAGCCCATGCCACGACTTCATAGCATTGCATTGAGTCGAGCGCGCCACATGCTCAACGAATTGCTCCTAGGACCCCACACCGAGCAACAATGCTACGCACTTCTAGTGCTGAGGAATCATAATCTTACAGGTGATGCAAATAAGTTGTTGTGGAAGTCTTCATCACGGTGTCATGACACATCTGGAAGGAGCGCAACAAATGTATTTTTAGTCAGCAAGAGTCCACATTAACTATGCTTGGGGACTGTGTGTTATTAGAGTGATCTACAGTCAATCATGTGATGATTATACTTAGATTATGTATTAGGATGATTATTTATGATATATCATTTGTTCCTTGAGTTGTTTATTATTTGTATATTGAGTTGGACTCAATTGTGAAACATATACATTAATTAATAATAACTCTAAAATGTCCCTAATCTGTTAATTACCTAGGAACAATAATTAACTAAGATTAGTGTGTAAGTTGAGTGATGATTGTGTTTTATAAATCATACGATAAGTGTTATCGGCTCAATAACACAAATAACGTGTTGGACATGTTATTGGATTTGACCTGTAATAAAATACTATAAGGATTGTGTTTGTATCATTAGTATTTTATTTGCTTGCTAATTCTTAGGTATGAGATGAGTGTTCTTCTTATACAAATGATTTGCATTTGTGGATATTATCCAACGTTGTCCGTAACTGACAACCATACAGATTCTATCTCGATGTACATCTTTTATATGAAGAAGAAGTATGAATCAAGAATATTGATGTCTCTCTCGTTTGTTGACGTGAGCGATGGTATCCAAATTGGACGCCCCTAGATAAAAAATGTAGTGCAAGAATGACACATTCCTATTTTATACCATTCTGGATATCATGTGACATGGAATGAGCTCGGGATGATTGTCGTCGTTCAGGATCAAGATATTTGTAGCGTACATTATATTTGTATTGCTTAGGGGTCAAAATGCACATTGCTAGGTGCCGCTTGTGATTTATGATGATTAAAAATATTTTAATCTATTGCTAAGTATATACAGGTCCCAAAGGATCACACCGTATAAAAACAAAGCTTATAAATATTTCTTGATCATTTTGGTATTAGTTCTCTAGAATTAATATGAGTTAATTAATCATTAAATATGATTAATTAAGTATATCTATCAAAGAGTTTAATAGATAGGTCAAAACGGATCAAAAACAGGTCCCGAGAAGTATTTTCGGGACACATACGGACCCCGTACGGCCCTGGGCAGTTTTTTGCACAGTGCGGTTCTGCGCACAGTTCGGTTTTTGAGTCGGTTCAGGGGTTTTCTTGCTCCAAAAATAGTCAAATTTGGACACAACGTAGCCAACTATTAGTGAAAGGTTTTCATCTAAAAAAGACCATACCTATAGTCAAGAAACTCAAGATTGTTCATCCCTAACCGATCCGAAATTCTGCTACACAAGTTTTGATTTTCTCATGTGTTGAGAACCCTTTCCACCACCTCTAAGTGTTAGAATTCGTGGAGAAAGACCAGAAGATCAAGGAGAGCACTCTCAATTGCCCTAGCAAGAGGTTGAGAAGGGGTTTGTGGGCTGTTCTTGGTGGATACCGTTGGAGGAGATCTCGATTGGTCTCTTGGTGTCGTGCGCGTCTCCCGATCATTTTCTGCCCTTCCGGTGACTCAAGAACGCATCAAATGTATATTAATCTTGTTTATAATTTGTGTTTGGTTCAGTTTAAATGACATACAAGATCCTTTTGGTGTTTTAGATGAAAATTTTCGAATTTATACACTAGTTACACCGATAAAATCCCAACACTGTGTTGTGTCTGAAGCAAGGCTGATTTTTAAATGTTACTGATTGTTGCTGATGAGCTTCTAAAGTGTTGCTGAGGAGCTTTCATGAAATTCCAACCTTGTACTAGATAGGAGAGTCCTGAACAGTGTAATTTACTTTCAAATTGGCAGCTTCTGTCAATAATTCTAAAAGAAAAACGTTACCTGCAGTTTTCAAGTCCCAATTAATTGTGTTTGGAACATGGAATTGATTTTGTTGCAGTACCTTTTGTTCTCTACACAAAGAAAAGAGAGAGAGTCTACAAAGTTTTCGAGCAAAAAGCAATATTTTTCACTGGTAACATTATTCCCTGACAAATAAGCAAACTTTGCATTTCGAACATTTTCACAGTTGAAATGAATGTAGATGGATGCATTCGCAAATCGCCACTACAAACAGTCAAACATTATGGATTAGGATGTAATTAAAATCGAGGGTAAACTAGTCATTTGGTTATATAAACCTCGGAGCACGCAATTTCGATAACATGGAATTATTTCTTCCAGACCCAGATTTACCACTTAAATTGCCCCCAGATTTGAGGGTTGGTACGAACGAAATCCCACAAAAATTCATGTTGGTTTTAATTACAGTGTATCATTTGACCGCTGTTATCAACTTGCCGCCAAATTAGCAGATTTAGTTTAGGGAACGGGGCATACACTATAGAAAAGGGCACTCAACTTTGCTTTTTATTTTCGCTTAGTTTTCATTAAGAATTAGATTATATTAGGAACAAAATTATGTGACAATATATTATAAAATTTGTTCTTCAAGTACGACCGGAAAATACTGTGTTAAATTTTATACAATTTGAACATCGAATTGGTCGCCATTGAACGATTTGTAATTTAATAATTCAATCTTATCAACACTTAGTTTCTTTCTTTTTTTCAATTTGGATCCTGTGTAATATATGACTCATTCAAGCAATCATTTTAGCTTCTAACTTTTTTTTAATAATTTATAAAAATTTGAAAAATATCCTTTAAAAGGAAAAAAATAGCTTATGGAATGGTCATCATCAATATTTTGACATCACACAAGGAATGATTTATTTACAGATCGAATCTAAGGATAAGAACCACTGACATGAGACATGACTGATGTTCAACGAAGAAATGGAAAAAAATAGAGGTCAGACGTGGAATTTTTACTTTAAATAGTTATTTTTTAGTTTCCTGTCATTTTCATCGTAAGCCGGACAATTCTTTGTTTTATTGAGAATTCGAAATCGATAACATATACATATTCTATATCATAAAGTGTCTGTATGTAACGATATATGCTTTGACACATTAAACGACTCAAAATTTATGGTTTTTAATGCTTTATAAATCGTTACAATAATTTTATGGAATTTAACTTTTTTTAAAAGAATAATATCATATTTATCCTTCAATTTCTTTTTTATTTCATATTTACCCATCAACTCTTTAGACTCTTTCATATTTATCCATATACTATTTAATATATCTAATATATCCTTAAACACTTAAAATTATTTTATATTTACTCATGAACTCTTAAATATATCATTAAATTTATATATTTATTCATCATTAAAATATTTAAACAAATTTCATTTTTTTGAATAAATATAAAAAATAAAGTGTGCAAGCTATCATAAATAATTATTGCCAATGTGACCCATTCGGTTTGATTTCGTGTTAGATTGAGAAAATTAAAATGATTTTATGAATAAATATAGAAGGATTTATAGAGTTAAATAGTACATTATATATTCTTATATAATTATAGAGTATGTATGAATATATTTTATAATGAGTATGGGTTAGATAGAGATATTTTTATTATCATACCCTTTTAAAATTACTTTTACTTATATCCTATCTAACTATCCTTAACCATACCTACTCTTACTCATTAAAATAAACGAGTAATGAAACAATAATGTGTGCTAATGAATAATACTAATATATATCAATTAGTTTTATCATATTCATGAAAAACATCCAAACTCATTTCATTCATATAAATACACAACTATTTTACTAATATAAAATTAAAATATTAAATTATAATTAATAGTTTCAACTTTCTATATTGAAGAAGGAAGAGAGAATTAATTCATAAGATTGAAAGCAACTAATTTTGTATTTGAAAAAAAAATATTATTATTGGATTACATAATTATATTTATAACAATATAATTTTTTTTTAATAATCTGTCCTATATGATAACAGGTACAAATGATTATTAGCTATACTCATATCCATCTATTTAATGAAAAAAATTATCCATACCTATGTCAATTAAGTTAACATAATTTTTGTATCCATATCCATGTTATCAAATACGATATAGATCAGATAAATGAGTAAAATGATATCATAGAGCCTACATGATGTTTTGTTCTTATTGATGCATCGTTATATACCGATATATTTTTTTACTGGTTTTATATAATACTTTTAAATCGTCATATTAATTTATTATAATTCAGCCTTAAAATGAAGAGAGAATCATGATAATAACATCATGTCACAGATTCAAGGTACAAGAAATTATATCCAACGAAATAAATAATCATAGAACGGAGTAACGGGAGCAAGTGATTTAAAGATTGTTTCATTATGAAAAACAGTGAAAATCATGTCTAACACTGTCGATTGAGACAATTTTCTCAATTGGGAGTTTGAAAATTCTAACCCTGACACCGATTAAGATTAATGAAAAATGATGCTCAATCCTTTACTAGAAAAAAAAATCAACATGCGAAGAAAGGAGATTTTGTCAATGGAACCGGAATTGTTAATTCTAAGAAAGAGATACAAATGATGTTTACACTTACAAGTACAGGCAATATCATGGTTATGTGAAAATAAAAGATGATGCTTGATTGGAAGATTGTTAGGTCTGACTCCATTTAGATAGCTATGTGTTCTCTGACCACGTCAGCGTTGGAAAAAAAAAAATCTTTGTACGAGTTGTTTAAAATACAATTTAATTTGAAGACTTTGTGTAGCTTAAGCTAGCTATCAGAATTAAAATACTATAATTAGCTAAACTAGATTCTCCTACTTCCTTGAAAGTGAAATAATAACGAATAGACTATGAATATGTCAGTGGGACTTCCCAGCATTTTTTTATTCTCTCCACTCTTATTCCCTAATAAAATTCCCCAGCAGCCCAGCTTCTCTCTCCAGTTATATGGAATGGAGGGATATAAATAATAGGATAGTATAATTAGCAGAAGCTGGTAAACAAATTAAAATTGTTTTAGTCTATATTCTGTTTTTAAAATGTTTGACAATAATATTTTTGCTCTAAAATATTTATAAAAATCATGTTTATTATCTGCATTTTGGTGGCATTGACAAAACACCGATATTCATAAGACTAAAAGAACATTGAACATAAATTTCATTAAATATAAAAAAATAACATTCTAATTAAATATATGCATTCAGTCAGCTAATTTGGTATTTAGAAAAAAAATCAACATTGTTTAACTGTACGAAAGACGAGTTCAAAACAATGGGCACATACGTTCAAAAACCAAAAATTGTTAAACATTTTAGAATAAAAAATGTTGTTATATATTTTTTTTTAATTCGTGATATGACAAAACAAAGTTCAAATATTTTGGCTATATTATTGACTATAATGAAACCGGCAAATTTTTTTGCAACCGTACGTTCCATAAATTACAAATTTACTACTATTCCCATTTAATATTATTTTGTCTTGTAGCACAACTCGTCTTCAATTCATCTTATGTTACACGCTTTTGGTCCCTTGCAGATCGTAGACTTTGGGTAGAATCGTTCATGAGCATGTTTAAGTAAAAAATATTATTTGTTGTTGTTCTGTTAAAACCGAAATAGACAGCAATAACTTATAATCATGAAAACTTTTTTCCAAGAAAGAAATTGGGTTATCGAAACACCACTGGCTATAAAAAAAAAAAAAAAATCAAATGTTCGGACCTATATAAAGTACTTAAATAAATCATTGAAAAATCTGAACTAATTATATTATTTGATTTTAGTTTTTGAATTAGTGCCTCTGTGTCCTGATCAGAGAAATAACAATTTCATTTTGCACATCGTAATAGCAAAAAAAATGAATGTACAAATATAATATTATTAATTACTTGATAAAATCAACCAACCCACTCGCATACAAAGTATCACGAGCATGAAAATTACTTGGTTCATAATAACAAAATCCGACATTTGTTTTGGAAAGAAGACGAGTAAAACCGGCCTGGTTATTTTATATTATTTTTCTTTGTAAATTTTCTATATATGTAGTTATGTGGTAAATACAGTAATAATATTATGAAATAACATGGTTCTTATTTTTCAAAATTTTAACCAGAAATTGCTGAATGTTATTGTTAATTAGATTGTGCTTTCTTTTACTATTTTTTCAGTTATGACTAGGCTTATATTTTTATGACAAGTATTTTATAGAAGGATGTGGATCTACCTCTTTCTTAAAAAAAAATTCTGGGCGAGTATATACTGAAAATGCTTTAACTTGGTATTCCGGACAGATAAAAATATAACTTTTTTTAATTCTAAAATCCGACTTTTGCATATTAGTTTCCGGACAGATAAAAATTTTTTGAATATCAACTCTAAAAATAATAAAAAATATTTAATATTTGTACATTATTTTTAAAAATTAAAAAAAAGTCTTAAAAAAATTTAAAATATCCCAAAATTTTCTACCTCAAAGATTTTAATATGAAAAATTTAATGAGAGTGATAAATCAAAATTTAAAGATAATTTGATATACTTTTTAAGTTAGAATTACAAAAGAACTCTGTTCTCTAAAGAACATGTTAGTTTTTACTTCTTACCACAATAGCTTTTATGTTAGAATTTTAATCCGCACTGATGTTTTATGATAATTGGCCTAATTTTTTTCTAGCACAGCCCCACAGGTCTTGTTGTGGAGGTGGTTGACTCTGAACAAATATCAAAGACATTCAAAACATATAAAATTCAATACACGAATACACGATCAACCCTCACAAATATCGAAAACATATTTTTACTTTCTTTTTTTCTAATTTCTTAAAGGAATTTCAGGACTAATTTGAAAATACAGTACTGGTCAAACTTATAATGATATCACAATTTTATAAATAAAATATGTAGAACTCACAAAACATGACCACGTGTAAAGTGGCCAGATCAGTTGTTTTTTATTCAATGATTCGTTAGTTAAGATTAAGTATGTTGTAACCCAATCATAATCAAGTAAATTTATATAGTCTAAAGCAAATCCGACAAATCCAACTCATTAGCACCACTTCAAAATATATTTAACATAGGCGAGGAGCTCTCCAGTTCGTGTAACTGGAGAGGATCTAACTAAATCGGCATTATATCCTTCAGATAAATATGGCAATCATGGATCTGACCTGGCAGGTGAAAGCTAAATCTGAGATTCTGTCTTCCCAAAGCAAAAGACAGAATTTTATCAAGTTCTTGAGAAAAGATTAAAGCTGCGTTATTCGGAGAGAAAAAAGAAGAAGAAGAGTATGTAATATCAAACATTCTAACAAGTACCACTTCACCGAGAAAGAGAAAGGCTTGATCTCTTCTGTTGTCCGTACTAAATAAATTTCAGAGTTGTACTAGGCAATGCTTGTTGATCTTGACCAGATTTTTAAACCAATTAAGAAAAAGAGAGACGTTAGAGATTTGTGTTAAAAGTAAGATGTTTATAATCCAAGTACAAGCTTAAACATGTGTAAAGTATAAACCTCATATTAATTTGGAGGACTTACATAAGAAAAGCTCGTTTGAACTCGATTTGATTGATTATATTTTTTTATCAACTCGGCTTTAACATGAGTTTAATATTTTTTGGCTCGGCTCGGCTCATAATAACATAATATGTAGCAATTTTTTATATAGTTTGGATTATTTAGTTAATAACATATATAGTGATATACATATTTTATAAAAATAGATGTAATTTTTTCAATGTTTTATTATGAAATAAGTAAAATATGAATAAATTAATAAATACAATCCAAAAAAAATATTTATTTAAACTTTAATTATACATGATAACATAAAAATGAATAAAAAATATAATAATCAGTTTTATCGAAAGTTCGATTTCAACTTGGCTCGTTTATAAATGAGTCGAAACTTGAGCTAAATCGACTCGGCTTATTTTAAAGGCTTACAGCCATAAATCCATGCAATGAGCATGCAAATCGTTTGTTCGCATTAAACATAGACAGCTCGTACATAGTCATTTGACTATAAAATATTGAAATTTCTAATGACGAATTAACCTCATAATCTAAGAATGACAGAAGCCAACTATTTATTTGACAATGATTGGTAACTTGAGTTCTAAAATGATTTTTTTTATTGAAATATGAATAATGCTCTTTTGCATAATTTTTCTTTTTTAAATAAGTCGATATATATTTCTTTTATATAATTTGTTTTCAAGAATTGTACCTATTCCACTCCACTCCATATATAGATAAAACCTAAAAATGCAATAGGTAGAATTTGAATTTTTGCATAAAATTTAACTCACCTTAATATTTGATGATCTTCATTTGATTTACTTATCTTTCCGTATTTAACATATAATCAAGAATTCGCTAAAAATATTTTTGGGTGTTCATTTTTTTCTGACAAAATTATAACCCCTGAATCCTTTACAACACGAACAAATTAAAAAACATAAAATTCTCTTGTCTGAAGTTGGTTCAATGATATTTAAAGTAAAACTCACGACCTCCTTTATGAGCTTCAACTTGTACCCTTAGAAGCTCAGAAGCTGTTGACCCAAGAAAAAAAAAACAAAAAAAAAGTACAAGTTCAAGTGCACAACGAGAAACAAAAATTTCAACACCAAATACCTTGCAGAAAATTCTGATTCTATAATATGAAAAGCAAACTTGTAAACGGAAATTAAAATAGTAGTTTACTATTAATAATTTATCATCGGCAAAATATGACACATGTCAAGAAAGGATATCTCAGCTCCCTAAGTGATCTCAGCAATAAGTACTGTCGATGTTCAACAGTCCGATTTATACAAGTGGAATCAAATCGTAGATCGGACGGTGACCAAAGTCGAATAACGCAATCTGACACCTAAGCACTGGGGCGTCCTGTGCAAATAATTGCGGTCTTGTTGCCTTCATAAATTGCTATTTTCTAATACTTTTGATTCGTTAATTTTTGTTTTTTAAGGAAGAAGCCAGGAGGCAATTACTCACCTCAACATGCGTACAAAATTAAAAAGCAGATCTCTGACTTCTGTTCTTCTGTGACTCATTTTCTGCAACAATTGTACAACTCATCCAAGCTCAATTCCTTCTCCACTGTTCGTACTATATTAGCAAATGAACAATTCTGGAAACATTCGGTAAAGTTAACAAGTTCGTATAATTTTAGAATAATTTATTTTATATAATATAAACAAAAACATTTTAAAATGCAATTTTTTTCAAAAACTACATAAAAAGAAAAATATGATATCATTTTAAATTAAATATAAAATATTTTCTTCGTGAATAGTTTGTGAATCTTATTACTATATCCCTACTGTGCTGCATTAATTTACAGTCTAATTCTATTTTGGGTCAAAATAAAAAAAATATAGTAGGGATGTAGAGATCGCGTTGATATAATGGTTGTGATTTACACAAATTTGATAATGAGTAAAAAATTTGATCCATAGAAGAATCGCTCAAATTTAAATTCTCACGCCCTAGATTATTTTTATAACTATCAACATCAGTTCAATTTTTATTTTCGATTAAACTTAATTTACCTTATAATATGGTAAAAGAAAGCTTACCGACTTCATTGATTGCATATAATTTATAAACATATAATTTATTTTTTAAAAAAGAACTGTGGCATTCTATAAAATAATTTATTTTTTCTGTTGAAATGCTCATAGGATATAAGTAAGAACTATCATAAAGCGTCAAAAGTTGATTACTTATTCACTTGCAAATTTTCAAGCCAATATATCTATTTAATATAATCAGAAAGATTCATTGTTCAGCACAGATTTCTATTTTTATCGTAATCACCATATGAGTATGAAATTGTAGGGTATACATTACACAAACGGACACATGGTAAGAGAGCAGAGGAAGAAAGAAGGAAATAAATATATGAGATCTTTTAACTGTTGCACATTGGCCGCAACACAAGCGTCACGTTTCTATTGCTAGGACAACTAAATTACCGTTACACCCCAGCACAAGACGACAACTCGAGCTCCAGTTAGATATCATTTCAATATTTCATAATCAAAATTTTCTCACCACCAGTCCCAAAACCGTAATTTCATCAAAAACCCGTGCCTCTTTTCCATCCAGCATTCTCTCAAGATCTGCTCTGCGCCTCTGCTGAGTGCTGACCCTTGTAAGCCTTCAATGCCCAAAAAGACCTGAAAAATAGATTCCGCGCAACCACTACAACTGGAGAGGTCCATTTGTCCCAGCTAATTGCATTGAATAATTGAAAGAGCAAATATCTCTACAGAGTATCAGTTCATATTAAACGATACATTTGAAGAATAAAAGGTAATTTTCTTTTTCTCCGAGGTAGAAAATGGTAAAGTCATATAAGGGAGAGTCTGGTTTTTGGAACTTGAGGGAAGAGAAGAATCTAAATTACATGTTGGCATTAAACCCAGTTGTCTTTTGTGTTATCAAACAGGGATTAGATATGTAGAGGGATAGGATCTGAACCCTGAAAGAAAAAAAAAAAACAAAACAAAATCGAAAGAAAACACAAAAATAGTTCGCCCCACCCCCACCCCCACCCCCACCCCCACCACACCACACCACATCATACCTCACCTCAGTCCCCCAGTAGTAAATTAACAACAATTTAACACCCCAACTCCCAACTCAGAGAGAGGAAATTGAGGCAACAAGAGAAATAAAAGGTGAATTAAAAAGGAGATAAAAAAAAAAGAGAGAGAGGGATAGAGATAGACAGGGCGGAGCTATGGGCAGAGAAAAAGTTAGTTCGGACTTCGGACAGGAGCCCGATTTATTTTATTATAATTTTTGGACATAAAATATCTTTTAAATTTGAATGTTGCTACTAATTAATGTCGAAACAAAATTACTTTATTGGAGTGTTGACATCTATTATCTATTGTATACTGAGATGGGATCTTGAAAATCTTAATAATATATCTTCAAATAAATATAAAAATATTTTAAAAATAAAAAATCTTATAAATATGTTATTTTATTTATAGATTAATAGTGATTCAAATTTCATACAATTTCATTATCATTTGCTAATTCATCAAAAATCATCAAAACGTTATACAATTTACAACGGTTATAATTTAATGGTATTTGATGAACTATCAAACGATAATAAAATTATATAAAATTTGAATCACCATCAATCTATAAGTAGATGAACATATCTATAAGATTTTTTCCTATTTATTTGAAGATTTGTCAAGATTATCAAGAACTCAAAATAGTAATTGTCAAGTGATCCCTTCCCTTATATATTAACCTCAACTTCTCCATTTCCACAAGGAGAGCATCTCCAGCACATGTAAACTATAAGGATAATTAAAAGTTTAGAAAATAAGCAACTACATAAAAATATTTATTAAAAATGACTATAAAACACTTAAATTTACTACTACTGGAAAAATAATTGACCGCGACAGATAAATTATTTATTTATTTTCTCATTACTCTAGTCAACCCAAACTGTTCCATATGAATTGATAAAATCGAAAAAAACTCATATGAATTATAAAGTTAGCTAGCTTCGTGAATAATTCGGAAAAGTTTCGGAAATTTTTCAGTATCCTTTAATTCATGCATTTGTCTAGAAATGGTGCTTAAAACAAATGATTCACAAGTAATTCAGAAATTATATAAGAACCCTCTTTTTGGAAGTAAATATAAGAACCTTATTAATACATTCAAGAAAGGGAGAGAAAAATTGCTAAACCACATCTATTTATAAAATTAAAATTTTAGTTTGAAAACCAAGAAAACATTATTTTAATTGAGTTATTAACTGAACTACTCTTCTTATAAAATGTGATAATTTATTTATGTATTTGATATTATTGTAGAAAAAATAGAATTAAAAAATCAAACAATTTTTATTTATTTTCATTATTTTAGCTTTTCTTTGTATGTATTAACGTGATCTCTCAATTTTCTTCATATCTAATATGTCAAGTAAGCCTTTCACTGGGACTTGTGAGGTTACGTAATACGGTTGAAGAAAACATTATTAATGATATGGTTAATATAGTAACAAACATTAATTACTAGTGAATGAATGACAATTAATTTGGGGCATATTCGTCTCTTTTAAAAAAAGCTTCGACTCTGCCCATATCAATCTCTCACTGCCCATAGACGTACCCGATAGAGATAGAGAGAGAAGCAAGGCAAGGCACAGAGCATCAGCAGAAAAGACCAAAAACAAAAGAGAAAGATCCACCTCGAAGCCTCACTCCTCTCCCCAAAAAAACCTCTCCCCTCTCTCCTCGGCTGATCCGCTCTGAATTCTCTCTCCTCTCCATCAAAACAGAGCCACCATGAGGGAAGAAGAAGAAGCCAGCTGGTTCGCCCGGTGGGAAGAGCAGCTCCCCTCCCCGGAGGAGCTCACCCCCATCTCCCAATCCCTCATCACACCCGACCTCGCTCTCGCCTTCGACATCCCCGCTATTTCAAGCCCCAACCAGAACCCTGGTTCTAACCCCAGCCCTGGATCCCTCCACACCCACCTCACCCCCTCCTCCGGGCCCCACTTCGACCTCTCCGACCCCTCTGCTGGAGCCTCCAGCGGGCCCCACGGTGGCTGCCCTGACGAACCAGCCCGAACCCTCAAGCGACCCCGACTCGTCTGGACCCCGCAGCTCCACAAGCGTTTCGTCGACGCTGTGGCGCATCTCGGCATAAAAAACGCCGTGCCCAAAACAATTATGCAGCTCATGAGTGTTGACGGGCTCACCCGAGAAAACGTTGCGTCACATCTCCAGAAGTATCGGCTGTACCTCAAACGCATGCAAGGGATTGGGAACGGCGGCGGGTCCTCCCCGTCAGGTAACGGCTCAGGTCCGCTGTCCGCCTCTGATGCTGATACCGAGCGGCTTTTTGCATCCGCGCCAGTGCCACACCATTTTCTAACAGGCCGGTCACCAGGACCGACTGCTGCATCTGACCCATACATGCCTTTCGTACCAACCGTACCAACAATGTCAACACTCCAGCATCACCACCAGCAAATGGGGCTAAATCACCACCAGTTCTACAACCAGCAGAGGAATAATTCTTTGGGTCAGTTCAACGGGTTCGACCACCACGGGTTTCTGGCACGGTCCATGTCCACACAACCTCCTCAGGCCATCTCAATGCATCACCATCACCGTATGGTGGGTCCTGTTGGTATGGGGATCATGCCGAGTGGAAATGGGTACATGGACGAGCTGGAAATGGGTTCTCGTGGGGCTGCCGGTACGAGAAGGGAGCTGACGCTCTTCCCAACAGGGGATCACTGATTTGGGCTAACGGGTACAGTTTGGTTTCATACCAATCCGAAATTTACTCGTGATTTTATCTTGTGTAGATTCGAGTGTCATTAAGGAGTCTAGCCTTGTGCTATTAGTTAGTAATTACTCTATTAGATTGGAGCTTTAATTGTTGAAATTAGGTATGTGTATCAATTGTTATTGTTAGTTATAATTCTCCAGAGAGTAATTGAGCGGCGGGTTTACAAGAGGCAAAATTGGAATAAGAGAATTTGGGAAGGTACTAGCGGGTACCGATGGATGAATTTCTGTGGTACAATTTAGGCCTCTCTGTTTGGAGAAACCGGGAAGAGAACTTGTTATCTATATAGAGAGAGTTTAGATATCATTTTTAGGGTTTGTTCGAGCTGAATCAGCATGTGTAGGTCGATTTGCTGTAGCCATCTTTGTAAATCTTCGTGACATCAAAATATGAAACTTTCTCATTTCTCAGTAATCAGTATAGTGTTGCTGTCATTTTCTCATCATTAGTGTGCAATGTACCTTTGTTAAGCTCACAGTGACCTCTCTCTGGTTGAATCTTTGAACTAATAAGATGTTGTGTGGCTATGGTAGTGGCTCTATTTTTCTGTGCAAAGTTATAATTGTCTGAGAATGCATACTGCTATAAATAAAGTTAAATTAAGAAACGCAAATTGTCAACTCAAAATGGAAAGCCTCTGAATTTTATGACATCACTAACAGTGCGATGTAATTTCAGCATCTCTTCATTTTTTTCTTTCTTTCCTTTATTTTTATATTTTCATCATGGTAAAGATTTAAATACACTTTTTTTTTTGCTGCTTACGGAATTGACAAACTTTTAGTTCAAGTTTTCTCTTCATTTAAATTACACCACAAGCAATTTAATAGTTTCTTGCCGGTGAAATTGTAATTGTAAATTAAGATCAACTTCCCCCTTTCTTTTGTGCTGTGAATGAATCGTTGTACGAAACGACTTTATAAAGCAAAAATTAATTGAAAATGAGCTCGTAGTGATGGATTCGCCGAAAATAGAAAAAGGTAAAGATCCTTTAATTGTAAGGAATTGCCAAATCATAAAGGAAACTTTTAAGCGACAAAATTAAGTTTGTAAATTGTAATTACTTGTTTTCCCCAGAGCTTTCCATGTATATTTTGATGCTAGCAAGACCAAGGAGGAACATATCCTGTGTCATTTGTTTAGATCCTCTCTCCATATATATATAATAGCACGGATCGCTCCCGTGCTATGGATCGATTGTTTGTTTTTAAAGTTCAAATGTTCGATCCAACAATACAAAATAATTTTTTTATGAATATCTAGATGTAGACCGAATTATATTTTTTAGAATCTTATACTATCTTTTAAGATAGTTAGAAAATCGCTTCTTTGAATGAATGTAATAACAAAATCAAGTGATTTTCTAATTATCTTAAAAATAGTAAAAAAAATTTTAGAAATTTAAAATTTAGTCTATATCTAGATATTCATACGAAAATTATTTTATACGGTTGAATCGATCATTTGAACTTTAAAAAAGAAGACCGATCCAAAGTACAGAAATAATATGTGTTATACATAGCACCATAGCCCAACTATTTTTTTTATAATTTGGCAGCAGCTGCAATTTTTTAATTAAAAGTAATTATTATGTACAAGTAACCCTGCTTGTTATTGAAACAGGGCAAAGAGCAAAAAACAAACAAACAAATGAAAAGAAATAAAAAGAAGCCACACTCAATGCCTAATCCGCTGCACCTCTACCACAAAACTCATAATTATACCATCTCACAAGGAAGCACATGAGCTCAGAGTACCATGATACGTTATCTATACACAGCGTGAACGCCAACCAGACTATGATGACTCTAACAATATATATGCTGTAGTTTAGCATCTACCAATATTTGATCTAACAAAACTGCCAATGGGTATGTCCTCCTTAAAAGGTTATATTGTTCCGCTCCATCTAGAGATGCCACATTTGTTGGGTTTTGGTTCAACAAAATTCCGTTAAAGCTTAAACTGCGAAAAAATCGTAAATAAAATTTTTTACTTTTACTTAAGTTAGGGATTAAAATATGTCGGATAATTACCGAAAGATACATACATTTTAATTCTTTACAAAAGATCTTAAATTATTATTTTATTTCTAACTTAAGCGAAAGATTAAAGCAGTATTTCAGATAATTACTGAGAGATACATATCTCTTTAATCCATTATAGATCTACTCCATGATTGATTTCTAAAATATTAATATACTTAACAAATTAAATAGATTAAGATAAGATTTTATACCTCATTTTTAAATTTTAATTGGAATGAAAATCGGTTTATCTTGGAGTATCATACGAGTGATACCTCTGTAATTTATCCACCAGGACTGACTAGAGAGCGGCTTATTTCTTTTGTCAGAAATACCGTAAACCGTGGTTTCTCGTAAAAACACTATTCATCGAGAAAAAGATGAAATAGTACTATTCACGACTCATAGTTATTCTGTTTCACACAAAGGCACAGATGTACCGCAACTTTCGTAAAAACACTATTTACCAATCCCGTAAATTCTGAAACAATCATAAACCGAGAAAGAGAGAAAATAGAACTGAATTGATCAGACACGATATCCCGAAATTAGTATGTTTTCTCTTCATCCCACCCCTCTATTTATAGTATTTCAAAAAGTTTACCATAATTACCAAAATGTCATTAAAGTTTGGTCAAATTACCAAAATATCATTACTTGATTGGCAATAATATAAAGTTGACCAAATTTACCAAAATGTTATTACTTGGTTGGCAAGAATATAAAGTTGGTCAAATTTATAAGTTTGTCATTGGGCTTTTTTTATTTTGGGCTTTTGAGGGCTTTTTGATTTTGAGTTTTTAATTATTAATTAAGGTTTTAATTATTAATGGGCTTTCAACCCAAAATTCAAATCCATAATTAATACTTCAATCCAAATATATATATATATATATATATATATATATATATATATTTCATGTCAATTATATTCTCTCGATTGTTGTTTGGTAAATTTATACGACGTGTCCAACACGTTATAAATTCAATCTTATTTTTGCTTCTTGTCATCTCTATGACAACAAATATAATTTAATTATAACCATCTTATTATTTATTATAAATAATTAATAAGATTCTCCGATTAACTCCTATACGGTGTGACCCGAGAGGATCCGTATTATATTGATAAATAGGGTTAAAACTGTTTTAACTTCTATAATCATAGGATATATTTTACAGAATGCACTATAACCATCCAATTACACAGATGATATTGTAGTGTACAATATTATTATCCAATAACTATTTATTTGTGTTAATTCTTTTGTCTCATAAGCTATCAGATCAGTTTCAAGGTAGGTGTGTGTCATCCTTATAAATTTAATCTTTTTTTGATCCTGAGTAAATTATCAAATATAATTACTCATATAATTATACCGTTAGCAGATAATCTTACTCTATCAAGGGGCCCAGTGATACTATAACTCGTATAGAGATACGAGAGACAATAGTACTTTTGGCAAACCATCTCTTTCTCCGCATAAGTTATGTACACCGAAGAGCTACCTTTATAGCCACCTTTTATGGACAACGTTTGGTAGAAATCACACACATATATATCTTATGTAGGAAAGATGAATACCTCATACTTTAGAAGTTAACACTAAATGAAAACATTAATGACACGAACACAATTCCATTTAATGTTTCATTCGGGGTTTGTCAAATATGATGTTCCTTGAACATCTATCTATGTGATTATAATGATAATTTTCATCTATGGTCTGTGAAACTTAACCATCATTTAATCCACATACTAACCTGATAGCGGTTAATTAGTATTCCTGCTAATTACCTTGGTTAGTGACTTTTAAGAGTATATTCTATATTATGAAGTTTCATAATTCCAGTCATGAACTCGGAATGATTCATAAATTCAATAATACTCAAGGAAACAAAATATCATTTATATATCCAATTCATGAACAAAGATTTATATAATAAATTTATCGTATTATTGACTTCAAGATTATTACAATCTAACAATCTTCCACTTAAACTTGGAGTCAATCATATTGATCCTTGTCTTATACAAATCTTTTTATTCTATAAATCTCTCAGATCTAAAGAAAATCTCACAACCAATCTCCTATGTGTCTCAAACCAATAGAAGATGTGTGCAATTGATGCTTGGCTTGAGGTAGAGGTTTTGTAAGTGGATTAGTTGTGTTGTCGAAAGTGTCAATTTTACAAATCTTTACGTCGCCTCTATTTATAATTTCTCGTATGAGGTGATAACGTCACAGGACATGCTTGGATCTAGAGTGAGATCTCGGTTCCTTGGCCTGAGCTATACCTCCATTATTATCACAATAGAGATCCACATGGCCCTGAACACTGGGAACCACTCCTAATTCACTAAGGAACTTCTTGATACTGAAACTTTCTTTAGCTGCCTCGGATGTAGCTATGTACTCAGCTTCGGTGGTTGAGTCTGCTGTGGTCTCTTGCTTGGAACTCTTCCCGCTCACAGCACCACCATTGAGTATGAACACGTAATCGGACTGTGACCTCGAGTCATCTCGGTTAGTTTAGAAACTTACATCTGTGTAACCGCTCACCACCGTAGACGAGAAACATATCCTTAGTTCTTCTCAAGAACTTAAAAATATTCTTTGCAGCATTCTAGTGCTTCATGCTTGGATTAGCCTGATATCTACTCGTCACACTCAAAACGTACGAGACATCAGGGCGAGTGCACAATATGGCGTACATGATAGAGCTAATAGCCGAAACATATGGTACTCTACTCATTATGCTTTGCTCATCAGTTGTCAAAGGACACTGAGTCTTACTAAGCTGTGAACCATGACACATTGGTAGAAATTTTTTCTTGAAATTCTGCATGCTGAACCGATTCAGCACTTTATCAATGTACGTGGTTTGACTTAATCCAATAAGTCTCTTAGATCTATTTCTATAGATCTTTATGCCTAGTATATAGATAGACTCGCCCAAATCTTTCATTGAGAACACTTTCTTTATTGAAGATTTGGCTAATTGCAATAAGAGAATATCATTTCCCATTAAGAGTATATCGTCCACATAGAGGATTAGAAAAGCGATGACACTCCCACTAGTTTTTCTGTTTACACAAGATTCTTCTTCGTATCTAACGAAGTCAAACTTTTCGACTTCTTCATCAAATCGAAGATTCCTACTCCGTGATACTTAATCAATCCATAAATGGATCTGAAAAACTTGCATACCTTCTCAGCATTTTTTGGATCATCAAAACATGTGGGTTGTATCATATATACGTCATCTTCCAAATTTTCATTTAGGAAGGCGGTTTTGACATCCATTTGCCATATTTCATAATCATGAAATGCGATAATTGCTAGGAGCATCCGAATTGATTTAAACATAGCTACGGACGAAAAAATTTCATCATCATCTACGTTGAGAATTTGCTTGAAATCTTTCGTTACTAGTCGTACTTTATAAATAGTCATATTACCATCCATGACTATTTTTCTTTTAAAAATCCACTTGTTAACTATGATTTTTACCCCAACGGGTGGTGCAATCAGGTTCCAAACCGTATTGTCATATATGGACTATATTTCGGATCTCATGGTCTCCAGCCATTTATCAGAGTCGGGTTTATCCACTGCTTTCGCATAGGTCAGAAGATCTTCAGTATCAAATACTGAGACTTCATGCAGTCCCATGTACCTTTCAGGTGCATGGACTATTCTATGTGACTTTCGTAGCACTTGTTCTTCAGGCAATCGAACTTCATCCACATCAGTATATGAATTTAGTTATGTTTCAACTTGCATTGAAGCAGATGAGCTCGAGACTAGAACCTCTTCCACAACTATTAATGAATTTGGTTCTTCTAAATGCTCATTAGCCGAAGAATCAAGTGGTGAGTTTATATGATCAGTATCAGATATTATATTGTGTGATGTATCTTAAATTTCTTCAAGTATTATATTACTCTCACTACTTCCCATTATAAGAAACTCTTCCTCCAAAAATATACCATGACGAGCAATAATTATCTTATTCTCGGACTGGTAATAGAAGTAATATCCTTTCATTTTTTTAGGATATCCTACGAAAAAATACTTGTCAGCTTTGGGTCCAAGTTTGTCAGACGTCGGACGTTTTTTCAAATACCTCACAACCCCAAATTTTAAGATAAGATATATTTGATACATTACCAAATCATAACTCGTATGTAGTCTTTTCTACCGATTTGGATGAAACCCTATTTATTATTAGTGCATCAGTTTCTAGTGCGTGTCCCCAAAATATTTTTAGAAGAGTGGCATTACTCATCATGGAATAAATTATGTCTAACAGAGTTCGATTTCTCCTCTCAGAAATACCGTTCTATTGCGGTGTTACTAGAGGTATGAGTTGTGAGACCATCCCACATTCTCTCTCTTACAGATCTTTCTAATCATGAGAATCATAAAATTTATGAAGTATCATAAAGATTAGAAATATTGCACATGTAAATAGTAAACTCATAACTCAAGTATTTGCCTCCACGGTCTGACCGTAAGGCCTTAATACTTTTATTCAGTTGATTTTCTACTTCAGTCTTGAATTTCTTGAACTTTTCAAAGGATTCAGACTTATATCTCATCAAGTAGACATAACCATATCTATTGTAATCATCAGTAAACGTGATAAAGTAGTAATCACTATTTATTGTACAAGTGCTCATTGGTCCGCATACATCTGTGTGTATAAGAGCTAATAAGTCACTTATTCTTTCGTCCTTCTTGGAGAAAGACACTTTGGTCATTTTTCACGTAAACAAGATTCGCAATATTAAAATTACCAAGAAGTCCAACTTCATGTAACTTCTTAATGCGTTTCTCATTTATATGATCAAGGCGATAATGCCACATGAAAGTCATACTTTTATGAGATATTTTGAGTTATTTGTTGATGTTAAATACGGGTTTATCTATTTCCAGCATATAAAGATAATTCATCATAAAATAAGATGTAATATAACTTATCTTTGTATATAGTACAACCATTGTCCTTTATAACAAAAGAGAAACTATTCATCTCTAAACATGAGATTGAAATGATATTTCTGGAAATACTTGGAATAAAATATACATTTTTAAGTTCCATTATAAGCCTACTAGGCAAACATAACTCTATACTTCCGACTGTTACGGATATAACTTGTGCACCGTTTCCAACTCGGAGTTGTATTTCTTTGTTGCGTAGTTTCCTCCTATTATTTAGTGCCTGCATATTTAAATAAAAATGAGCATATGATCCAGTATCCAATACCCAATCATGAATAGAGGTAATAATATTAACTTCAACAATAAAACTATTTGAGATTGAAGTCTTGAGAATATTTTCTGTCCTCACAGCCTCCAAATACTTAGGGCAGTTCCTCTTTCAATGACCCTCCAGATACTTAGAGTAGTCAGAAGTAGAAAAGATTTTTGTCCTGAGAGTGTTCTGATTAGGAACCATCTTCCCTTTTCTCTTGTACTTAAGCGCCACTTTGGGAGTCGCTTTGTGTTTTGTCTTTTTAATCCTCTTTCCACCTTTTTGAATCATGAGGATAGAAGAAATCTTATTCATCTCTCCATCAACGATCATTAACATCCTTTGGAACTCCTGCAAGCTCTTATCCATTCTCAGCATATGATAATTTCTGATTATATTAGAATAACCGGGAGGAAAAAGTTTAGATAATATCCGTAGCAAACTCTTTGCTCAACGGACTGTTAAGTTTCTCCAATTACTCAACATCGCTCGTCATACGGAGCATGTGAGTATCAAGAGAGCTGCCCTCAGTTATTTTATGACTCAACAGAGATTTAGTAACCTTAAATTTCTTGACCAATAAACTTTGTACATCAAGCTCATCTTCTTTGTGCTTGTTGTACTTGGTGAGATCTTCTACTACTATGCAGCCTGTTGCAGGCTGCGTAGGGATTGGTGTGTTAAGGACGTACTCGAGTTTCTCACGCCTCAGTACGATTGTGAGTGCAGGAAACAAATTAGTAAGAGTTTCTTTAGCCATGTGCTACAACGTTTAAAGTAAAGATTTTTAGATTTGTTCATATAATGTCTTATTTCAAATAAGACTCCCACAATAAATTTATTCTATTACCATTTGTAATTCCGATCAATATCCATATTTTCACTAAGACACAAGTCAGCATTGGCATGAAACTTGATCATTAGTTATTTTAGGTAAGCAACTCGGTGCTAATCACATCCGTATATTTTAGATAAAATCTCTTATGTGATTCTTGATTTCGTTAAACATCGTGTGTTTTAATAAAACTCTTCACTAAGCCTAAAACTGTTTTGGAAATCATCGGTAAGTAATCTCACTCTACTTGATTCGTTATGTCGAACATAACCCTCGAACATCAAAGGTAAAAGGTGATGCCTACTGAGTAGGTTCCGTCAACCAATGAACAATAGTGTGAGGGGATAGAGTAGGTAGGGCAAATTACTTAATTTAGGGTTTGC
The DNA here is from genome assembly GCA_037127355.1 of Schoenoplectus tabernaemontani. Taxonomy (NCBI): domain Eukaryota; kingdom Viridiplantae; phylum Streptophyta; class Magnoliopsida; order Poales; family Cyperaceae; genus Schoenoplectus; species Schoenoplectus tabernaemontani. The sequence goes on from CM073747.1 coordinate 7,287,533, forward strand.
TTAACTTTTGTAAGCAGTCAGTTTGTTAAGCTGACTTTAAACAGATTTACAAACACATAAAAGATATTTGCCATAAAGACCACTAAAAGTTTCTTTTCTAGTCTTTCTTTGACACAACCTTCCTTCATGGTTTCTTAAAAATAATAAATCTAATTTATACATTTATAATTAGTCAGTTTGTTAAGATGACTTTAAATAGACTTATGAATACGTGAAAGACGTCTGCTAGAAAGATCACCAAAAGTTCATTTTCCAGTTTTTGTTTGTCATAACATTCTTTCATGGTTCCTTAAAAATGATAAATCTAATTTATACATTTATAAGTAGTCAGTTTGTTAAGCTGACTTTAAATAGACTTATAAACACGTGAAAGACGTCTGCTAGAAAGACCATTGAAAATTCTTTTTTTTTCAGTCTTTCTTTGACATAATATTCTTTCACGGTTCCTTAAAAATGATAAATCTAATTTACTCATTTATTATCAAAGCAGTAAATTAATTTACTTATATATGTGATCAAGTCACGTATATATCATAATCAGATTCTAATTCTCTATTTTGCAGCTATGCATATGTTCTTATTTATATCGTAAAAAAATATATAAAGATTTTATAAGGTTTTAAAATAGTTAATTCATTTTGGTACGAGAAAGTAATTTGATAACATGATAAAGTTCCTTTTGGGTCAGTTATCAGGATACATAAAAGGGTCTCCCAGGAAAGATCGGGGACACGAGGACCACTTTAAATTCAATCTTTCTTAAACAGAATCATCTCTTTCAGCTATGGAGATCAACAACTCTTACTCAGATATTTTTTTGCTTCATCACATTAATAGATATATTTTTCATAACCAAAGGTTTTGAAAAAGCAAAAGAGTTACATTTTGCCATGCTTCGAAAGCAAAAAAGTAGTTTGGTAACGTGACAAAGTTCTTTTTGGTCCAGTTATCAGGACACGCAAAATGGCTTGTCAGAAAGAATACCGAAGGTATCCATTTCCCATCTTTCTTTGACATCACCTTATCTTTTATGTGTGGAGATCAACAACTCTTACTCAGGTACTTTATTATTTCATCACATTCTTAGATATACTTTAACACAATCGAAAGTGTGCGACCCTTTTTTCGCGCGCTCCACACCGCTGCGGGGCGATGAGATGTGGAAGAAGGACACGAAGATCCCTCCTAAGCGTGTATTAATTTAATGCCGGTCAATTCTACCGTTCAGACTCATTAGGATGCACATTTAGGGATTTTTCAGTGATTGTGAGTCCTTATAGATTCCGATGGGCGCAAACCCCCACCGTTAATTACCCTGGGCGATTAACCTCGAGGCACATCTGAAATCTTGAAAGGAAAAACAAATACTATAGCTAAATGATAGTCAAGTGGTTAAGTGATCAAGTGTTAAGTGATCAAAATCACTATGAAATACCCTGGACTTACAATCAGATCAGTCTAGTGAGGCAGGAATGACAGAAGAAGAACATACCAACATATCAGTTTTATCTTTAGGGTATAGTGTAAATTGAATCTATAAACAAATCGATTCAACTTACATAGAGTATTGACAGACGAACTTACCAACATATCAGTTCGGGGTTTAAAAACAAATAAAAATGAACTTACAAACAGATCAATTCAGATTCAAGAATAGAAGAAATGGACTTACAAGAAGAGCAGTTCAATTCAAAGTAGATGTAAATGTAGTAAAAGATGAATTTACGTACATATCAGTTCACTTAAGTCTAGATAAAAGAGATATAGATAAACTTACTAACAGATTAGTTCACTTAATATAGAGTAGTGAAAGTAGGTTGGTAGGAAATGAACTTACAAACAGATCAGTTCATTTTAGAGTAGAGAAAGACAAACTTACAAACATATTTGTTCAATCTTTATTATTCTGAGAGACGATCTTACAAATAGATCAGATCAACCTATACGAAGAGATAGAAGACGAGTCTACAAACATATCGACTCAATCTTAATTGATCTAGAAGATGAACTTATAAACAGATCAGTTCAATATTAACTAGTCAATGACCAATCACACAAAATATAACCTAAAATGCTAAGCTAGTTGATCTTGAGATTGGTGAATCAGAAGATTAGTGGATATGACCCACATGCATATATTACTGATCTTCTAGATTATGAATTTCAAGCACTGAGCAGATTCATAAACCTAGGAACACTTCTACACACAAAGTCAAATATGAAGCTCTAAGCCAGTTCAACATTGAGGTAGGTGTGTTAGTGAATGAACCTACAAACAGATCTGTTCAATTTTACTGTTTAGAAGATGAACTTACAAATATATCAGTTCAATATTGTGACTTAGGAGATGAACTTACAAATAGATCAGTTCGATCTCATGGACTAGAAGATAAGCTTACAAACAGATCAGTTTAGTCTTTCCAGCATGTCAAGTCATGAATAGTTGTTCAAGACACAAAGTCAGTAGAAAGTGGACAGAGTCCCTACAGTTGTCTTGCTTGATCTTCTAAATCACGAATTCTGATCACTTGGCCGATTCATAGATTCAGGGTTATCTTATACACAAAATTAGATTCGGAGCACTTAGCTGGTCTAATATTGAGACAAGTCTATTAGAGAGAAGTTTCTAGACAGTTCAGCTCAACTCCTCTAATCTGGTCGGATTATGGGCTTACGAGCAGCTCAGTCTCATATATGTACACCATTAGCCTTGGGAGACAACTGGTGTATTGATGATCACTAAATTATCAATATCAGCATCATAATGTCACTCTTTCAGACATCATAATGTTCTTCTTTGAAGTCAACACACTCATTGTGTTGATATTGCAGTCTCAGTTATCTCCTTGGTAGGTGTTAGGGTCCTCTTGTCCTAATTGTTGTTGACTGACTGTTCTGAGTGTCGCATTACTTGTGTAAAAAATATTTTGTTACTCTACACCCTTTATGTGAGCTTATTTAATCAAGACTAAAATGCAAACGAATTATTGCATTATTATTGACTTTTATTAATAAGATAATACCCTTTATTAATATCTCAATTAAAAAAGTGAATTTATTTTTATTTTTAACTCTCCTTATTTTTATAAAAAATTACTTACAAAAATAATAAAAAATAGGTTGGCTATTATTCAGAATTTTATTTGGATTTTTAGGATTTTTATAATAGTCAAAATAGCAAGTCAAAACTTGGTCAAACAGAAAAAACAAACAAAGTCTTTTTGCTTTTAAATTGTTTATATAAAGTAAAATTCTTAAAACTGAAATGTTTTTACATAGAAAAATACTATGAAAAATAAAAAAATTTTAAAAATAAATTTGAGTCAATTTGGTGTTTAGGAAGACCTCCAAATGATTTAGTTACTCTTTATTTTTAATTTTCTATTATTAATTGAGCTTTCGACTTAATGAATTGGACCGGAATTAATATTTCTTTTTCTTTCTCTTACTAGGCCGGCTTACTAATTGGGCCGAGATTAATCTCTAGACTAATCTGGGCCGTTAGAACTATGTTAAGATTTACACATATTTCTTATTTAACTTTGTGTTTATTTGTGCCGTCGATTTAATTGAGATTTATGTTGAATGGATTAAAGGTCCAGATTGAAACTTGCTTTGATTCTCTAAATGTTCAATAGCCCAGATCCTTTTGATCTATCTCAGGATTTGTGTGATCCTTTGAGATTGGTGTTGCAACTCTCCCTTCTATCTCCTTTCGTGCATTAAGATACACGCTGGATGGGCTGATCTCGTTGCTCTGGTGGCATGATCGAAGATCAGCCACCATGGACGGCGTCGCCTTGGTGTAGGGAGTTGGTCTGTGCCCTTTGATTGTATTTCGTGGCGGTGGATCGTCGGCGCCACCGTGCCCAAGTACTAGTCTGTACCGGAATTCGGTACCAGATGAATTCGACTGAAATTGAAACTTTTTTAAACTTCAATTCTTCTAATTTCTTATCTAATCTTGTAATTCTGAGTCTTAATCGATGTAATTCAATGAATTACTCCTGTAATTTCTCTCAATTCGCATGAATCATTGAGTTCCAGAGTTGAGGATCGGTAGCGATCGTTGAGACTGAGCTAATTCTTACATTTTCAATCGATTGACAAGTTATTTTCTCGCAGAACCTCATAGTCAATCATAATTGTACTTGAGTTGAACGATTAATCACCTCAATTATGATAGGAGAGGATAGTAAAGCTTGATCAATCTCTAAGTTCTATTAATTGTTCAGATTTTTGCGTTTCTAATCGATGAATCGATCAGAAATTGGAGTACTTGAACAATCAATTGGAAATGCAAGAGACTGAGAGATCAAATGATCTTCGACCAGTGCAGTTGCATGACTGTGGGTCTGGGAGATCGCTTGGTCTTTGACTAGCTTCGATCAGTACAGTTTGTCTGTTACATCCTTGTGCCAATTAACCAAAATGCAATCAAGAAAATGAATGATAAACAACATAAACTGCAAGACAATAGATTAGAGGAGAGATTCAATCAAGAAAGGATAAAGAATTCAACTGAATTGAAGAAAATATTGAGAAAATGCAAAGAAACAGTACTGAAATTTCTTGAATCGATCAAAATTGAGTACAATTACATCTCAAGATTTCAACTTTTATTGAAAATATTCACCTTCCTTCTTCTCTTTAGCTCAAGACCTCGAATTAACTGTTAATGGTGGTGAGGGTTGAGTGTATACTAAGTCCTCAAGCACTTGCCTAGGTCACTTAGTTATATAGATTTCTCTTTTGCTCTCTAGGGTTCTTGAGTAGTACAAGGATGTTGTGAGTACTGTGTTAATGCTCCTTCTTCTTATGTTCACTGCCAATTGAGAGTTTATATAGGGGTTAGGTTGGTTTGACCGAATTTGACTCCACAATCCACTTGCACTTGGTTTAGTATATTACTCACTCAAGCTGCTTCTTCCGTGCCTTATGGTTCACTGAACCAAGTCCCTAATTGCTAGAGTTGTGTATAACTGCCTAGAGGCAATTATACTTTCATTTTATTTAATGATTTATCACTATTCGGTTCTCACACCTCCTCAGGCCCTTCTAGCCCCTTCTAGATCTTTCTAGACTTCAATTCATTCCTTTATAAATTGTTTGTACACTCCCTTAGCTCAATTTTACAGTAATTGATTGAATTTGTATTATTCTCCCTTTACAAGTCTATAACCAAGTCTCAGCCTTTCACTTTGAACCCTTACTTATTTTTTGCATCTTAAAGCTTAAATCTCATTCATCCAGTGTCAGACAACTCTCTGTGAACTCCTTTTGTCGATTTGTAAGCTCTAGCATAGTGTTTGATCATCTCATTTATAGACCGAGTTGTGAGTTAGTACATCTCCTTCCCCCAGCATCCAATTCTTCTCAATTCTTACTCTAACATCATCGTCTGAAGTCTAACAAGCTCTCCCAGTAATTAATTGCAAATTTTAAGTTTCAATTTGTAAGTTTCAGTCTTTACATCGAGGTAGTTCTCTCTGCCATATCTTTCTCTACACTATACTATTTCAAATTCTATCTTCACACACCTCATCTCCTTTGCATAGCATATCTCAGGCTAGAAGCAATTGATCTGTAGTTTGACAGTGCACATATACCGTGTTGACCATTAATTGACTTATTATAGACTCGATTCCATGCTATAAGATAGCCGCCAACAGAATTTGGAGCATTAATACACACAATATTTTTATCAAAGTATGAAGGATACAAAGCACACATATACGGTAACTCAACCTTATTCCATTTTATCTCTTGATATAACACTACATCACATCTAGAACTCCTAATTGCATCTCTAACAACCTTACATTTATTTATGTCTCCTAACCCTCTTATATTCCAACACAACATGACTATTTTTTTGTGAATATTCATAAAAATAAAAGTGCAAATAAAGGTCTATCTCGGAGCGTGGTCTACTCCACCTCCTCCTCATCGAACTCGTCCTCTAAATCGAAGTCCAGATCTATGTGTGGCTGATCGTCATCATAAATATTTTTCCTTCTCTCTTGTGGCCCGATGTCTCCCCACCAACATGTCTCACCCCAGCCTGTTTAGATGGTACTCCCTCAATGAGAGGCCGTGCTTGCAACGACGCTGGCCAGCTGTGAGCCTGCTGGTGAAGGGCCTGGTCCTGATCCAATTGTTCTTGGGCCTACAACTGAACATGGGCCTACTGTTGTTGAGCTTGATCAGCTATATTGGCTGGAATTTGGATTGATCTACACCTTATAACCGATAAGAAATCCTTACCTTCATGAAAGGTTAGGGGCACCTGTACGAATTGATCGTTGTTCACCTGCACCAAGTCAGGGGCTGATGTCTTCCTACCCACTCTATTTTTTAGCCTATCACTCTTACGTACCGCTGAGGGTAGAAAAGTTTTCTCGCTCTTCTTAGGCACCTACCTAGGCCTTTTCCTCCGCGGCTGCTATGTATTGGTAATTCTATGAAATGACTCCTTAGACGTGTCAGTTGCTAGCTCAGGGAAGATCAGCTTTGGATCCCACTAAGATCTCCCCTCGGTATTCACATTCACCTGGTCACATGTCAATTGGTTTAAGGACATGCTTCTCTCATTTGTGTTTGCTCGTGGAATCCAAGGTTGCCATATTAGGAATGTTCTGTAGAGGGGTTTGACCATAGAGAACCATCGGATCCTCCTCTGGGTCTGCACCTATGTTCTCCTGTGTGGCCTTTGGTGTGGCTCGTTGAAATTGCCCAACTATCTTGTCTGTGTCGCGCAACGGTTGCTGGCAACGCGCCGCCTCAGAGGCTTCCAACCATTCCTCGTATGTCACCTTATTTTCTCGGATGGCTACCTTATCCCTATCGAGACAAGCGGTAAGGTTCGATGGCAACTCTGTCGTGTCGAGATTTCTCGTAGTGCCGATAGACGCATAGGGATGACATTGTCTTCCGTAAACCACCATCGCCGCTTAAACGCCGCCATAGAGCTATCACTCCCAGCGGAGGTGTTAGGAGAGACTTCCGTTGTGAGTTGTGGTGGTTGATAGTGAGGGGACTGGCCGGGTGGCGGTCGGTCATCTGGGATCGGCGCGACCGACACACGGCGTCTTGTCCGGAGTGTAGCTATCGTCTCAATACCCCAACCATGAAGCTGACAATCTTAGGCACAAGCTGCAAGGTCTGTGGTGGCCAACACGAGACTCCAGGTACTCAAGTCACCAGGGGCTTCGGGTTCGATCGTTCCAAGGTAGGTACCGAAGTAAGTAACCGATTTGGCTATCTCTTCTTCATTGAAATAATTAGCAGGTACCCCTTGGATGTCTATCTATATCTTGAATCTCGGTACAACCACCTGGCCATCGAGGTAGGGCGTCCAAGCTTGAAGTGTGTAGCTGTATTCCCACACCCAACAAGGGATTACTGCAATGACGGTATCCCTCTCGACAACCTTCGACAAGATGATCAGGAACCTGCCTCCTTGTAATAGTCCAATGGCCAGCTGATGATGTTCCACTAGGCCACTAGCGGCAACACAGCCTGCAGCTTCATCGTGAGTCAGTGAACCAGCATTTGGCCCTGGTGTCAACACAATGCCCCTCTTGAGCCGATCTAGTTCGGCCATGTGGTTAGCGTTTCTGGATACGTAGTGCTTGATGTTGTCTGGTCGATTGTTCGGCATCATCATGTCAAGAGAAGGCGCTGGTGCTTTAAGAAGCTCTTCAAAGGATGGTTCATAGCGCCAGATGCGTGTTGTAGCGTTGTGTTGGCGAGGCGGTTGTGGCACCTGTGCCGTAGTAAGTCCATTACCTTCCCTAACTAACTGTGTGCGATCCTTTGCCCGACATTCCACGAGGTTGTTACCGTCTTGCTAACACTTGAGACACTTACGTGAAAAATGACAACTGCAATCACAGGGCCAAATTGTGTACACCGGAAACAACGCCCATGCCATTCATGATAGTACGGGGAGGGTGAGGGGAAAACGAAGTTTTGTGGGGCTGAAAGGCGAGGTGTAAGAGGAAAAAAATTGTTTGGAAGAAGAAGGTTTCATCTGGGCGTTATGGTTAGGTTTTGAGGTGGTTTGAGACGGTTTGGATCCTTTCTGGGGTGGTTTTTGTAGAGTCTGTGCGTAGGTGGGGTGCTGATGGGGTGTATAGGTTTTGGCTAGGATGGGGGGTGATGGGATAAGAGAGGTTATGCCTACGCCAGGTAAAAGTAATCCAAACTCCATCTCCTGTTAAATCTCTCTTATCGCATGTGGAATGGCCTTGTATGTTCATTGTTTCCCCTCTCTCTCTTTCACTTCACTCTCTATCATAGCCCAACTCTTTCTCTCTCTAGTTGGGATATGATGTATATAGTACAGTTAGGTTTGGTGTTATGAATTGACTCTTCGTTATCAAAGTGCAAATGGTCGATATAACCGTACACAAATGATTTTCATATTAATATTTAGAGGTAGACTAAATTTTAGATTTTTTTACTATTTTTTAAGATAGTTAGAAAATCATTTATTTTGAATGACTCATGATAACTAAATTAAGTAATTTTTTAACTATGTTAAAAAATAGTAAAAAAAAATCTAAAAAATCTAAAATTTAGTGTACATCTAGATATTCATACGAAAATCATTTTGTACGGTTAGATCGGTCATTTGAACTTTAAAAATGAAGAACCGATAGATAACACGAAAACTATCCGTAATATGCATCGCACAAGAGCTCAACTTATATATATATATATATATATATATATATAGAGTGGAGATAGCGTGAGCTTAAGCTCACAGAGGCCTTCCGTGAAACTCAAAAAAACATATTAAATCATCTCGAAATTTTAATTTATCATTCTCATTAAATTCTTTATATGAAAATCTCATGGGATGCAAAAATTTGGAGCGTTTTGAGCTTTTTAAGTCACCGTTTTTAATTTTTGAAAATGATGTTCAAGTATTGAATATATTATTATTATTTTTAGAGCTGATTTTCAAAAATTAAAAACGGTGACTTAAAAAGCTCAAAACGCTCCAAATTTTTGCATCCCATGAGATTTTCATATAAAGAATTTAATGAGAATGATAAATTAAAATTTTAAGATAATTTAATATGTTTTTTGAGTTAAGCTCACGGAAGGCCTCCGTGAGCTTAAGCTCACGCTATCTCCACTCTATATATATATATATATATATATATATATATATATTAGTATATTATCCGTACTATGCTATGGATGACTTTTCAAATGAATGTTATTATTTTTAATTTCACTTATACATTGACTAATATATAAGTACTTGCATTTATTATGGCAAAAGTATATTTTTTTGGTTTCCAAAGAGATTATTTCATAACTAATGCGCAGAGAAAATTCAAATATCCAATCAAAATAATTATAGAAATAAATTAACTTAAATAAAAATCACCTTTATGGGCCTTATCAAACAATACACAGTCTAATTCAAGTTTAAGAGAGATGGAAGTAAAACCATTTAAAAAAAATGAAAAATAGAAGTAAAAGGGAATGTGCACCGCATTAGTCCTATGCACCTATTCCTTCTTGTATCAGATCTAGAATGAGATATCCAATTCTAAATTCATGTCATAATTAATATTTATATAATTAGAAATTAATTGAAATATCTGAATTCGATAAATAAATTTAATACCTTTTATAAATATTCATTCATCCCAACACAAATAAGGTAACATAGAAAAAAATAATAAAGGTTGTATCAATTGCAGGAATTAGCAGGCAAGAAAATATACGCTATCATTGCTCCTAAATTTGAATCACTTCAGAGAGATAACAATATTAATTGCTATGATTACGGCAACATTCATGATATTTTTTTGGCAGCAGTTATTACATTAATAGAAACTAATTTAAAAGAAAAGAACAATTAAATATTAAATTCTAGTTATAAATCCAACATAAACCAAGTTAACAAATGAAGTAATGATGTTACCATCTACAATAGACAAATGACGTAATTATCCTACCATCTAATTTTAGATAATTATTTTGAAAAAAATAAACAATATGAAAGATCCATAAAAAGAAATAATATCACGCCATCATATATTCCAAAAAAGAATGTCATTATATTCCAATACAAATTACTTATGTTAGTAAACAAACAAACAAACAAATAAATAAATACAATCCATCAATTATTTTTTTTGTGGCAACAATAGTAGTGAAAAATTAGGATTCACAAGTTGTCCCATGTTCCCTTTCTTGTATGAATGAAAAAAAAATTCAAACAAAGAATTATAAAAAAAAATATAGTTAGGATTAACTATGCAATGAATAATTACAAATGAAGAGCAAAAATTGTACAAAGAGAAGATCGAAAAGCTGAATTGGCAAAAAGGATTATTGTGTATTTACCAATAGTTATACACTAAGGGAGTGTTTGGCACTCAATGGAATAACAAAAAGTTGGAATAGAATAGCTATTCCGTCGAATTAATTTGCCAAACGAATTTTAGAATAAGTAGAAGAGCGCGGAATAGCGCTAATCCCAGTATACCAACTTATAGGTGGAATACCGGATTATCTCTCGTCGAATAGCGATTATTGTTTGATTATATTATATTATATTATTATATTATTATATTATGATTATGATTAAGATTTAGTATTATTATATTATTATATTATATTTATGATTATAATTTATTATTATATTAATATTATGATTATTTATTATTATTATTATTATATTATTATTATCATTATTATTATTATATTATCGTTACCATTAGTATTATTATATTATTTATTATTATTATAAATATAATTTTAATATTACATTATTATATTATGAATATAAATATAATTATTTATTATTATATTATTATGATCAAGATTATTTATTATTATATTATTATATTATGATGATTATGATTATTAATACTTATTATTATTTTATTATGTTGTATTATATTATTATATATTGATTATAGTGATAATTAATTTATTATTATATTATTATAATTATAATTATTTATAATTATTTTTATGATTATGATTATATGTTTATTATTATATTATTATGATTATGATTATGGTTATATTATTATGATTATGACTATAATTATTATTATCATGATTATGATTATGATTATTATATTATGATTATATTATTAAAATTATGATTACTTATTATTATTATATTATTATAATTATGATTGTAATTATAATTTTTTATTATTATATTACTATATTATGATTATGTTTATATTTTGATTATATTACTATTATAATAATTTTATTTATTATGATTATTTTTTATTATGTTGTATTATATTATTATATGTTGATTATAGTTATGATTAATTTATTATTATATTATTATAATTATAATTATTTATAATTATTTTTATGATTATGATTATATTTTTATTATTATGATTATTATGATTATGATTATGGTTATATTATTATGATTATGATTATGAGTATAATTATTATTATCATGATTATGATTATGATTATTATATTATTATTATATTATTAAAATTATGATTACTTATTATTATTATATTATTATAATTATGATTGTAATTATAATTTTTTATTATTATATTACTATATTATGATTATGTTTATATTTTTATTATATTACTATTATAATATTATTATTTGTTATGATTATTTTTATTAATTTATTATTATTATTATTTTACTATTATGATTATTATTTTACTATTATTATTATCATCATCATTATTAGTATCATAATTATTCATATTTTAACTATTCTGAGTAACAACTGCCAAACGATATTTTCGCTCTTCCGAATAGTCAAGAATACCACTCTTCTACCACTCTTCCAAAAAAAATATTATTCTATCACTCTTCCAAAATTACCACTCTTCCAAAACTATTCCTTGATTTGCCAAACGGACCCTAACAGTTTTGTTGAACTAACGATGCCTAATTTGCAAAACCTAGGTCTAACGAAATGTCAAAGGTAATTCTTTGTGCAATCCAACTCTTAAAATATGATAAAAAAATTAGTAATGAAAAACAGACACCACCTAAAATACAATCAATAAGGAAAAAAAAACAAATAAATATATCAGAAGACATTAAACTTTTCTAAAATGAGTAAAAAAATTACAAGTTTTTAGCTTTGTGTCAGTAGATAATACTAACGTCAAAATTTTGTTAATGAGTTACTAATATTGATGGTTTATCTGGGTTCACCAGCATTTACATTTGTCACTGGACAACTATCCTTCATTCTCAACTACCAAATCAAAATTATTAGTTTAATCCAATTAAAAAAGGCAAGAGAAGAAATATACCAATATATCAACCACTCTATGTTTTAACAAACAAATAAATGAACTTAAATAGTCAAAATTATGATTACAATAGGTGAGGCAAAATTATGATTACCATGGCCCGTTCGGCCTATCTGGACCCGTCTGACTCGACGGCTGACCCGTCCGACTCGAAAGTCAAATGGGTAGAGCCGAGCCGAGCGGCGGGTACGGATTTAGGGTGAGGCCCGCCCGCCCGACCCGTAATATCAATAATATGTAATATGTATTTATATGTGTTATGTATAATTATATATAAATAACTTATCAAATTGGATAAAATTAATAATTTAACTAATAGAATATTCATTTAAATTAATTCTTTTAATTAAATATCACAATTTGTAAATTGAATACTTGAGTTGGTGCAAATATTTAATAACTTATAGTCTTAAAAAATAACTGAAACTATGATAGTACAAATATTTAATAACATTTTAGTTTAAATACAATAATTATTTTCTAAATATATAATATTAAGAAGAGAGAAATCGTTAACCAAAGAAATTATTAATTGATTATGCAATAATTTAATTAAAAAAATATAGTAACAAAATATTGTTGACAATGTCGGACCAAGACTAGTACGGATGGGTAGGCCCGTCAAGCATTATGGACGGATCAGGTCATCAAATTTAGGCCCAGAGGTAAAACTGGATAGGCCGGGCTTAAAGTTTTGAAAGACGGGTCAGGTTCCGAGTTTGATATAAACCTAGTTCGACCCGGCCCATTACCATCCCTAGAGGGGATAGAGATGTAAGCAAGCATCATCTAAAGGGACTCGCTATCATCATATTTGAATGAGAATATTCAAAGAAAGAGTGTAATAGTTGAGGCAAATTGAAGTGGAAAAGAGCGCATTTAGGTCGAAGATGAGAGGAGGGGTATTTTGTGAGAGAAGGAAGATGGGAGATTTGAGAAAAGAGAAAACATAGAGATTTAGGAGAAAGAGAAATATGGATGAGATTGTAAAATAATTTGTGTAAAAAACACAAAATAAAAAGAAATCGAGACTTCAACATACTCATCATACATAAGTCGTTTTAGAAAATCCCGTGATTCATCTAGCGTGCTCATTAAGTTTTTCATATGAAAATTTGATAAGATGCAAAAATTTGAGGTGTTTCGAGATATATAAATTATCGTTTTTAATTTTTGAAAATAATATATAAATATTAAATATTTTATTATTATTTTTAGAGTTAATTTTCAAAAATTAAAAACGAAGACTTAAAAAACTTAAAACATCTCAAATTTTTACATCCATAAGATTTCATATGAAGAATTTAATAAATATGATAATCAAAATTTAGAGATAATTTAATATATTTTTTAAATTAAACTTACGAAAATTTTCTATGAACTTATAAACACGTTAGATTTACTCAATCTCTCTATATATAATTTGACTACTATGTGTAGCACAGATCCACGTGCTCCACAATCGGTAGCTGTTCATTTCGTATCAAGATCAGCGCGCTGTGATGAAATCGCTGATGAACTGCTCTCTCTCTCTCTCTCTCCGTTAATTTAAAAAATGAACCCAATGCCCTGCCTGTTTCTCCCTCTCGTTACTCTTTCCATCTCTTTATCATTTCTCCTCCTATTCGAAATTCAAAACCCTAGCTTCCAATCCGAGCGCGTGAGCTCTCTGTCCGGATCTCACTCGCCTCTGGCCGGAGGCTGTCTCCTGATTTCACTCGCCTCTCTTTTATCTTTCGGATTCGAGCTTCTGACTGGTAAGTTATTGAGGACTTTGGATTGGAAAGCAAAATCTTTGATTCCAGTAGAAACCCAGTAGTAACTTTCAAAGATCGTGAATATTTTCTGAGGTCATGTAACTTCGATTCAGCTTAATTTCTTTGATATTTTTTCTAATTCAACTGTTATTTTAGCTGCTGACATTTGTTATTGATTGGTGCTTGTTTCCTCATTCTTTTATTAGATCAAAGATGAAAACAACCAGTGAAGGAAATTGCAAACCTTCTAAACTGATGAATGTTATTTATTTCTGGCACAAACCCACTAAAAATTGATGAATGGTTATTTGAAGGCTTACATGGTAGCTATGGGGAGTAACAGAAACCATATAGTAGAGAAGTGTAATTCATTTCCTAGTAAGCTACAAAATAATAATGCCAGAAATTAAGGAGGTGCTGAGCTGGTTTGATGACAAATGTAAGATGAGTTTTGATTCTCAACTGCAGTAGTTTTCCCATATGGTATAGCAATATATTGATGTTTCTTTTTTAGTTTTTGCTTTTTCACATCTTGTATAGCAATATTGATAATGCTAGAGTTAAGACAAAGACTGAATTGAATGACCATAGTAGTGAAGATGCAAGTGTTGATGAAGTGTCTAAATGAAAAAGACATGTCTGAGTTGTTTTGTGCTTTAATGTTTTGAGCTGTTTGTACTTCCTATCCAATCAGGTTATTGAAGAAAGTATATGTGTACTTTGATGTTTAAGCTGTTTGTATTGAACCTGTAGAAAATTTTTAGTAATATTCAGTAATTATCAACAATATTTTCAGCCATTTTTCAGCAAATTTCTGATTTTTCAGCAATTATCAGTAGTTTTCTGGTTTTTCAGCAATCATCAGCAGTTTTCTGGTTTATCTGAGATCATCAGCAAATTTCTGTGTTTTCAGCAACTTTCTGGTTTTCAAGACATCAGGGTGCTGTACAGTGGGCGTCTGTTATTCAGTTCTCAGCTTGTTTTAGTTTTTGATGCTCTATTCGATATGTGATTGGACATGGACCTCTGTTTGTTTTGGTTTTAAAGAAAGCTAGAGAGAGCAACATTATTAATTATCTTGATCATGAGCCTCTATTTATAGGCTTTAGCTTGAGCGACATTAATATTTCAGCTGAGGTTTTTTCAAGTGAATTGATGCCTTGCAGTATTAGCACCAAGCTACAACTTGAGAAGAATATAAGCACCAAGCAACAACTCAAGTACAACAAACTGTCTTACAAACTTTCATTCTTAATAAAAAAAACGTCTTATGAACAAACACAGAATTTAAGATCGGCATTGATTTTCTAACATAATATACAAAATAAAAATTGTAAAATCATCATGCATGGAAAACTAAATTTAATAGTTCTCATTTCTTGGATTGCATCCACGCATTGGCATTGCTTTTGCATCTTATGCATGAGTGTTGAATTCACTTCGTCCTGTTTTGAATCCACGCATCAGCATTGTTTATAATGTATGAACCTCTAGTAAGCAATGTATAGTTTAACACAAAGAAGATATCTTTTCAATGATGCAAAAGATGTGGGTCCGGATTGTAAAATTGGTTTTCTGAACTTGTTACTAACCATTTGGTTTGTTTCCTGGCAGTGACATGAATTACCTCCTCGGACCACTCAAATTCATCCCATTCATTCAAACGCCCATCATAGTGGAACAGAATATTCATGAAGTTTCCTGATGCTGCAAACTGCATTAAATTAATTGACAACATTGCCAATCAAAGCAGTGATTTCAAATCATCAAAATCAATCAAATAATTCAACAGAGAAACTAGTCTGAACCAGATTGGCACAATAAGCAATTAATTCATGGATATAGAACCAGTTTAGTATCAATCAAATAATTCATCAAACCAAATTGGTACCAAAAGCAATTAATTCATGGGTATAGAACCAGTACCAAATTGGTACCAGTCAGAACTCAAAGCAAGCCATACAAGAAACAATTTCATCAGCTAAAGGACAAAAAAATGTTTGTAAATAATAAAGAACTATAAGCTCACTGTGAAGTTTC
Organism: Schoenoplectus tabernaemontani; assembly: GCA_037127355.1. Taxonomy (NCBI): domain Eukaryota; kingdom Viridiplantae; phylum Streptophyta; class Magnoliopsida; order Poales; family Cyperaceae; genus Schoenoplectus; species Schoenoplectus tabernaemontani. The sequence goes on from CM073747.1 coordinate 7,303,629, forward strand.
ATACTACTCAGATGCATAATCTTAAAAATAAAACCCGCAAATAATAAAGGCAATGCCTCACTGTTGTTATTATTATGAATATTATCGGTCAAATGAAATCTTCAAGTGTTATGGGTACTATTATAAATATTATCGGTCAAATGAAATCTTCAAGTGTTATGGGTACTGGTTTAAAAGTGAGACTGAACTAAAATCATAATTAGTGAATAACAATTAAAAATTAGGGAGAGACATATCGCAATTTCAAATGTTATCGGTACTGGTTGAACCGTAGCGCTTGAGAGAGGGGCAGTGGACAGTAGCGATGAGCAACTGGGTCGGTCTAGGGTTGAGAACAAGCAATTGCCTGGGAGGAGAAATCGGCACTCAGTCGCTTGGGAGGTGGGAGGAGACCACATATACGACGGAGAGGCGAGACCTAAGTCGATATATTCATTCACCTGAGAGGTGGGAGGAGAGAAGTGCGCGATGGAGAGGGAAAAGACCAGCAGAGAGACGAGACGTTGGGATTTTTATAATCGAAACGGCTCCGTTATTTTTTTCTCCACAAGCGACATCAGTGACTCCATCTCATAACGAATCTTGATGAAAAATAAATGGCTACGGATCAGAAGCACACTTAAGTCGGTTGATAAATCTCAATTTCATACACTTTATACTATAGTTAATTTCACGAATTTATCAACTCTTAGAGTAATTTAGTCATTTTACTTATATTTTTAATCCGATATCGAGATACTACTATGTTTTATTTTAATTACATGAATCATATAATTAGGATGATAATTGAAGCAAAATTGAGAAATTAAACATGATTGGGAAGTAGTCAATCGCGAATGGTGTCAAAACGGATCATTAGTAGAAAATTACATTAAATTCTGATCATAAACTATTATAAAATGACTAAAATGATATGTTAATTTTGTAGATATCACTCATAGCTTTTCAACTAATTTTAGATCACTCAAATTAGAAGTTCGGATGAAAAAATCATGGTAAAAAAATATAAATTGCTGCGTAGCAAATTCAACTCCATACGAGGCCATATGCATTTTCATATGATCCGTATGCTCTAAATCTAGAAATTTGAACAGAATTGACAGCAGCTGGCTGATTGATTTCCTTCTATATGAACCCTCTCCAGATGCCTTACTAGACCATCTAGAAACCCTAGCCACCTAGGGCGGTCTTGGGAGCTGTCTTGGGAGTTTAGAAACTATTTTGAAGGAGAAAAGAAAATTGGAAGATGGATTCAAAACCAACACTCAAGAATCGAGAGATTATTGGCATATCCCTTTTCTCTTCCTCTCATTTGTCTTCTATTATTATTTTGCCATGATTTTTTGTTGCTATTATTTTATCATGTGTGGCTAAACACTCATTCTGAGGGTGATAATTTGTAGTATTTGAATTTTTTTAGTTAATCTACTCAGTATTTGATATTTTTTTACTAATTTTTTATGTGATTTATCCTTTAAAATGAATGTTTGCATGCTTGAATTGTAACAAGTGTTTGTCATGTGATTTATCTTAGAAATTATAATAGATTATTAAAATATATTGTTAGAATTTCTAACCTCGAAGAGTGAAATCCATATTTGCACTCAACGTCTAGAGATAAGTTTTACAACTTAGATGATTATTTAGAACTGAATCAAATACCGATAATATTTTAATTGCAAAGAATATAAAGGGTTTGAATTCTTAGGGTGAAGTATTTAACTGTGAAGTCTGAATAGTTTGAACACAGTAATGACACATGAAAGCGTCAGTCAATGTTAAATTTGAATTGTTAATCTCATACTATTGAATTGTATAACAAATAAAGACACCGAGTAGTTTAAATAAGGAGTGAAGAGGAAAAATCGAAACATCTAGTATACACCTTTTATTTTTAAAACACTATTTTATTAGTTGTGACCCATTGTCAAGAACAAATATGCTGGTAAGAGGTTCCCTTTCCGGAGGTCGGCTTCGAGACATTTCGAATTCGAGAAATTGTGGGTATTTCCAATTCACATGTTATTTCAGTTGATTCTTTCATACACTTCTACTATACTCATTCTTTGAATTTTATTTGTTTATTTATTCTGTGCATTCAAGTAACAACCTCAAATCTGCTTTAAAGAGTTACCTGTGATTAGGTTCCATAAAGCATGGCATGGTGTCTCAAATATTGTATTATATATAGTTATTGCTGGTTGCTCTCAATATAAAACAGATGTGTGATTCCTGCTGGTTGGATTAAATGCACATCCTAAGCTAGAAAGGATTTCTCGATGTGATTTCGCGATGTGAAATCAGATTTGAGAATAGTCCAGTTCTACTAAATTTCAAATTGATTTGACACTATTTGTTTAATTATTTTTTTGAGGGTATACAATTACTTCATTCTTTGCGTCTGTCATTTTGACACATACTAAATCTTCTCAATATGCATGTTGACTGAAATTCTTTTGCAGTTTTCTTTTGTTTTTTTAAACTCCAGTAACCGCCACAAGAAAACTCTTCGATTTGAAAATTGTTCGAGGTTGCATGTGAAAATTTTGAAACCGAAATGACAGTAGATATTTGCAAAGCTGTTGGGACCAATCTAGCTGTCTCAGCATGTTTGTTCTGCTGTACTATGTATAGTGTATGTGACATAGTGGCTACAATTAATTGTTAAATTGTTTGACATTACATACTAAAGTGGGGGGGGGGGGGGGGGGAATATTACCACGACTACTTGGCCCCTGTTTTTCTCCAAGCAGTAGACAATCTTACTTCTCTTGACAACAGACGGTTGCAATAATTGCCATAGAAAGCATTTTGGCAAGTACAAATCAAAATGGTAGCAGAATCCCCGTTGTCAATTGTTGCTTGTCAACTAGCTTTGCTTGATAGGTTTATGGTAACTGGTGCACAAATGGAAGTGACGAGACAATTCTGTTACCCGGCCCTGGGGGAATTTTATTCTTGGTGAAGTTATAAAACCCAAATATACAGGTAAATTAAGAAATTTCAGAATACTTCACGCATGATATTTGTATTATTCTTTTTCGGCAGCTCTTCTAATTATTCTTCTTTTTTGTTAAAATTATGCAATATATATATATTGTGAAAACGTTTGCATTTCAACTGATATGCAAACGGATCAAAATTATATTTTAAAATCTCAAAAATTTTAATTTATGGTTTTTATTAAATTCTTCATATGTAATCCGTGTAGGATACAAAAATTTGGAGTATTTTGAGTTTTCTAAATCACTCTTTTGAATTTTTTAAAAAATAGCTCTAAAAATAATAATAAATATTCAATATTTGTGTTATTTTTTTTTCAAAAATTCAAAAGAATGACTTAAAAAACTCAAAACACTTCATATTTGTGTATCCCATAGGATTTTCATATGAAGAATTTAATGGAAATCATAAATTAAATTTTTTAAGATTTTAAAATATAGTTTTTGATCCGTTTGTATATCGGTTGAAATGTAAACGTTTTCACAATAGTCTCTCTCTCTCTCTCTCTCTCTCTATATATATATATATATATATATATATATATACATATATATATATATGGAGATCTTACGGTGTTTCGCGAAGCAAAGAGGGTTTTTCTTCGGCCTAAAAAAATCCCACAAAATTCAAATTCAAATTGCCAATCTAATTCATCCAATATAAACTACATATTCAAATCTTATGGAATACCAAATTTGAAGTTTTCTGACTATTTTTTTTAAGATTTTCAAAAAAAAAACCCAATAATAATAATAAAATAATGATAGGTGCACCTAAAATTTTTTCATCTTTTAAAAATAAAAAAATAGTTTTAAAGCTCCAAAATAATAAAATTTGATATTCAATAAGTTTTCAATATCTAGATTATTGTGAACTAATTAGATTTATATTTCGAGCTCTCGGTATATGAAATTTGAAACTGAAGTAAAATATTTTTGCTTCACGAAGCACCCTTAATAATTTTGATAATGAATCTCCAAATAAATATGAATATATATATATAGAGAGAGAGAGAGAGGAGATACCGTGAGCTTAAGCTCACGGAGGCTTTCTGTGAGCTTAACTCAAAAAACATATCAAATCATTTTGAAATTTTAATTTATCATTCTCATTAAATTCTTTATATGAAAATCTCATGGGATGCAAAAATTTGGAGCGTTTGAGCTTTTTAAGTTGTGGTTTTTAATTTTTAAAATCAGCTCTAAAAATAATAATAATATTTTCAATACTTGAACATCATTTTAAAAAATTAAAAATGATGACTTAAAAAGCTCAAAACACTCCAAATTTTTGCATCCCACAAGATTTTTATATAAATAATTTAATGAGAATGATAAATTAAAATTTCGAGATGATTTAATATATTTTTTGAGTTAAGCTCACGGTATCTCCACTCTATATATATATATATATATATATATATATATATATATATACACGCACATAATATTTTAAATGATATTTGTAGAATTTTTTATATTAACGATGTACCATTATTTTGATATATCCATAGGTGGATTCGTATAATCCAAGAGGATAGCCCTTCTCAATTTTTTTATGAATACCCTTATACTTATAGTTATGTATGTTTGCAGAAAAAAAATTAGAATTTTGCTCCTTAGAAAAAAATAATCAAAATTTGTCTCTCTAGATCAAAGTTTGTATCCGCTCCTGAATATATTATTTGCATAGATTAACGAATAATCATGAATTATACCATATTATTTTACTACAAGTATGCTTGTAAGTATTATATATTTTCTATTTTCATTTATAGATTATTAAAAGAAAAAAAATACAATGTTGGATATTTAACGAGATGTCTATTTTTTTTAAATAACATTCGATGCTATTTTGCCTAAATACAAGACACCTGAATTAATTCAGAATATGGAAAAGAGAGTTACAAGTACTAGACGAGCGAGCAAAAAATCTACAACATTATATATGTATAGTCGATGATATGAATTCCCATCTCCGTTTTAGTCTAAATAGTCTATTTAACCTGCTCAAGATGATTTACTTGTATTTTTTTTCCCGTATCTACTGTTTAGAATTTAAAATAAAGATATCGATCTACATCATGGACTTTCCTTGTTATTCATATTACTACAGCCTCACTCTATATGCATACTTTATATGCATCGATGGACGGCTGGATAGAGACTATTGTACAAATATTCATTATATATAGCAAAATTAAGATGCTCTTAGGAGCATGAAATTTCCCATGTGCTCTTAACTCAAAAAATATATCTAATTATCTCTAAATTTTGATTTTTTCTCAATAAATTATTTATATCAAAATCTTATGAGATACAAAAAGTTACTATTTTGAGTTTCATAGGTATATGTTTCATATTTTTTAAGATAAAAGTTATAATATAATAATTAATCTTTACATATGAAAATAAATCACTTTTAAAAATCCAAAATAAATACTTAAGAAATTCTAAAAATAAAAAAAACTTATATTCTATAAAATTTTCATATAAAGAATTTATTGAGATATGTAAATTAAATTGATTAGATATATTTTTGAGTTAGCAGCATTGGGGGCTCCGTACTCCTAGGAGTATACTAATTTTACTCCGAAAGGTATATTCCAAAAGAATGTAAGGAAGTATTAAATTTAAAAAATAAAATATTTAAAATTCAGATTATATTTCTTTTACTCATACTTAGAAATTTTAAGTCATGAATCGAGTTTTGAGATTTTGTCAAATATTTGAACTCTGAAATATTAGTGTTATGTTTTTATTTATTTTTAAAAAAAAAATTGGATAGAGGACAGTATAAAATAAAGTGGATATCTCCAGTCTTCGTGCATATTGGCGATAAATTGGAGGGTTCTAGCCTTCAAGGTTCATTTTATATATCCTTGGAAAATATGGGCGAGTATTCTCTACGCACTTTTTGTGTGCGAAGATCTTCCTAGAAAAATTTGGACGGTATGATTTAATACTGTGAAAAAAGTTAAATATAAATTTTGATGCATGTGACTTTTTATTAGTATAAAATCAGGATCATTGATAGTTGAACCAACAGATCAAAATAAAAGAACCGCACCTGCATAACTACCACTGGTGATGTGGTTCAAGAGAATATATACGCAGGAAGCATTTGTAAATGTGCAGCGTGCTATACAACAACTAAACAACTAAAACAACCAAGAGGTATCACTACCACAAAAAAAAGTTTTAGCAACTCGTCTTTAATAACGATTTTTAAAAAAGAAGTTACTAATTGGCGTCCAATGGTATTCTTGTAATTCCTATGAATATTTTAGCAATAGTTTATAATGTAAACTGTTAAAAATGTGGAAATACGACACTTTATTTTTTATTCAGATGGATTATAGCATCTTGATGTATGAAATTAGGCGGGATACAATTAAATATAAGCGGAAAATTAAGGAACTTTTTCAAATTTATTCCTTATCGTTATTATAATAACTTAATGAAATATCAAAATGTGTAAGTACTAAGAGATCATTTGATATGTCATGAATTTATGAGTAGTTACACCCGATGGATATGGTACGAAGAGCGTTGGGAAGAATCTTTAAATGTCAGGACAAGTAGAATGATTTAAATGCTCATAATAGTGTACATGATGAATGATGAAGTAAAATTATATAAAATAGTGTTCGGGACGCACTAGATACAAGCAATAATCCAACAAATATCGATAGGCCACAGTGCATGAAACATAATGATTAATTAGATGAAGTGATGAATAATGTTGCACCAGAGTTTGTGGATATTTCTGAAATTTAAAAAATATATATGTATTAGCAAAAAAATGTTATTTCATACTTGTACCATATTTACTGTAATATCTATTGTTTTTAAACTGTATAACTTGAAAGCCAAAAATAATTAGAGTGATAAAGTTTTACATCTTTGCTTAAACTTTAAGGAGACATAATTTCTAAAAAAAATGAGTTACCAAATTTCACTTATAAGATCAAAAAATTATTGTGTCCTTTAAGTTTGAAACTAGAAAGAATTCATATGTGTCCGAATGACTGAATACTCTACTGAAATGAATACAGTGACATGAATAAAATCTCCAAAGTTTAATGCTTCACGTACAAAAATCAAGGGACGATAGGATTTAGGAGCAAAGTACATCAACAGTGAAAGTGTTGTGGTATTTATCAATAATATCGAGGTTTCAGCGTCTCTTTGTAAATAAAAAAGATGCTCAATTATTACGATGACACGTCGATTGTAGAAAAGATAATGAAATGCTCATACACCCCGTAAATTCTCTCAAATGGAGGAATATTGATAGACATTTAAGGATTTCGACGATGAATCTAGGAACCTTAGATTAGGTTTGTGTATAGACAGTATGAATTCATATGAAAATATGAGTAGCCGTCACACAATATAGTTGGTGTTATTATGTATTTACAATCTCCCTCATGGTTGTGCATGAAATAAAAGTATAATAATAATATAGTTGTTGATTTCGGTTCCTAAATAACTGGAAAAAAATAGATGTGTATTTGGCGTCATATCATCTTAAATTGTGGACGGAAGACGTGAAGATATGTGATGCATATCTGAAAGAGTAATATATCCTTCATGTCATTATTTTATGCGCGATTAATGACTATCCAACATACAATAATTTATAAAGGTTCTAGAATAAAATGATCCAAAATATATCCTATTTGCGGAGAAGCCACTCATTCGATACATTTGAAAAAGTGTTACAAGAATATTTATTTAGGTCATCCCAAATTTCTTAACCGAAATAATCCCTGCCGGCGGAAAAAAACAAAGTTTGATGGCAAGATTGAATTGAATAGATCACCAATAGTATTGTTCCGGAAAGAAGTGTCTTCTTTTGCGAAGGACATAAATATTATATTTGGCAAGAAATTTGAAAATACTATTTTGGATGGCATATGGAAGACGAAATCTATATTCTAGAATTTTTCTTACTGGTCACGCTTAGAGGTTAGACATTACTTAGATGTGATGCACATTATTAAAAAATGTGTCCGAAAGTTTACTTGGTTTGTTTTTGAATATTAAGGAAAAAAATGAAAGACAACATTGGAGCAAAAAGATATATAGTTAAAATGAATATTCAACCGGAACTAGCTTCAAAGGTAAGAGAAAAATAAACTTACCTACCTCCAACGTGCTATACATTATTAAAACAAGAGAAAATTAAATTGTTGGAGTGTTTGAAGTCGATCAAGGTTTCATCTAGTTATTCCTCGAATATTTTTAAAATTTTTTTATTTAGAAACTAAAATTGATTGGAATAAAGTCTCATTATTATTATGTCATGCAAACTCAACTGCTTGCTCTCAGATGTCATTCGAGTAATTCTCCCCTCAAATATTAGATACCTGATCATCAAATTGTGTTTCTTCTTCAACTCGATTTGTTGCAAAGTGATCAATTCTGAAAATTTAGACAAATTATAAGCTGAAGTCATTGTGACACTCTATGAGTTAGGAATGTATTTTTCACTGTTATTTTTTAATATCATGGTACATTTGAAAGTTCATTTGATAAGGAAGATAAAAATATGTAATTCTATATTTTTGCATAGTTGCTACCGGCCCCAAAAAAGTATAGTTGAAGGATATGTGGTAGAAGAAGTCATTGAATTTTATACCGAATAATTAGGAGTTGACAATCCATTCACAAATTATGTCTAGGTACCTATGGTTAAAGCAGAACCAACTTGGTAAGTGGCACCAAAGAGTGGCAGATCTTGCCATCTTGGCGTGTTATGATTATTTCACTTGTGAAATACTGATTGACTGGTATATTATTATTTTTTTCCAGCCAAATCATCACATCATATATACCGGATAATGTTGAGGCAATGATGGAAGCTGTGCTGACTAATGAGGTTGATGACACCAATCATGTACAGTGCTTGGCAGTCCATGAGTCACTATAGGCACTGAAAGGATTGTGTGAAAAAAGAAGCGAAGCATCATAATTTGGTCATGATAAAAATAGTGTAATGGTCAGTGTATGTTTGCTGGTACTGTGTTTTGGTTATTGACTTTTTTTTTCTTGTTAGAACCGTTGCCGATAATTTTTCTTTTTAATTATACTGGAGTTGCACTTCCTCTAGTGAAGGGCTATGGGACAAAAGGGGTTTGGATAAAACAGGAGATTATATATAAATCAATTGTTATAGAGGTTATAGGTTTGATCGATATTGATGCTTTGTACTGATTGTAAGAAAAAAATAAAGGAAAAGAAAATCAGGAAGTGAATACTTAGTTGTGTTTTAATTGGATAATAGAGAAGCACTCAACTCATTTGATGTTACACCTGAAGAAGAAACAACCAAGGTTGTAAAAGAAATGATGGTAAGATCAGAAAATAGTGTGGTTGGTCGCTTTTAAACAAGTCTAGTGACAAGCATATATGTGGGGACCGGATCCATGTAACTAGATAAGAATTTCAGCTATTCAAGTTTCAGATACTTGTTTTTTTGTATGTCGCTTTCTTTGTGCCTTAAATGATGGTCCCTCCCTGTTTGCCTTGAATATCTGACTTTGAATGTATCATGACATTGATGCTTTAAATTTAGCATTTTTTTCTCAATTGTGTTTATGCAAAGGAACAGCGTGCATGATCGTCCCACTTCAATAATTAAGTGTTTTTTACCTGAACAAAATGCGTGCATATCTTCTGTATCAGCTCAGGAGCACCCATACCTATTATTGAGTCACGGACAAAAAAACCAGGAACACCATTTATTTCACTGGAAATCTTTTTAAATCATCATTAAGTTTTGTAAATCTAAATCTTTAGGTATCCTAGCTAGTAGTGGAGTTTGAAAAAAACATGATGGACATATCGTGAATTTCATCCCTGACCTTTTTTTAGCAAAAGAAAAATATATTTATCAACTTAGAGTGAGATGCGTTGTTGAATTACATTACAAGAAGAGACGCATTATCAAAGTGATCGAAACGATATATGAAATATTGAAATCGCGTCTCTCAGTTCTAAGATTTTGGATAAATTAACAGATAGTTGTTCTAATAAGGGATATTCTTTTACATTTTGTTCCGCTCCTTCCGGAATAAATTATGGGAAGTCACTCCGTTAGTAATTTATTCACTTGTTTTTGTGAGAGAGAAATATTTGTTATAAAAAATTGAGGCTTGTCCTTTCAATTTTCCGAATTTCAGTCTGGGAAAGATATAAATTCTAATTATATAACAATATTATTATCAGTTTTAAACACCTTATTAATGCATTTTGAGATGTATAAATAATCATTCTATAGTCGTTTAGACAATCACCAAAAAATTACAAATTTATGAAAATTGTATGTCCCCATGGGATGATCGTTCCATTGTCATTTCGCGCTTGGGTTGTTGCTTAAAGACGGAGATATTTAAGCCTCTATGGGTGCTTTTCTTTGTTTGAAATGATTATGGGAGCTTGTCTTCTTACCTCAAACAAAAAAAAAATATCATTTATCCCATTTCTGCACAAAATATATTAATTCTCTCAATTTTTGTAATGAACGGAACTAAAAAGACATATGTATTTATCTTAATTTTTTTACCATTAAATTTTCAAGTTATAAAATTTTCTTTGAATATTTTACTTTTTATTGGTTGCCGGTATTTTCTGACTCATGCTTTGACAGCGTACTAATATGTTCTTGCATATTAAAGAAAAGAAAAGGCTTCTGTTATTTGTCGCATATCAGATTTGTTAAGTGAATCTAAGAGCTCTCCATCAAAGTTACAAATGAATTACAAAAATGCACTACAGGAAAAAAAACTTTTTACATCGGCCTAAAAAAGTGATTAGCATCGGTTTTTACCGATGCTATAGACTTGTTGCATCAGCCAACTGATGCTAAAGAGCCGACGCAGTAAGCACCGTATTAAATAGTCATTCACATCGGTTTTACAACTTTGGCATCAGCTTATACATTTATATCGATATATTTTTAGCATCGGTTGAACCGACCACAAAAATGTCTTATTGCATCCACTTTGGCCAATGTAACTGGTTATATACATCGGTTGAAGCTGATGCGAATATATATTTAGCATCCGTTAGTCTGATGCTAATACCCACTTTTACATCAGCAAAAATATTTTAATATCTATTTTGTTGATGCTAATATCCTCATTTGCATCAGCAAAGCTGATGCAAATTAACTTTCTAACATTACTCATTAACAAGCTAGAATCCAGTATTTTATCAGATTTGAGCTCAGATTTAAGATATTATTTTTTTTTTCAGATTTGAGCTCAGTAAAAAAACTAAAGGGCATTTTTACCAAATAAATTTGTAAATAACCTAAAATCAATTTTATTGATTAAAATAAGTAAAACATTAATCATATAGACTTCCTTGAATGTATTTGATTGTTCATGAAAGTAGAAAAGCAACCCAAAAACTGTACCAGAAGGGGAGTTGCGGTCTGCTGGCCGTGTGAGAGAGGGGCAAAACAGAGGTCCTGACTGCTGGCTACACGGGAGAGGGTTTGAGCGGAGGAGCAGGGCTGTGTTGGCCTTAAAAGAGGATGCGGGCTCTGCTGACCTTGTGAGAAAGCATAGGTTGTGCTAGCTTTGCGAGAGAGCGCGGGTTGTGCTTGCCGTGCGAGATAATGATGGTCTGGCGAAGCCACAGAGGGGTGAGTCGCACAAGAGCGGCGTTGTTGAAGAGACCAAAAGTGATGAGAGAGAGAATGGATAAAGAGGAGATGAGTTTAGGAGTTTATGGGTTAAACCTAGAATCAAGGGTGCAGATTCATTTTGAGCTACATCCAACTATTCATATTAATCAGGTTACATCAGATTTGGATTGCATATATTCGTGAAATAAAGTTTGAGAATGAAATCTCTGAAATTATTGGTGGGAAATTTGTCATTTTTGCGCATCACTGGAGGGAAATTTGAAGCAAAATAAAAATTTTAAGAGAAAAATCATAATTCAAAAATAACAATATATTTGTACTAGAATAAGCATAATTCAAAAATAAGACAAAAAAATGCACTGACTAAGTGATACTTAACCCATATATCCTAATTAAAATATTTAGGAAGGTTAATTAAATCCATCAAATGGAACGTGGCTTCACTTCAAAAACTAATATCTAATTACAACATCATGAAATATGAGAAAAGCTATTAGTATTCCAAAACCAGAACTCCACACCCATATGGTATTTATACTAAAAAAAGATACAGTGGTAATTCATTTAGTATTGGAATATTTTTCCAAAAATAAAGGAAAAAAAATAAAATTACTAGACAAAAAAATTTGGAGGGAAAAAGTAACACCATTGGACAAAATATCTTTGAGTGCGCTACATAGTTTGGTCTTGCAATTTGATTTTGCAAGCTAATGTTAAGTGAAAATGGAAAATATTTTTTATAAAGTGATATTAATCTTGCTATATAAGGGTTGGTCTTGCATATTTGCATTGTGAAAATAGAGATAAAATAAGATCAAGTAAAATCTCTAACGGTGTGGTATTTTTCTTACTAAAATCATATTTTGTTGTAGTGAATAAAAAAATATATTGGCAACGGTTATTCCTATTCTAATATTTTCTTTTGCATCGGCCAGACCGATGCACATGAAGATTTATCATACTAATACATTTGCATCGGTAAAGCCGATCTTAATAAATCTATTTGGCACGGGCCATGCCGACACAAATTATTTTTAGCATTTGTCAGGCCGATGCGAAAATGCACTGCCGATGCTAATGTTTTAAAAAATTGATGCGAATGTTAAAAGACGATACGAATGAGTATTGTCCGATGCGAAAAACTTTTGTTTCTATAGTGATGTTAATGCTGTATCTATTGAAATTGAAGAAATGTAAAGCACTTTCTTATTTAATAATGTTTTTTTATGAAAAGATGAGAGTCGGCTCTAAATTTTAAAATTTAACAATGTTAGTAAGTTGTCAAAAATTGTCACATTATGCAGTTACTCTACAAGTGATACAAGAATCTTCATTTTTGCAATTGCAAAAAGTTACTGTACTCGTTGATTAAAAAAAACTAAACTTTTTTACCACGTCAACAAAATTAAATTTGCATGAACAGAAACATTCTAAAATTTAATTTAAGATAATGTTAAATTATTATTATGACAAACTACATTTTACAGTCACATAATTGAATTGGAGTGCTCAATACCACTGAAACATCTTAAAAAGATTATTTGACACGTCACACATAAACTGTGCTATCTTATGCAATACCTCGATTGAAGAAGACTTAAATTATGCATATCAACTATAAAAATCAAATGGAAAACAACAAGAAAGTAACTAGTGATTGAATGATATCACTGGCTGCGGCCCACACACGGACGATAATTTGTATATTGTAGCGTTAAAAGCTACACAATAGTACTGAGCGATGGAGAACTGCCGAGAGACCCTATGGAACGACATCCTCTGCATAGCAAAAAAGCTATTACGGTGGAGTATTTTTTATCTGATTCGTTCGATCAGAAATTAACAATTTTAATTTAATAATAATAAATTCACATGCATCAAAATTTGTGTTTTAACTTTTTCACAGTCATTGTAATTAAAACGAGCGGTCCAAATTAACCTTTGAAAATTCTCTACTTAAAAAAAAAACACCTCCAGAGTATAATTATCATGAGCAATCCCTTGGAAAAGAAAAAAAAAAAAAATATCTGCGGAGAGAAATCACCGTGGACACTGCAACCCTGATTTGGAGCTCTCGGAAATCACAATCAGGGGCAGAGGAAGGGGCACAATCATAGTTATCAAAACTATTAACATACAATTTGTCAATACAGTTTTAATATTCAGTCGCTGTTGGTGCCCCTTTAAATTATCAGCAAAATGAATTTATATATTCATAGTCGACGTACAAAATAACCAATCACTTCAATTTTCTTTCAACAATAAATTTACTGAACGGGGATAATGACTTCAATCTTTTTTATGTGGAGCTCTCTTATCACTAATGTATAAAAAAATGTAAACATAGTTAGTTTTGTTATTTATTCGTAATTGATCTCATATATATCCTTTTGTGATAAAAAGTTTCTGAATTATTTATTTAATTAAGCAAATAATAAATTTAGAATGTATATTTCTCATGCAAGTTTCATTTCATTTGTGCTCTTGAAATATTTACTTGAGAGTATTTAATCAAAAGATATTTTCTAGAACTGATCATCTCCCCCTTAATTCTATATTCAGGTACTTCCGTTACTCTTTTTAATTTTTTTATTTGTTAATTCCTCATGCATACATAAAAAATATATTAATTAGTAAATAATTAATTAATATTTATATAAAATTATTTATTTACATATATCTATTGAATATATATGTAACTAATTGATAGTATTGTCATATAGGACCAATTTATCGAAATTTCAAAATAATTTAGGTCGGTATTCGTTCGAGATTAATTCAATAGGGATTTATCTCGAATAGTCCATGATGGGACTGTTCTTTGAATATTTTATCTCATTTAGGATTAGTGAAGATACGTTATTTACAATCTGGTATTTGAAAATAATTTAGTGCTAATATTTCTCCTTTTGCGCTTACGAATATGTACATACATGCAAATGTGCGTTGACATATTTGAGAATCAAGAGGGAAAATGCTGTCGAATTTTTCTAAAATACCAGATTAAAATTAACGTATCTTCAATAATGAGACAAAATATTCAAAAAACGGGTTAGGATAGTTGGCCAGCCCAAAACCTAGGCTATAAACTCAAAACTCTCGTAAATCCTAAAGCATAAAAGTCTAAACCTAAAAACACTAAACACCAAACCCGAACCCTAAACCCCAAACCATAAACCCTGAATTCTAAACCCTAAATCCCAGACCATAAACTCCAAATTATAAACCCTAAACCGTAAACCTCTAAATTCTAATTTATGAACCCTAAATTAAGGAGATGACACTAAAAATATGTAGAATATCATTCTTTTTTTTATCAGTCTCACCATTAATGTCACCAATAATATCTAAACTTATTAACGAAATTGAGAAACTTAAGGAGATGACAATACAGAAGGATCAGCAAATTCAGGATTGAAAAAATGAATTGATTTCATTTAATCAAGCAATGATTTTAATGAATGAAGTCATCACCAAATCCCTTGGAGTGTCTTATGAGCCTCGCGACTTGATGACTCATCGGTATTATTTTGATATTTGAAATCATGCGATCATCAAAATTCTTATTACAATGTTATAATTTTATTTGTTTCTGTTGTAGGATTCAATGATACTCGTCCATGAGCTTCTGATGACAAAAATTAAGGAGATAGAGTAGATCGTCAATCGTGACATCGGATGGATATTTTATTATATTTTCTATTTATTTGTTATTTGTCAGACTTTGTAATATTTATGAGAATATATTATTTATGTTTGTTATTTATGAGACTATGTTATTGTTTGTGCGGTTTATTTATGTCATAATTTTGAGACTATGTTTTTATGAGCAGAAAAACACTGAAGACGTTAATGTGTTAAATAATTTTCTCCCTCATTTTTATTTAATTAGTTTTTTTCTAATTTATTAATTTTGATCTTACAAATTTAGTACTATTGACATCTAATATTATTCTTGTCTTGTAGCACAACTCGTATTCAACATATGTTACACGCTTTAGGTCCCTTGCAGATCCTAGACTTTGGGCAGAATCGTTCATGAGCATGCTCAGGTAAAAAATATTATTTTCTTTGTGGTTGTGCTGTTAAAACCGAAATAGATACCAACAGAGGTGTCAATTATCCATCTAACCCGATCGAATACGATCGATCCGATATGATTCGAAGATAAATGGGTCGGGATATGGGTTTAATTTTTTTGACCCGAATCGGATCGGGTCGGGTTCGGATCAATCCGACCCGACCCGATTAATTATGATTTTTGAAGTAATTTTATGATTTAGTACTAATTAAAGCTTAAATCTACACTAATTATATACTAATTAAGATTAATTATAAATTAATTAATATTTAATTACTTAAAATTATATAAAAATAATTAATTATTTTACACGGGTCGGATCGGGTCGGATATGGGTTAAGATTTTTTGAACCGAATTTAATCGGATCGGATCAAAAATAATAATGAAATAACCTGACCCGACCCGATCCATTGACACCCCTAGATACCAATGACTTCTAATCATGAAAACTTTTTTTTCCAAGAAAGATGAGGATTTAGTCCTCAACTTCTATAATTCCTCATGAAAGTTATTACATGTATTTGAAAAAAAAAATGACTAAAAGTGGCATGAAATTAGGTTATTGAAACACTGGCTATAAAAAAATGACTAAAAGGTTCGGACCTATATAAAGTACTGAAATAAATCATTGAATAATCTGAAGTAATTGTTTGATTTTAGCTTTGTCAATTAGTGCCTCTGTATCCTGATAAAAAAAAATAACGTACAAAATATAATATGATTAATTACTTGATAAATTCAACCAACCCAATCGCATACAAAATATGACGGGCATGAAAATTGCTTGGTTCATTATAACAAAATCCGACATCTGCTTTGGAACAAATTTAGCATGCTCAATGTTATTGTTTATTAGATTGTGTTTTCTTTTATTATTTTTTTCATTTATGACTTGACTTATATTTGCATGACAAGCATTTTATATAAGGATGAGGATCTACCCTTTTCTTTAAAAAAATCTGGGCGAGGATATACTGAAAATGCAATAACTTGGTAATCCGGACAGATAAAAAAGTAACTTGTTTTTTTTTTAAATCCAACTTTTGCATGTAATAAATACTCCACGGAATCAGAAATGAAAGGTAGGGGAGGTCTAATGGTAGATCACGCTGCGATGTTACACGGAGTGCCGGAGTCACTGGACGCATCAACCAAGTCACGGGGGTAATTAAAGGAGTCCATCATGAGTCGTTGTCTGGTCTCGTAAAATTAGAAGAGAGAGTTACGTGGGGAGACGCAAGAGAATGCTACATGGGGCGAAACGGGAGAGTTGAGTCAAAAAGTTTAATTTCAAGTTATGAGGATTGGGGTGTTATATTTTATCACAGACTTTAAAATATTATTTTTTAATGATTTTGTTCAATTATAAGAGGGATGATCAAAAACTGATATTTTAATATTATTTCTAATAGAACAGTTGGAAATTTATTATTACTCAATTATATTAATGAGTAGACTAAATCACTAAGGTGTATTGATATAGTTTAAGTTCTTTTAACTTTAATATGATCATAATTTTTTTTTTTACAGACGAAGGTGTCCGGGCCCAGGCTGGCCCAAGGAATGATGCAATGTTGCCCATTTGCCGATTCAAACCACTCAAAATGATTTTCATATAAAAATCTAGCTACATATCAAATTTTATATTTTTCTAAATTTTTTAACTATTTTAGATAGTTAAAAAAATATTTCTTCTGAATTGCTCATAATAATTAAATTAAGTGATTTTCTAACAATCTAAAAGAATAGTTAAAAAATCAGAAAATATATAATTTATTTTATAACAAGATATCGATATGAAAATCATTTTGAGCAATTCGGATCAACCATTTTGATTTAAAAACTGAAGAATTGATCTATAACACGGAGGTGATATGTGCTATGCATAACACCGTAATTTATATATATATATATATATATATATGAGTTTGGCTATGGTGCTACGGGTAGCACGGATGGTCCATTTACTATGGATCGTTTCCCCGTCTTCAAAGATCAAATAGTCTATCTGATCGGTCAAAATATTTTTCATATGAAAATCTAGTTGGGGATCAAATTTTATATTTTTTTTAGAATTTTTTAAGATAGCTAGAAAATCACTTGATTTAATTATTATGAGTCATTCAAAATGAGTCATTTTCTAGCTATCTTAAAAAATATAAAATATTTTGACTGGTCGGATAGACCATTTAAACTTTGAAGACGGAGAAACGGTCTAGAAACACGAGCCATCTATGCTACGTGTAGCACCATAGCCAAACTATATATATATATATATATATAGAGTGGAGATAGCGTGAGCTTAAGCTCACGGAGGCTTTCGTGAGCTTAACTCAAAAAAACATATTAAATGATCTTAAAATTTTAATTTATCATTCTCATTAAATTCTTTATATGAAAATCTCATGGGATGCAAAAATTTGGAGCGTTTTGAGCTTTTTAAGTCGCTGTTTTTAATTTTTGAAAATGATGTTCAAGTATTGAATATATTATTATTATTTTTAGAGCTGATTTTCAAAAATTAAAAACGGCGACTTAAAAAGCTCAAAACGCTCCAAATTTTTGTATCCCATGAGATTTTCATATAAAGAATTTAATGAGAATGATAAATTAAAATTTGAAGATCATTTAATATATTTTTTGAGTTAAGCTCACGGAAGCCTCCGTGAGCTTAAGCTCACGCTATCTCCACTCTATATATATATATATATATATATATATATATAGAGAGAGAGAGAGAGAGAGAGATAGAGAGTAAAGACACTGTGAACTTAACTCAAAAAGTACATCAAATCATCTTCAAATTTTAATTATAATGCTTATTAAATTCTTTATATGAAAATCTTTTGAGATGCAAAAATTTGAAGTATTTTAAAATTTTTTACCACCGTTTTTAATTTTTAAAAATGATGTTCAAACATTAAATATTTTATTATTATTTTTAAAGCTAATTTTTAAAAATTAAAAATCATGACTTAAAAAACTCAAAACACTACAAATTTTTGCATCTATAAAATTTTCATATAAAGAATTTAATGAGAATGATAAATTAAAATTTAGAGATGATTTGATGTACTTTTTGATCTAAGCTCACGATATGTATTCGTGAGTTTAAGCTCACAGTATCTTTACTCTCTCTATATATATAGTGAAGATAGCGTACTCCTAAGAATACAAAGCCATTCACACTCAAAAAATACATCAAATTATTTTTAAGTTTTGATTTATCATACTCATTACATTCTTCATATGAAAAACTTATGAGATTAAAAACATAGGGTATTTTAAATTTTCTAAAACATAAAATTAAAAAGATCAAATATTTGAAAACATAAAATTTTCTTGTGTGAAGTTGGTTCAGTGACATTTAAAAGTAAAGCTCGCTATCTCCTTTATGAGCTTTAACATGTACCCTTAGAATCTCAGAAGCTGTTGACCCCCAAAAAAAAAATACGGGAACAAGTTCAAGTGTACAACTGGTAAAGCAAAAATTTCAACACCAAATACCTTCCACAAAATTCTGATTCTACAATATGAAAAGCAAACATATAAAAAGAAAATTAAAAACAGTAATTTACTATTAATAAGTTATCGTGGGCAAAATATGACGCATGTCAAGGCAGGATATCTAGCGATTTTTTAAAATAATTATCATAATAATTTTAATTTTAATAATAAAAGTGATTAAATTAAAATTTTAAAAATACGAATGACAGAACGTCACTGCCATTGGCGTTTTGTCAACGTGCCAATAAGAGTGACATCTTTATCCAAATGCGTCACTTCCAGTTACGTCTTTACTCAAACATACCACTGAAAGTGACATTTTTATAGCCTATAAATTTTCACCAAAGATACTCTCTCACTTCACAAGTATCCAACCCGAATACACTCTCACCTCACAATTACAATCAATTATCTCAACTAATCCCAAATACCTCACAAAATATTTGTAAAAAAATTAAAATTCTAATATTTCAAAATAAGACTAGATTTAAATTTTCATCCTACTAATGATGAAATTATATGGAGGAATTGAGCAATAGTTTTTTTTGTCGGAATATTTTCAAACTATGGTCAAACCAAATACTCTTCAAATCAGATACAAAATATGATATTAAAATTCAGTTAAGTCAAATATTATCCGAACTATCCATATGATGATAGTAATACTATTTACCAACAACCAAACTATCTGAATTCCTAACCACCTTTTTACAGTAATTATACTATTTACCAATAATTGAACCCAATAGTTCAACTATATCTTACCTATAATTTTTTTGACGGTGGTGATAGTAATAGTATTTATCAAAAATCAAGTTTTAAAGATAATTACGATACTTTAGGTGCAGATCTTAAATTAAGTTATTTTGGTAGTAATTTGAATCTTAGAAGAACCAAAGAGCCTAGTGGTGGCACAAGTAATGTTTTATATCATCAGAAATTATTTAACATATGTAGTAGAATATAGTGATGATCAGGAGGAGAAAAATAATACTAATCTGAATTATTTGATGGAAGTAGAAACATGAGAGAATTACACTTAGCAGTCTGATATTTCAAATAGTGATTCTGAAAATGAAGAATTCCGAAGAAGCAACACCACATTGTTAGTTACTGAAAAAACTGAGAGGCAATATACCGTAGAAGCATTGAAAATTTTTGAGATGTTCTACAGTTTAAGCGCTAATGATAGTCGATTAGGACCCAATCATGAGTTAGATGAAAATAAAATATTTGATTCTAAATTGACTTTAAATTGGATAATTTATGATTGGAGTGTTAAAAAAAATTTAATGTTGGATACAAAAAAATTATAAAATAAGATTTATTATGAAATGCAAAGAACTTAGAGATTGTACGTTAGAACTGAAGAGATCTCAAACACATACATAATCAACATAAATAAAAAAAACCCACAACTATAGGAGATCACCAGAAGATCACACATACTTACAACTCGCACCTAATTTGATTATGGAATGCATTCGACAATATTTATAAAAAAGTCTCTCTCTAATAGTATAACAAATCAATATGTTTATAGAAATAAGATATTCTGGTATAGCATCGACATATAATAAACTTTGACATAGTCAGGAAAAAATAATCGATTAATTATTTGACACTTGAAAAAGGTCATATAAATTACTTCCGCAAAAATTAGGGACGATTGCTCGGATTATTCTATGCATAAAATATAAAATATTGGCGTGTGATACTTGAGATGATAATATAAAAATATTCAAATCCATAGCTTGAGTTTATGGACCGTGTACTACGACGTTCAAACACTTGAGACCCATTATAACGATCGACACTAGTCTCTTATCGGGCCGTTATAAACGTAGATTACTAATGGTGTGAGGATATGATGTGGAAAATAAATTTTTTTCTTTAGCATTTGAAATTATGGATGAGGAGATCTTGGATAATTGAGGTTGATTTATGCGGTGGGTCCGTAATGAGGTGATCCAATCTAACATAAAAATATACGTCATGTCCGATCAGCATAAGGGAATAGACCATTTTCGATTGATCACATTTGAGATGGTCTGAACAACGCGGAGATATGATACACCGGTATTATATGCAATAAATCACAAAAAAAATATATAAAAAAGCTAGAACAAAAAGAGGATGTACCATACCAAATTATCAATACAACTTAAAAATAAGCAGCAAGTAGTGAATAATGGTGCTACACAGACAATAAGTCAACATCAAATCAACTCCAAATTATATAATATTATTTTCTTATTATTTTTATGAAATTGACTGTATATATTGGAAAGGGTATCATTTGGCTCAGTCAACTTCAATTTTGACATTCTTTTACAATGATCGACATTAATGTTCAAAATCAAAGTTTCACAATTTAACTGTGTTGATTTAAAATAAAATATATATACAAACTCCAATAAAACAACATCAGATCTAGGCTGATCTGTCATACTTAAAAAATGGAGGGCAGTCGAAGAAATTCAAAAATACTGTCTGGAGTTGTGAGCTAGGCACTAGGCAGCCATGGTGTGACCAAGTACCTGGCTTAAAAAGTCAATTATTACTTTCTAATGAGAATGAACTACCATAAAGTAAATTCAAATTGAAAAAAATCTCTATAATGTATTTTTTTATCCCCTAGTAATTGTCTTTCATTAAGCATCCTCAAAGATGGAGCTAGAAATTTTCCCAATTAGGATAAAAAAATTAAACCAAACATTAATATCAATAAAATAATTAGATCAAAATCATTAAATTGTAATTATGTTGCTTAACAATAGAACAATTTTTATATCTTTATGGGTTCAAATGTGAACATTTCTAACCAAAAAAATTAAGATAACAGAAAAAAGTATTACAAATTCATATGTAATTGAATGAAAAAGGGGAAGGCAATTTCTGTTAGGCCGTAAACTTTAATTAAGTAATAATAACTAATATAAATAATTATAAATAAATAATCAAAAAGTCATGAATTAAAGAATAGTTATCCTTTGGCCCCGGGAGAAAGTCGGGAGTTCTCCTTTGGCCCTTGATTGGTACATAGAATCTCCCATTTTGTTTATATATCATTTTCCTCTTTATGGATAGCTATCTCCTTACTTTGAATATGACAACTGAGGTCATATTTTATTCTTTTATTTTATTTTAATGTTATTTTTTGGTAGATTATCAGATTTAGAATATCAGAGTACGTGTTTTTTTTAGCCATTCACTCTTCTACGGTGATATCGCCCTGGGAGACCGAATTTTCCTTAGTATATTCTGGGCATTGGCAACCGCTTATATGAAAATCCTAAGTTTATAAGTTGAGCCCGAATACGTGCCCCCTTAGGTAAGTCTCAAGTCCAGGACTTGATTACGTGCCCATTTGAGAATGAGTCTGATAATCTATATAGGGAATTTTTTTTATGTGTGCTTCCATCTCATATTAGATGTATATATTATACTATTTTCACAGATTTTCTATTTTGGGTTTCCTTATCATATAATGTCATCGCATCTTAATAAATTTTGAATAGTTACACAAGTATTTCTAAGTTTGTATATATATATATATATATATATATATATATATATATACAAATAAATAATTATAAAACTACATTTAAAACATCAGTGCTGGTATTTGAATCCAGTCTAGGAAAGAAGACCAACATTTAAGACTGGATCTAAATTCGTACTGAGTAATTTTAAATTACTCACGTTTCCACATTGGTTGTGTGATCTAGGTTTTCAGATACGGGATTTTCATGGAGAGAGTGCTAGAAGCAGTCATGCGTGATGACAGACGTGTTTCGCTGCATCTGCATTATGAGCTGGGTAGTTTGTTTAGGACTCCTCGGGTTATTGGGTTTTATTTCTTTCTTTTGGGTTTTTATTTAAGAGATTTTATTGTCCATTCCGATGAAGTCAGCCTCCGTGATGTCAAGCGTTGTATTGCACTATTTATTTTGAACTGTATTTTATCTTGTATAATTATTATTATTATTTTATTTCATGATTATTATAATTTGTTCATTGATTTTTCTGTACGCATGTCTTATCGTACGTACGTGGTGGGATTAATTACTCATAATTTCTTTTAATTATTTCGGGATGTGACAGTTTCTATCATTCATACATAGTGCTTTGTTCTAAGATTTTAATTTATATTTGTTAAAGGATGTTGCCGGATGATGTGCTCTATTATAGGTCATGATTATAAATTAGAAAAACAACAAAATTAATTCAGCGATGCAAATGAAATTACCTCCCGTGGAGAGAACGACACTTAGAAGCAAAGTATACTTCTGAGTCGGGATTAAAGGTCAGCTCCATCACCTCCCTCAGCTCTGCCTCCGTTTCTTGGTATTTGCCGAGCTAGAGGCCAAAGCAGCGAATATGTGGAGGTTTGGAGGACCTCATGTCGGAGCCCCACATGGATGGTGGTGAGCCACGGGTTATTTAGCAGGAGGCTTCGATCTTGTGATCGATGACGATGAGGCGAACCTCAAGGACGGAGACGATGAGACGACGAGCGGCAAGAGAAGGGAGGTAGCCAAAAGATAGCTAAATTTGAGTATCAAAAGATAAAGAGGAGCATGAAGAATGACGGAGCTCATCGGAAAAGATCGAGCACAAAGAGAGAAATATGAGAGAGGGAGAGAGGTGACCCATTTCTACGAAATTTAAATTGATCTCGGCTCGCTGAAAACTCGACTCAATTATTAAACTATATAAAATGTTTTCTCCGCGATCGCTCAGACCTAACTCTAAAATCTAAATCCCTCTTTCGTTTTCTCTGCCGCTCGCTCTTCTTCTCCTGAATCCTGATCTCCATCTCTCCGATCTCACTTCTTCTAAACATAGCCCTACCATGTCTCCATCTCTCCTCAGAGTCCTCACTCCGCTGAGTGCGCTCGATTCTCTGTGTGAGCATTTCTTTTTCATCTCTCCAATCTAAGCGTGTACTGGTGCAGCCCTAGTCGCCTTCTCATCAAGCTCTTACCTCCTCCGTCTCCTCTTCAGTCTTCACCGAGCACTATTAAGTGGTTACTAGTAAGTTATTTACTCTGAGCAAGATTTTACTGTGCCTTTCAACAAGGCGACCTTGGTAGTGGTTTTAGTACTCTGAGCAGGGGCGGACTCAAGTAGAATCAGGGGGCTCCCTGGATTTTGAAAAATAGTATTTTTCGATAATATTTTCGGTAATTTGTTTTTTCTCAAATTTTTTTTTGTCCTTCTTAAATTGTCTGATTATTTTTATTGAGAATAAAATATTTAATATCGTACATAATGAAATAATTATGCAAAGATATCAAAATATAAAATTCCGTGGACGAAAATTTTCTTCATCAACTTAATTATTTATTATTTTGAGCTTTATTTTATTATTATTTTAATATATAAAATATTATTATTTTTTATTTTTTTATTAGTTAAGTGTATATATATAATTATTATTTTTTTTATTTAGTACATAATTTTAATGGATTTGAACCCGATAAACTGTTACAATCCAATAATTACATCTCTGACTAAAATTCTAGATCCGCCCTGACTCTGAGCAAGACTTGATTGTGCGGTGCCTATCAACAAGGAGAATCTTGAATGAATTTGTACTGGTGCTTTAAAATAAACTTCTTTTGTTTGTACCCATGAAAATGTTTGACTTCTGATATTTTATATGCTATTAGTTTATTCATATTTAACTCCAATATGAGGCGTTTTCTAATCTATTTACATATAAAACTTGTACTTGAACTTTTATAGATCTTTTTTTTTGCTTAGTAAGGCTGGCAATTGCCAAGCTTAACAGTCTTCGACTTTTTTTTCTTATAGATTCTTAACAGTTTTCATCGACTCAATTATCAAACTCTTATAGCTCTCAAACGGTGGTTACTGGCAAGCTTAGTTAGAATTACTCTTGTTTTCTTCTCTCGACTTTCTGACCATTTCTTATTGCTTTCACAACAACAGAAGCCGAGACTTACCTTGGAAGATTGGAATTGCAGCAAAGGATTGGGTGTTTAATATCAAAGGTATAGGGTGTTGCTTTCTTTTTAACCAGATAGATCTGTGTTATCTTATACACTTATACTGTGTTAATTGTTTCATGGTCTGCTCCCGAGTTTATAAAACAGGAAGAATAGGGAGCAGGTTATGGAAATTGGGATAATTTCAGAAGTCAAATTGTTTTTAATTGAGATATTGGAAATGTCAAATGTGTATGCTTTATTACTTTCACATTACTTCCGTATTATAGTGTATGCACCGGGTACAAATGATAGATAGGGTAGTTGTATGTATATATTTAACCAAGTGTAAAATTAGTTTAGTAATAAAGTATTTATTTATGTGATAGGGTGTAGAGCTTGAGGTAGCAGTGGAAGCAATTCATACTAATTTATTATATCTTAAAGCAAGATATAGGTAGCTGTTTTTATTTTTATACAAACATTAGAGGTGAAGTTTTTCATTTCTAAACTAGCTGTTTTTATTTTTATACAAACAATATAATAATTCTTGTGCATTTTTAAATATTCCTTGGAGATACAAGTTCCAATGAATAATCTAGTTATTTCTTTGTCTAGAGGTAATAGTTATCATATGCTTAAAAGTAATAGTTTATTTTAGTTTATTTTTACTTAATTTTGATATTCTGTATGGTTAATTTTGGTCTAACGAACCTTCTGATCTATAAATGCAACGACGGAAATGTGAGTTATGAACTAACTTGAACCATCTGCTATTCGTCAGTTTTTTATGTCAAATTACTATCCATTTGTTTTTATGATTTGTCGTTATTGTATTTGTGATGTTATGGGATTACGGGAACTATTGATATATTTGTGAATTTATGGTATTATGCTATTATGGGAACAAACTAGTGTTGTACTATTACCGTACGTAATTAGAACTAAATGTTGTTGTGCTTTTTTTGTTGTAGACACTTTTTTTTGAACATTCAAGGCCCGTAGGCAATTTTTTATTCAATTTTGGAAAGTAAGGGGTTAATACAGATAAACTTTGCAAATAAACCCTTCCCCAAACCCACTTTATAAGCCAAACTAGAACTGTTGTGTAGAAGTCAAACTATTGTAGTATATAGTAAGTAGAACTGTTATATTTGTGCTGTTGTGATTTGTTGTTGTAATTCGTCAATCAGTAAGTCATTGTGGAAGTTAGTAAGTCATTTGATGTTAGGGGCGGATGTAAGATTTCAGATAGGGGTCAATTATTAGATTATAATAATTTATTGGGTTCAAATCTATTAACTAATTGGGTTTTAAATAAAAATAAAAATAATTTAATATATATATTCTTATATAATAAAAAACCATCAAAATGATATCCTTTTACATATTAAAAATAACAACAAAATAAAATTCAAAGTGATAAATAATCAAGTTGATCATGAAAGTTTTTCTCTACGAAACTTTATATTTTAAAATATTTATATAATTATTTCATTATACACGTTTTTAAATATGTTATCTCAATAAACGTAATCAAACAATTTAAGGGGGCAAAATTTTTTTCAAGGAGAGCAGATTACCGAAATCATTACCTAAAAGAACTGTTTTTCAAAATCCAAACGGAAACACCTACCCCTGATGTACACTAAATCCGCCTCTGTTTTGATGTTGTAGAACTATTGTTAAAATGTTTTTTTTTAAAAAAAAAAATCACCCATCTCCTCTACACACAGGTCATGACTGGGGTCTATGAACAATGCCTCCATTCGCTCACGAGTTAGATCAAGCCTAATCGAGCTGAGTCCGAGCTATGTTTTTAGTTCGATGGTGATGTTCATAACTCGCTCAACTCGATTCGAATTAGGCATTGAGCTGAATTTGAGTTGGTTCCAACTCGTTCAAATTCAGCTCATATGCAGTCCTATGTATAACCAAACAACTTTTGTGTAGCAAATATGGTAGAACTAATTATTATTTTCAGTACAATATGTCCAATAACATTGCCACATAAAATCACCTTTTGGATTTTCTGCATCTAATTTTTCTCTTAGTAGTTATTAATACAATTTAACATAAGTCACTTTTCTTTAATTAATATTAAAGCTATTTTAATTAATAAGATAGTTTAAAATTTTCTGAAATTATAATAGATATCAAAGAACAAAGTAAAATTAAAACGTTTCATAAAAAGTAATGTACAAAAGTTTATGAATTTTTTTTGTCAATAATAAAGAAACGCTATGAAAAATGTCCAGATAAGCTACACGTCCATTTTTTTCACATCTACGTCATGCTTAATCAAAGGAATTCAACATTTTTTTAACAAACAAAATAAAAGAAATAAAGGGTGAGAAAACAAGGAAATTTTTTATTATTCAATCAACGCTTTGTGGCTAAAAGAACTAAAGTCATTAGGTCAAAGAATAAATTAATTGTATCATCCACTACAGTCCAAAGTTCATACAACACAATTTTAAGATGTCATTAGTTTAAAGTATATAAAAATATTTTTTTCTTAGTAACGGCAGTTTCGAGGAAGAGGAGAGGAATATTGTTGAAACAGAGAGCTGGAAGAAAATAATTCGATCTGACCAAATTATTTTTATCCCATAGCTGAGATTGAAGATGGGAAAAAAAAGTAAAATTTCATACTATAAAATTGAGCAGCCGAATAGCTCATGGGTAGATTCTCCCGGCTAGTGAAAAATCCCATCGATTCCCACCATGCAGGAAGCATCTGAATAAGCCCTTAAGGTTTGTCCTTCGTACATAAAGGAATGAAATTGAAAATGAAATTTAAACTGAAATGATACTGTGCATGTGGGGAAACAAATTCAGTCTGACTGAATTTGTTTTTTCTCATGGGGAAAGACGATGGTCGAACAGACTCTCTAAGGTCTGTTCTTTCATTTTCCGTTTGATAAGATTGGAAATAAATGAGTATGAGTGTCAAATATAATGGTTGGTGGTTTAAATGGAGAGAGAGGTTCAAATCTATGCGCAAAAAACTATCAGTCAAGAGTACTAGCCTTTGGTCTAATGGCCAAAGATAACACCCTCCGAGTGAGAGATCATGGGTTCGAAACTCAGATGGAGCCCGGTAGCCTCATTTTTGATGAAATTAGGAACAAGTGGTTATGGATTTCAAGGAGCAAGGTTGGTGGGTGGAAATTTAGAACACCGGCAGGTGTGAAAAAATTTAATCCGATTGAATTATTTTTTTCCCATTGGATAACAATACAAATTACTTGTTGGAGTGGGTTTGAGTAGAGAGATGGACCCAAACTCATGTGCAAAAAAATACATATCAAACGGTTCAAAGAAATGATACCCGAACCGGTACCCATTCCCATCAAACCAAAGCATCCGAACATGCCCTAAGTAAATAATACCCAAACCCATCCCCGTTCCCAGTTAATCCCAAGAAGGCGAACAGGACCTAAAACTTTTTTCTCCGAACATCAAAATGGAACTCTTTGACAAAAATGCCCTCCCATTGGCTTGCCACTTTGCCTAACAACAGCCTATGGACTCCATTTATTAGTCTTGTTTTTTCCTCTAGCCAATAAGTCATCCTTGAAAGTTGAAAATTTAGAAGCGTCAAATACACATTATAATCCAAACTAAATATATATTTAAGTATGAATAATTATACGATGTGAATCACAATTAAATCTTTACGCCATATTATTATATTATGTTGTATGTGCTAGCAAATAATATAATTTTATTTTATTCGCTAATTAGTTATTTTTTACTCGGTCAATGTAACCGATCAAAAATGTTAAAAATTGCAGTAAAATATATTTTACTCTCTCATCCTTACTCTCTCTCCTCTATGATCACATTCATGGAATATTTTTTTAATATTTATTTATTGACGACTTTAATAAATAAATCAAAATTTAATTTTTAAATTCTATTTAAATTAATCAACTAATTGAATAAAATCAAATAAAATAACAAGTATGAGACAAGCATGTACTTTATTATAATCACAGAGCAATTATGTTGTATTCGTTCTAAGAATAAAATGGCGCCATCTTGTGCAGAGTGAATCGCTTATCCATTATCAAATAATATTTAAAATAAAAAGAAAATAAACAACGGTCAAGTAGGGTTTTAAAAAATTATTAGAGTTAAAATTTTAAAACTAAATAAAATATTATATTATTTATTTACTAATATTATTATTAGAGTTAAAGCAAAATAAATTATTTGAAATAATATAATAATGTACAATGGTCAAGTAGGGTTTTACTCAATATTTTTCATAAAATCTGGAACCAAATTATAATTGTTAGGTTGCGTAAAATTTAATACATGCCCAACCTATTAAATAATAAATCTGCATTCTTTCGGATGAGACTGATCGGGTCCGCCTGGTCGGATCAAAAAAATAAAATGTATATCTAATTGTATCAATCAAATTGAGTGCCACTTTGTTTCATGTGTAATTCATTATTTTTTCCGAATATAATTGGATGCATATGATGAAATTTTGTTTCAGTGATGGAAACTAACGCATCAGTATTGATAAAACGATTAAATTGAGAAGAAGAGGCAATTTAGCTTCACCAGCTTTTGCTAATCCTTGTATTTTTTTTATATGTTGATATTTAAAGCATGTGACTCTTATTATTTGGGGTTTAAGAAGAAGGGTCTTCACTTGACGATCTTGATAATGAACTTTCAAATAAATATGAAAAAATTTTAAAAATAGAAAACCTTATAGATACATTTTTTTTACTTATAAATTGATGATGATTCAAATTTCATCTAATTTCATTATCATTTAGCAATTCATCAAAGACAATTGAATTGAAATAGTTGCAAATTGCATAACATTTTAATGGTCTTTGATGAACTAGTAAATAATAATAAAATTGTATGAAATTATAATTATAATCAATCTATAAGTAGAAAAATATATTCATCATATTTTTTTCATATTTATTTAAACATTTATTTTTAAAATTATCAAGATAACACATTGTCAAGGTATCCTTCTCTAAAGAAGAAAGAGTGTTCAGAATCAGAGCGTTCAAAATAGTGTATATTTGAGGGCAATACTGTCATTGAACAAATTCAGAGGTGTTCTAAGTAGGGCTGCAAACGAGTCGAGTTCGAGCAAGCCGGACTTAATTCAAATTCGGCTCATAAAAATTCAAATCGAGTCGAGCTCGTGAAACGATTCGAGCTGAAAAATCTAGTTTAAGCTTGCCTCATTAATATTCGAGGTAGCTCACGAGCCAACACATATACATTCTCGGTTTGATATTTACATTGTAGTATATCTATAAACTATAAATTTGATATATTTAGAAAATTGATATATCAACAATCAATAATTTCAATAAAATCTTTGTTGCACTAATTTAAATGGATGAACCATCAAAAAAACTATCGAGTCAGATATATGAGCTGAGTCACGAGTGAGTACGAGAAGTCATTAAGCCAATAAGATAGTGAGATCACGAAAGATAATGAGAGATAAATTATCGAATTATAATTTAGCAGAAAAAAAATATAAATTATTATTATTCGAGTCGGGTCGAACTACGAGCCGAGCTAACTCTAATTTAAACTCAGCTCATTTAACTATCAAATCAGATTAACTCGAACTAAATTAGTTCAAGCTGGAATCGAGTTCGAGCTGAGCCACAAACTAGAGCTGCAGTACTAGTTCCAAGTGTTTTTTAAGATGCCAAAGCAGCTCTCTAGAGATAGAGATAGACAGAGAGAAAAGCGAGGCAAGGCCAAGAGCCCAAGAGCATCAGCAGAAAAGACCAAAAACAAAAGAGAGATCCACCTCGAAGCCCCCTCCTCTCCCCAAAAAAAACTCTCCTCTGTCCTCTCTCCTCGGCTGATCCGCGCTGAATTCTCTCCTCTTCATCAAAACATCAAAACATCAAAACAGAGCCACCATGAGGGAAGAAGAAGAAGTCAGCTGGTTCGCCCGGTGGGAAGAGCAGCTCCCCTCCCCAGAGGAGCTCACCCCTCTCTCCCAGTCCCTCATCACACCCCCCCTCGCTCTCGCCTTCGACATCCCCGCTATTTCAAGCCCCAACCAGAACCCTGGTTCTAACCCCAGCCCCGGCTCCCTCCACACTCACCTCACCCCCTCCTCCGGGCCCCACTTCGACCCCTCCGATCCTTCTGCTGGTGCCTCCAGCGGGCCCCACGGTGGCTGCCCGGACGAGCCCGCCCGAACCCTCAAGCGACCCCGACTCGTCTGGACCCCGCAGCTCCACAAGCGCTTTGTCGATGCTGTGGCCCATCTCGGCATAAAAAACGCCGTGCCCAAAACAATTATGCAGCTCATGAGCGTTGATGGGCTCACCCGCGAAAACGTTGCGTCGCATCTCCAGAAGTATCGGCTGTACCTTAAACGCATGCAAGGGATCGGGAACGGCGGTGGGTCCTCCCCGTCAGGTAACGGCTCGGGTCCGCTGTCGGCCTCTGATGCTGATACCGAGCGGCTTTTTGCATCCGCACCAGTTCCACATCATTTTCTAACAGGCCGGTCACCAGGACCGACTGCTGCATCTGACCCATATATGCCTTTCGTACCGACCGTACCAACCATGTCAACATTCCAGCATCACCACCAGTTCTACAACCAGCAGAGGAATAATTCTTTGGGTCAATTCAATGGGTTCGACCACCACAGGTTTCTGGCACGGTCCATGCCCGTGCAACCTCCTCAGGCCATCTCAACGCACCACCATCACCGGATGATGGGTCCTGCTGGCATGGGGATCATGCCAAGTGGAAATGGGTACATGGATGAGTTGGACATGGGTTCTCGTGGGGCCGCCGGTGCGAGAAGGGAGCTGACGCTCTTCCCAACAGGGGATCACTGATTTGGGCTAACGGGTACAGTTTGGTTTCATACCAGTCCGAAATTTACTCGTGATTTTATCTTGTGTAGATTTGAGTGTCATTGAGGATTCTAGCCTTATTCTGGTGCTATTAGTTAGTAATTACTCTATTAAATTGGAGCTTTAATTGTTGAAATTAGGTATGTGTATCAGTTGTTATTGTTAGTTATAATTCTCCAGAGAGTAATTAAGGGGCGGGTTGGCAAGAGGCAAAATTGGAATAAGAGAAATTGGGAAGGTATAATGGGTACCGATGGAAGAACTTCTGTGGTACAATTTAGGCCTCTTTGATTGGAGAAACCGGGAAGAGAACTTGTTATCTATAGAGAGAGACTTTAGATTTCATTTTTAGGGTTTGTTCGAGCTGAATCAGCATGTGTAGGTTGATTTTCTGTAGCCATCTTTGTAAATCTTCGTGACATCAAAATATGAAACTTTCTCATTTCTCAGTACAGTGTTGCTCTCATTGTCTAATCATTAGTGTACAATGTAGCTTTATTAAGCTCACAGTGACCTCTCTTTGGTTGAATCTTTAAACTAATAAGATGTTTTGTGTCTATGATAGTGGCTCTATTTTTCTGTGCAAAGTTACAATTGTCTGAGAATACTTACTGTTATACAATAAAGTTAAATTAAGAAACGCAAAATGGAACACCTCTGAATTTTTTTACATTACTAATAGTGCGATGTAATTTTAGCATCTCTGCCGTTTTTTTTTCATTCTTTCATTTATTTTTGTATTTTCATCTTGGAAATAACAAACATTTATTTCAAGTTTGCTCTTCATTTAAATTACGCCACAGGCAATTTAATAGTTTCATGTCGGTGAAATTGTAATTGTAAATTAAGAGCAACTTTCCCCTTACATTTGTTCTGTGAATGAATCGTTGTACGAAACGACTTTATAAAGCAAAAAAATAATTGAAAATGAGCTCGTAGCGACGGATTCGCCGAAAATAGGAAAAGATAAAGATCCTTTAATAGTATGGAATTGCCAAATCATAAAAGAAACTTTTAAGCGACAAATTTTAGTGAGTTGTAATTACTTAGGTTTCTCCAGAGCTTCCCATGGATAATTTGTTGCTAGCAAGGCCAAGGAGCAACATATCCTGTGTCAAAGTTGTACTAATTATAGAGGAATTAAGCTCATGAGTAATACTATAAAACTTTGGTTATATGTCTGGGAGGTCCACTATGGAGGCGATTTTCTTGATAAGACAACTTATGGAGAGACATCGAGAACTGAAGGACCTACATATGATATTTATTGAATTAGAGAAAGCGTATGATAAAATTTCGAGAAATATCATGTGGTGGGCGCTCAAAAGGAAACTAGTCCCAACAAAGTACGTTACCTTTATTAAGGATATGTACACAAATGCCGTGACTTGTGTCAGAGCATGTGACGGCGAGTCCGATACATTTCCTATTAAGATAGGATTACATTAAGGGTCAGCATTGAGTCCATATATTTTCACCTTAGTGATAGATGAGATCACAAAGGACATACAAGAAGATATTCCTTGGTGTATGCTCTTTACTGATGATGTGGTGATGATTGACGAGAGCATAATTGGAGTCAATCAGAAACTAGAGTTGTGGAGACAAACTTTAGAATCGAAAAGTTTTAGACTTAGTAGGACAAAAACTGAATATATAAGGTGTCAGTTTAGCGGGAAAATTTAGTTGACGGAGATGTTAATTTGGATGGACGAGTAGTACCCATGAATGACACATTTCGATATTTGGATCGATGTTGCAGAGTGAAGAAGAGATCGATGAAGATGTTAATCGTAGAATAAGAGCTGGATGGGTTAAATGGAGACAAGCATCTGGTGTTGTTTGTGACAAGAAGGTCCCAAACAAACTAAAAGACAAGTTCTACAGGACGGTTATTAGACCCGCGATGTTGTATGGCGCAGAATGTTGGACTACAAAAGGACAACACATCCAGAAGATGAGTATAGATGAAATACGGATGTTGTGTTGGATATGTGGCCACACAAGAAAAGATCGAATCAGAAATGATGATATTAGGGACAAACTTGGGGTAGCACCAATTCAAGAGAAGCTAGTCCAACATCGTTTGCGATGGTTTGGTCATATCCAACGAAGACCTCCTGAAGCATCAGGACGCAGCGGTATTTTAAATCGTCCTGAAAATACAAGAAGAGGAAGATGTCGACCGAGACTGACATGGGATGAAGCAATAAAAAGAGATTTGAATGAATGGAATATACCCAAAGAGCTTGCTTTGGATAGGAGTGCGTGGAAGATAACGATTCATATACCTGAACCATGATTTAGGAGTTAGAGTATAATAGTAGAGTTATAGACTTCATATTCTTAGATTTTTTAGGATTTTAGGATTTAGAATTTAGAAATAGATTTCAGAAATAGAGGTTTAGATAGGATTTTAAGATTTAGAATTTAGAATTAGGTTTTAAAATAGGATTTTAGGATTTAGAAATAGATTTTATAATAGAGGTTTATTGTACTACTATTATTATTATTACTATTATTGCTACTATTATTAGCATATTATCATTATCATCTTTATTTATATATTATTATTATTATTTTTTTTTTTCTTCCATCATATTCA